>CM021104.1:176857937-177203495 GCA_007115665.2 Sequoiadendron giganteum | reverse complement strand
TTTTCATGAAATAGAGGAGAATAACCATTGTGTTGATAACTAGACATTTGAAGGGTAAAATATGAATCATAGGCAAGTCTAGATAAAATACTTAGAATGTACATAGAAAACAAGGTCTTGAAACACTAGGATGTGAATTAGAAAACCAACTAGAGTCACTAGACACTAAGAAAATACTTTCAAATGATAGAAAACTAGCAAGTAGCACCAACCTCATTAGTTGTAGGTATCTGGACTACTAAAACCAACTGATATATAATTAGAAACACCATTTTTTTGTTTATACTGCCTCCAAAGGCTGATAATACTGAGAGAAACACCAAATCTCTCAATATTTTGATGACAAGTTCATCGAACGAGTCCCACCGAGTATGCCAAAAATTGTTGTCTCCTAATAGTGCACCCTTGCTGAGTAAACTATACCTATTGGTGAAACATTAGAAATTTTCTAGGTTATGCATTACATAAGGCAAAAAAGAACCTCCAGAGTAAGCTAGCTCTTATGGTATTCACCTAAAACTTCTTGTTGGGAAAAGAGTAAGAAATATTTACATAAAATAAAACCTATGACTAAGGGTGATGCACCAAATTTGATTACCTAAAAATTGCACAACTTCTTTGCACACACAATTTCAATCAACGACATAGTTTTACATGCACAACTCAATACTCATATGCTTTTTCTTTGGTATTTCATAAGGAGGATCTAATGCATACAATCCTAGAAGGAAAAAATACTTCTCACAACTTGAATCACTTGCATCTAACAAAGCTTATAACCTGAAAAATACATATACTTTATGCATAAAGGTGCTAATACTGAGACACAAAGACAAGGAATGAGATAAATTCACAAGTATTTTCATCAATCATTCAAATGCACACAATAGAACATAAGATTAAGAAGGAAAAATTACTTATCTTCATTTATCTCCAAATGAGTTACAAATATTGTCTTCTGCTAAAAAAGGACTTCAAAAGTCACAATGTAGACAAAAGAAAATGAAAATAACTAACTTCAAAAATGAAGTTTGAAGTTACTTATGCTTTCCAAGAAGTTTCACAAAGATAGGAACTAGAAACTTCCTTGGTCGGGCATAGCAAAAAAACCTAAAATCTAGCCCCTAAACCCACTCCAAAAAGGCTCATAGATGAAAAAAAGGTCAAGCCTTGACCTCTCCTATCATAAAGGAACCTAAATATGCTCCAAAATGCTCTCCAAGGCCTTCAAAACTAAGTCTAAACCACTCCTATATTCTTGATACTTGCTGGATAACCTCCTCCAACTTCCCTATATGCTTGGCATAAACCATAAACAACCTTCAACCATCTCCTTTGACCATATCTTGAAAGAAACGTATCCCTATCTTGAATTATACAAAACATTAAATAAGGTGATTTATAATTCCATCACTTCAATAATGTCTTTTACATTTTTCAATTTGACGCAAAATAAAGAAATAGGCTCGACCATGCTTTAGAAAGACATATGAAAAAGGGAAAATTGACTTAGATTTTGCAAATTATAAAAGAGGAAGCAAGGCATACAATACATAATGTGGGGCATTATTTATGAAGAAGAAAATTAAAACAAAGACAAAAATGTCTTTGTTGAGTCACCTAACTTAGGGTTTTGAAAACCCTAGTAGAAAGCCACGGTCAAACACTTTTCACATTTCATTTTTAGTCTTGCACTTTCTGGAAAGCTTGCTCTACCACCATATGGTTTTGACTCGAACCTCCATGGATTTTTCAGCTGAAAATTTGCATGCATATTCTATGATAAATTGACAAAAACAAGCTTGGGTAAGCTCTTTGTCTTTAGAAACTTGCATTTCGTTTCAATATCTATAGAAAACAATGTTGTCACAAGCTCTTTTTGTGCAAAAAATAATGAGAGTGCTTGTTTTTCCTCTATGTTTTTCTCATGCTCAATGCATCCCTATTGAAGAAAATATGAAGCTTTCATTTCTTGTGTTTTATTTCTGCAACTCGCTAGCTTTATTCCTTACATACATTATGGGATCATTACTTTTGTAAATACAGAAGCTTGTATGTATTTCTATGGCCACAACTATGGATATTCTTGCAGGTATCGAGGGATTTGTTCTCACTTTGTTGTCAATATTTTCCTATTTCATTTTTTGAAAAAGATAATAAACCCTCATTTTTTCTCTTCAAGTCACTATTTACAATCCCATTTTTCTATCCTATACTCTTCAAGGCATCCATGGTCGATGCCTCCTTTCAGTGTTCCTTATCAATGTCCATCAACTTTATCTCCTTCACTGAGTTTTAAAAAATTTCGATGCCATGCCTCATATAGGCCCTAGACTATTTCTTCAAATAGTGACTACCCCTCCTATGTAATAGAATTTTCCTACAAGTTATCACTTGCATACTATTAACTATCCACTACAAACCATTCCTTCACATATTTTTGTTTTCTACAATGTGACTCATTGTTCTACCTTCTCTTATTGGGTTCTAGTTGAGAAAATATTTTTTCATTTATGATAGTGATTTCAACCAACTCACCATTATAGGTGATGATATATATGCTCAAAGCTGATAAATGTAATGATTTTACACTCTCATACCTCTCAAAACAAGAGGGCAGCATGCTAGTCTCAACCCTTGTGGGAGCCCATTTTACTCCACATGTTGTAATGTCAAAAAAAAACAATCCAACAATGAAAATTTCACCTATATTTGCACAGTGAACATACATGTTAGATAAAACAATGAAGCCAAAATCTTCCATTGATGCTTCATGATGATTGATGATACTCCTCTGCTTTTCTTGATATCTGAAATGTTGCAAAACTATTTCAATGCTTTATGAGAATAAATTATATATTTGTTGATATAGCATATGCAGAGAATATGTGTCCCGAGCTCTAACACAACTTTGTTGGAGTGAAAAATACAATGAGATGGGGGGATGAATAAGTGTCATGAAAATATTTGACAAATTTTACAGAGACTGAAACAAAACAGATTTATGCTCCCATTTTTCAATGATTAACTCATCCATATATTGAATGCAATCACATATAACTGAAATGAGAAGTATGACAATAAAACATTGCATGATAAATAATTCACATAATAAATCAGAGGAACCACAGATGAGAAAAGTGACACAAGATATGCCGAGTGGAAACCCCTTCTGGGGTAGAAAAACCACTCCTAAACTACTGCCATTATGGCTTGTATTTTCAAATCACTATTTGCAATGCCTTATAGGCTGATTTCTGAGCACCAACCCCTCATTTAGAGACACCAATCTCAATGAGCACTAACCCCTCATTTAGAGTACAAAATTACAATACCATAGAGGATCTCTCTATTTCTTTTTACCTCACTCATACCTCTATCTAATACCCTAAATATTCAACATGAATCCTTATAATATTAAATAAATAAGGTTTTTATGATTATACTCTGCATCAATTTTTCAAGCTTTTATTACAGAGCTTTTTCACTATCTCTTTTCAAATTTTCATTTTCAAAAGTTATCACTTCTCTGTTTTAAGAATAGTTGATACAACAATAGTGATCACTCACTTTTTATCCCACTTTTACAAAATGAATATTTTTCCTTTTAGAACTTTCAATGAAGGTTTTAATGAGACAAAAACCTCTTGATAGTTACTTTGCAAGATTCCCCAAAAATATAATGAAGTATGCACCATACAACATATTTCATCTGACAAAAATAGAAGAGATTTGGTAGAAACTGCATTTTAAGGAAATGACTCAGACCCCTTCTGAGGTCGTGAAAGGTGGACACCAAATTTTTGTTTTATTTTGAATCTTCACACAAGGGTTTTCAGGTAAGGAAAAGTGTCATAATAGTTATTATTTATGAACTCTGATAATAACAAAAATTTGCACCAGTAAACCATATATTCCAAGAAATGCCAAGAAACACCAATAATAAATGATCTTTCCTTTTTCAAAAAAAGAATTGAGAGAAATGAAAAACCCTTATGAATCTGTTTACATAGGGACTTCAAAATTTGATGATAGGTGGAGAATGATCAAAGAGGCATCTATTTCCATCACATATGTTTTCAAAGATTATATAAAAAAAAAGATGGCTATCATTGCAAAACTTTGTAACTGAATGCACAACATCATGAACCTAGTAACTAAAATGATTAGCACTTTCAGAATACCCACAAAGAGAAAGAAATGTAATTGAATCAATGCATGCCCTTCTGACTCAATATTCAACAAACCATTTTTACCATTCAAATTCGAGCAAAAATCAACAACTCTCATTTGTAAAACAAACAACAAATTATGAGGGAGATACCTATCCAAGCACTAGGCTAAAAAGGAATGCATGTAAACCTATAATGAAGAGATTACCAACCCAGATGAAAGAGATAAAAACGAATTTCCTTCTAGATTCACCTAATGCAAAATGGACAACCAAACACCAATCATGGCATAGCTTCTGCGGAGATTTCAAAGCTTACTTGTATCGACTTGCAGCAAGAGTAACGGTTGTTGTAGGTTACCCATGGTGGTGACAGAAGGGTTTCAACCCTTAGCATAAAGAAACACTAAACAAAGGATTCCCTAATCTATTTCGAATCCTATCAAAAATTCTTTCAAAAAAATGTAATTTGAAGTTTGAAAGCTAGAGATCACAATAATTTTCAAACAATAATAGTGCTTTCAAGTCCACAGTCAGAGATATTCACTAGGAGGCTGACATAATAATTAACATAATTACCATGCAATTTCAACTTTTTCAAATATGTCGATGCCTTGTCACTTCAAAGTGACTTTTAAATTATATCCACAAACTTCCGTTGGCCAAGTATTATTTGCAATTTTATTCCAAGTTAGAATCATAATAATCCCTTGATGAAGACTTAGGGAACCCGATAGGGTTACATTTTATGCTTTGTGAAATTAAGGTGCATGATTCATGTATGATTTTATTCAAAGTCTTTTACTATGTGATAAAGCCCGATACCTTGCTATGTGAGGTTAAATACATTGTCATTTCCATGTTAACCATACAAGGCCCGAAACAATAAAACAACACATTGTATTTCAATGTGAAATACCTGATGCCAAAGAGTAAAAGCCATGTTAAATATAAAGAGCCCGATAATCATTAATAAACACTATAGTCGGCTTGAGTGCAAAGCAAATGCACTTACTATGCTATGAATGTCCCAATAACATTATAAATTATTCTAGCTAAATTTAATGACCAATATGCATATCAATGAAACCTGAGGCTGCATAAATGTTGAATCATAGACTTTTGCAAATGATCAAGAATGTTTACACCTGTAGTGACAGAATGAAAACATATAAACTGAAACAATTCCCATTGCAATGTCATAACCTAAATGTGTCATGTGAGAACTAAATTAACTATAGAACCAAGTGAAAAAAAAATTTGCACATGAAGCTCCAAACATCAGTACCACACGATCTCAAATTTGAATGTAAACAAACATCATAAAGCTGCAAATCTGACTGAGATATTGAATTCCAAAAACCAAGTTCCAAGCCATCTAAATGTAAATAAAAATGCCAATGACAATCAATCACCAAGATTCCAAACCAAATCATGGTTTTGACATCAAGGACAAATAACAGAAGAGAAGTTCAACAAACTCCCCCTTTGTCCTTGATGGAAAAAACTTAGCCATTGGAACCATTGACCCACAATTTTCTCCCCCTTTTTGTCACAAGGACAAAGGAAGTCACCTGTAATATGTCATGAAATTCAACAACCAATCAATGCAGTAACTATTTGTATAACCACAACACTAAAATATCACTGATCCAAGCACATAACCTACCCAATAATATCAATAACATTAGTAGTGGTAAGATTAAGCATGAAAATATTCATAATATGCACTATCACTGATAGTCCAAACAAAACTCTTCCATTGTACTGCCACTATCCAAGCAACCTTTCAAAGATCCATATCCAAAAACTCAAACCAAGGCTAACTGTCCCTGTGTATCAATATTAGAAAACAAAGCATTGTTAACCAAATATAAATTTTTCATCTTGCCCTTTGTCAGAGAGATAGTACTTGCTCTCCTACAAGTAACATTTGGTCAAGAACACAATAATGTCCAAGTTATCCTTCCACAGATCATCGTTAAGACCATACCTAACAACTAAGACTCCAAACAAAACCAGTTTCAAGTGAAACAATAGAGAAGCAAGTGAAAATGCATAAGAGAGCTAGGTATGAAAACACATTGAAGCAGGCTCCCCCTACAAGGAAGCTTTATACAAAGAGAAATCAAAATAGGTATCATTATTCCTCTCTGAGCACCACAGTTTATTGTGCTAGTTAACATTGAACCATGGATCACCATTCCTTTTCACAAACATTCTACTTGAAAATCCTTTTATCATGACAAATAATCTATTAATGTTTTCATTTTTATTGCAAGAGAGATTTGTCATTCATGGGAAATATCTCATCACATATCTGTTATTTTGACATCAGATGGCATTTCTAACTTATGCATCTTCAAGCTTTGTTGTTGAGTTTTATTAATATCCAGCTTGATGAGTATCACTCTGCGCTATTAAAATAAATTTTCAATTGTCAAACATAATTGCAAACTCCAAACAACACGTTCTTGCAACACACAACTACCATGAATGTAATGATTCAATCATTGTCACAAGAATGCAATATTTTGTGATCAATCGCATTATTAATTTTGCAATCCCTTGTTACTTATATCATGAATACATGATCTCAATCATAGATAACCTATACCATACTCTTTATATGAAGAACATCTATCAGAATATCACAAGAATCTACACTTAAAGCACACTGTGTGAAAATCATATCTCAAGATACTCTTACCAAATAGCCTTACTCCCCCATTATCACTTACATGGCATGGATATCAAAAGAAAAAACAAGATCACATCACATTTTTAGTAACTTATCAGCACCAAATTAAGCAGCAAATAGAGAAAACAAAGTATTATATCATTGCTCTCCAACCACTATTACTGAATCATACATATTTTCTCTAATGTAAAAGAAAACATTGCCACACTAATAACCAAAATGAATAAAATCTGAACAATGATGATCATAATCCAAAGTTCAAGTTCCATGATCAACAAGCATCAAAATACAAGTGTTGCCACACACTGTCCAAGATATTTAGATTGCAAACAAGTAGATATTACTATTATACCAATACTATCATTAATATGAAAATTCTTGCAGAAATAATCTCCTTGGATAGTGATGTCAAACATTCACAATGCATATCTACTGCACTTTTCATTGACCCTTAACATGCATCATATTTCAACAGTATAAACTTGTCACAATGGAAACAATTTTGCTGTCCACAATCCATTGTTAGTAGAACCAATAGTCATAACATTCAAAAATATGAACTAAGCATGTTTTGTCAAAGTAGAAACACAACACCACATATCTATGTCAACATGACAATGCATTGTACTGTAACTATCATCTTTAATCCTTATAAATGTATTTGTTAACCCAACTCAAATCTAGGTTTGAACTGTTTTAACAATTCTCAAACCTTCAAGCTGTGTGAAAATGTGAATCCAAGATTTATACCATAGTAAGAAGTATCATATTTCTTGAAATAAATTTTGTCAACAAACAACATACCTTCTTAACTTCTAGGAGTAAGAGATAAAACATTTGGAAACTCCCCCTAACTTCATGCTTCTCTTTATGCACTAGTAGAGGTCACTTGTGCAATATGCACAAGACTTAATCCATCCTTCTCTTGTTTTTCCTTTCTTCTCCAAACCTTCTTAACACCTATCTTCATCTTGTCCAAGGTGTCTGCCTGTTGTTGCTTGGTCAAGGTATTGGTCCTTTTTCTATGTCTAGATGACTTCAACACATGATTTCTACAAGATTGAGCTCTATGTCCAAAATAGTTACATCTATAACACATTCAACATTTTGATCTGAACCAAAAGAACGATAACTTCTTCTATTACCAATCTTATCATTCCACCAATAGTTAATTGTTGCATGACCAACTTTGTGACGGGTATAACATATTGTGTCATGATTTTTTTTTGACAAGCTATAAGTATTATTTCCCTTATTATTTTTGGCATTATATTCACAATCTCTAGCCCTATGTCCATAAACATGACATGAATAGAAATAGCCACGCAATTGAGAATAATTGTACCTTATTGATTGACACTTATCGGTAGATGAGAAACCTATAAATCTATAAACAACCTTGTTATCAATCTCTGGAGTATGATAGTTCAAGTCTATTTTCTTCTTAGGAATCTGCCTAGCCTTGAAACTTTTCCCATCAGTTGTTGCAAACACAATTTCCTTGTTAGATTCATCTTTGACACTAGAATTTTGTCCAACCTCATATCGCACTCTTGTAGGATCCTTAGAATGCTTTTTCTTGTCCAGTATCTCATTCAATAGATTAGTACTATTGTCAAATTTCTGATTTTTACCTAATTGAATCTTGACACTTTCAAGCTCTTTTCTTAATACAACTACTTCTCCTTCAAGTTTTAGACAAACAATGTTTTTAATCTCCAAATCAGAACTCACAACATCAACTATCCTCTTACATTCTTCAATTTTAATTTTCTGACTTATAATCATATCATCTCTAAGAGTTATTTTGTTTAACAAGAAATCATTATCTAAACATTTCTTTAAAGAAGCAACTTCATTTTCTAGTTTATTGTACAATTCATCCTTGTCTTTTAACCTGACTTCCAAACTCTCTTCTTGTTGAAGTTGTCTTGTTAAAGACTGGTTTTCTTTTCTAAGCTTCTTAATTGTATCTAAGGCACATAGGAGTTCACCTTCCAAATCAACCTCACTTTTTGGTTCATCATATTCTTGTTTAGAGTCAACTTCACCTAGAGATTGATCTACTTCTACACTATTTTCTTGATCATTTAAATGTTCATTAATGATCTCTTTGGACTTCTTTTCAAAACTATGAGGGTTTACACCTTCTTCACCTTCAGATGTTTCACAACTTATTTTAGTATCCAAATATATCTCCTCTTGCAACTCACCATTTTGATTCATTTCAATCAACTTGTCCCAAACTTCCTTAGCACTATTGTAATGAATAACTTTAGTAATGACTTTATTTGGAAAAATATTAAAAATAACATTTATAGCTTTCGCATTGAATTCAAGAGCTTTCTTCTCCTCAAGTGTGGATGGAGATGTTGCAGATATAGTGCAACCTCTTTCAACTGAATCCCACACTTCAAACCCTAAAGACAACAAGTAAGTTTCCATCCTGGATTTCCACAAAGTAAAATTTGTACTTTCGAATGAAGGTGTTCTAGATCTAGGGTATTCTACTATTTCAGAGTTACTATATATGACTTCTTCTTCATATTATTTTTCACCAAACTCTTGTTCAAAGTCACTTACTAAGTGATCTTCATCTTTATCAACTAGAGGATCACTTCTAGCATCAAATGATAGGGAATTGATGAAGGTTGGTTTATCAACATTTTGCTTGATACTAGGGGCTTTCTTTTGACCTTTGTTTCTCTTGCACTTACCCATGAAAAAGACTACACGACTAGGAAAACCTAAGTGGTTAGACTTATGTAAGGGTATGGCACTATTCACCAATATTAAATGAAACCAGATAAGCCTTCACAAAACATAGTCTAAATCATTCAAGCAAAAGTACTTTCTTGACCTTGTGACATCATAAATAAACTCCAAAACCAGAATCAATCCAAGGATGTTTAGACCTATCTGAGGACCCTACGCTCTGATACCAATTGTTGGAGTGAAAAATAAACTAAGAGGGGGGGGTGAATCAGTGTCATGAACTGGATTAACAGATTTATGCTCTCATTTTTCAATGATTAACTCATTCGTATATTGAATGAAATGAGAAGTATGATAGTAAAAAATTGCATAATAAATCATTCACACAATAAATCAGAGGAACCACGGATGAGCAAAGTGACACAAGATATGTCGAGTGGAAAACCCTCTTGGGGTAGAAAAACCACTCCTAAATTGTTGTCATTTTGGCTTGTATTTTCAAATCACTGTTTATAATGCCTTATAGGCTAATTTCTGAGCACCAACTCAAGAAGCACCAACCCCTCATTTAGAGTACAGAAATACAATACCACTGAGGATCTCTCTGCTTCTTTTTAACTCACTCATACCTCTTTATCTAATACCCTAAAGATTCAACATGAATCCTTAAAATATTAAATAAATAAGGTTTTTATGATTATACTCTCCATCATTTTTTCAAGCTTTTATTATAGAGATTTTTCACTATATCTTTTCAGATTTTCATTTTCAAAATTTATCACTTCTCTCTTTTAAGAACAGTTGATACAACAACAGTGATCACTCACTTTTTATCCCACTTTTACAAAATGAATATTCTACCTTTTACAACTTTAAATGAAGGTTTTGATGAGACAAAAACCTCTTGACAGTTACTTTGCAAGATTCCCCAAAAATATAATGAATTATGCACCATAGAACATATTTCATCTGAAGAAAATAGAAGAGATTTGGTAGAAACTGCATTTCAAGCAAATGACTTAGGACCCTTCAGAGGTCATGAAAAGTGGACACCAAATTTCTATTTTATTTTGAATCTTCACCCAAGGGTTTTCAAGGAAGAGTGTCATAACAGTTATGATTTATGAACCCTGAAAATAGAAAAATAATGCACCAATAAAACCATATAATCCAAGAAATGCCAAGAAACGCCAATAAAAAATGATCTTTCCTTTTTTGAAAAAAAAATTGAGAGAAATGAAAAAGCCTTATGAATTTGTTTACACAGAGACTTCCAAATTTGATGACAGGTGGAGAATAATCAAAGAGGCATCTATTTTGATCACATGCTTTTTCCAAGATGATATAAATAAAAAAACACCTATCACTACAAAACTTTGTAACCGAATGCACAACATCATGAACCCAGTAACTAAAATGATTAGCACTTTTAGAATACCCACAAAGAGAAAGAAATGTAACTAAATCAATGCATGCCCTTCTGACTCAATTCTCAGCAAACTATTTTCACCATTCAAATTCGAGCAAAAGTCAGCAACTCTCATTTGTAAAACCTAGAACAAATGATGAGGGAGATACCTGACCAAGCACCAAGCTAAAAAGGAATGCATGTAAACCTATAATGAAGAGATTACCAACCCAGATGAAAGAGAGAACAATGAATTTCCTTCCAGATTCACCTAATGCAAAATGGAAAACCAAACACCAATCATGGCATAGCTTCTATGGAGATTTCAAAGCTTCTTTGTATCAACTTGTAGCAAGAGTAACGGTTGTTGCAGGTTACCCATGGCAACGACAGAAGGGTTTCAACCCTTAGCATAAAGAAACACTAAACAAAGGATTCCCTAATCTCTTTTGAGTCCTATCAAAAAGTCTTTCAAAAATGATAAATGTAATTTGAAGTCTAAAAGCCAGAGATCATAATAATTGTCAAACAATAATAGTGCTTCCAATTTTGCGGTCAGAGATATTCACTAGGAGGCCGACATAATAATTAACATAATTACCATGCAATTTCAACTTTTTTGAATATGTTGATGCCTTGTCACTTCAAAGTGACTTTTATTTATATCCATAAAATTTTGTTGGCCAAGTATTCTTTGCAATTTTATTCCAAGTCGGAATCACAATAATCCCTTGATGAAGACTTAGGGAACCCGATAGGGTTACATTTTATGCTTTGTGAAATTAAGGTACCTGATTCATGTATGACTTTATTCAAAGTCTTCTACTATGTGATAAATCCCGATACCTTGCTATGTGAGGTTCAATACATTATCATTTCCATGTTAACCATACAAGGCTTGAAACAATAAAACAACACATTGTATTTCAATGTGAAATACCCGATGCCAAAGAATAAAATCCATGTTAAATATAAAGAGCTCGATAATCATTAATAAACACTATAGTCGGCTTGAGTGCAAAGCAAATGCACTTACTATGCTATGAACGTCCCAATAACATTATAAATGATGCCAACTAAATGTAATGACCAATATGCATATCAATGAAACCTGAGGCTGCACAAATGTTGAATCATAGACTTTTGCAAATGATCAAGAATGTATACACTTGTAGTGATAGAATGAAAACATATAAACTAAAACAATTCCCACTGCAATGTCATGACTTGAATGTGCCATTTTAGAACTAAATTCACCATAGAACCAAGTGAAATTTTTGTCTACACATGAAGCTCCAACATCAGTACCACACGATATCAAATTTGAATGTACACAAACATAATAAAGCTACAAATCTGGCTGAGATACTGAATGCCAAAAACCAAGACTGCCAAGCCATATAAATGTAAATAATAATGCCAATGACAATCAAGCACCAAGATGCCAAACCAAATCACAGTTTTGACATCAAGGACAAATAACAAAAGAGAAGTTCAACAAACTTTTCTAATCTCTTGCAGGCATTTCAAGTAGCAACAAGTCAACTTCTAGAGTGAACAAGTAAGAGGGGCCAGAGTAGGAATGTAGCAATTCAACTTGGGATTCATCATTCAGGCAATGACGGATCCCTTTTATATCTTCAAATGTATAGTTTATATTTTATAATATATTTAAATATTTATTCCCATGGCTTGTGTGGGACACCATACATTTATAATTATCAATAAAGATAACATTTGTGCAAAACGTTTGCAAATATTTCCCTTGTATACATTTGCATAATGAACTGTAATTTATTTGATAACTACTTTTGTGCAAATGAGTGGAACTATTAGTATAAATCAATGTGTACCTTTATCTTTTATCATCATGCAATATCTCAGCTCTACCTAATTGAATTGGAAGCTAAATAAGGTTACAAGTATCTAGATAAATCTAATGCACAAACAATAATTCTTTAGTGATCACATTCTCTACACAAACAAGATCAATTAGTATCCCATTAGCAGGCTTGTCATTGATTCTTTCAAAAATGTAAAGAGGACCATCGGGTGCATGTTTAAGTATGTCATTTTGTGAGAGAGAAATTTCAAGGGACATATTGGTTTTGCCTTTGCAAGGTTGAACTTCAACTATTCCAATCATATTGTAGACACCTAAATTTGGAAACTTCATTTGTCCAAATTTACCCTTTTTTGTCTAAATATCCCCTTATCCACATTAATTAAGTAATATCACTATTATTTAATTAATACCTCTAAAGTTATTATAATCCCTAAGGTATCTAGTTAAATAATTAAATACCTTACCCCTTTAATTCCCCTCTCATCAAATGAATTAAATAAATATGACATTTATTTAATTCTTCACATGTCACATCCTTCACTTAATCTTAATCAACCTCTTAGGTATGAATTTAATATTCCTTTTATTAAATATATTGCAAAGAGATTTAGAATGAAAGGATTCAAGAGAGAATTTATGTAAATCGTGCTCAACAAAGTCCCAAAGGGCTTTGTAGAAATCACATAGAAAGTCATCAACACTCAGGGCTTTGTCATCTGCCATGGTGTGAGTAGCCTCCTTCAACTCTTCAACTATGAGAAATTTCTCACAAAAATATTTTTGGGTTGAACATAGCTTGTTTGGCACAACAGTAAGAGAATCTTGAAGAGCTTGTTGTTGCTCCAATGTATACTCCTAGGTAGTGAAAACTTGTTCATAATGCCTAACAAAAGCCTAGAGAATGTCAAGTAGCTCAGAAATCACTTGAGTGCCTTCTTTGATTTTTTTAATACTAGGAGATGAGTTTCTAGCATGAAGGGCCAGAAAAACTCCTTGGAAGCACAGTCACCAATTTTCAAACAATGCAATCTAGCCTTCATTTGTGCACCTTTAGCAGCATAATTACTTGAAACTTACTTTTTGTGCCTTAGTTTTTCCACCCTGACTTGTAATGATGGGGAGAAAGGGATAGCCACTAGAGCCTTGGTGGTTGACCAAAGATCAGTCATGGTTGCCTCATAAGTTCTATGGTGAAAGATGACCAGTTGGCGCACAAAAATGTGAATAAACTTAACCATGCGAGTGATGGCATCATTCCACTGAGCAATCAAGATTGTATTGTGAGGTGGCCTACACTCCAAATTCCAAACCATATGAATGTGGGCCAGTGTCGGCTGATGACACAACAAAGACATGTTCAAGAAGAATTGGGTCTTAGAGGCACAAGGCTACTTAAACTTCCATTCAATGCAAAATGAGATGGGGAAATGGTCTGACAAGGTCAAATCCACCAATGGCTTAACTGAAAGTGTAGAGATGTCAAAGGAGAAAAAATATTGAGCTGAGATCATGGAAAGATCAAGGCACTTAAATATCTTGTCAAAAACAACTTGATAATTACACCAAGTGTGCCAAAAAGAATGAGAATGGTGGCAACCAATATTGTGATAAAAAAATCCCAATTTATTGTGCATGTAAAACCATGCCTCTCATTCGCTAGCTACCCATCTGGATGGAAAAGTGCCATTTTTATCATATGCCATCTCAACCATATTGAAATCCCACACAAGAGCTAGGTAGCATCTAGCAGTGAATCAACAATCTAGTGTGAGAGCAGATATATCTTTCAATATCATCATTTGAGGCATAGATATTAATAATCCCAAAAGAATGATTACCAATGTTAAGAATAATCTAGATGAGTCGATGTGTGGGATCAGACCCATGATCAACCACACAAGAATTCCACCATGGGAGAAAACGATGACTTCTTCGTCACGTCCAACCTCATGATCAGTACAAAACATTTTACTGGCTGGCCAAATAGACCAATAAGCCGACACAAGTAAAAAACCAATGATTTTCACTTCTTAGAGACAAAGCACTTCAATACTAGTATACTTCTACAGAGTATCCCTACTGGAATACTTCCTAGAGAGGTTTGTTAGACCTCAAACATTCTAAGAGAGTAAATTCAGGAGTGAAAATCATCCATATCATCAGAGTTCTGCTCCTCAACCAAAGTAGAGAAGCGATTTTGCAAAAATTCTAGTGGAACTCAACCAATTTGAATGTTTGGAGAAGAAAATATTATTTCTCCTACACATATTCTCCTTCTAGAGGTAGAGAAGATTTGTGAAGCTTCCTATGAGCTCCCAATACGGGAGGAGATTCAATTGTCTATGTTATCATGACAGTAGTAGGTTGAGGCGTAGCCTTAGGCCTCGGTCGGACTAAAGTATTGATAGACACAACCGGGCCTCTTTCCCCTTCGTTGAATGGTTTGAAACTTCTTTAGTTAGCTCAAGGACTTTGGAAACCATCCTAGAGCCTTTGGACTTATTTTTATGATTATTAATCATTGACTATTTCTCAACCAATGCAATCTAGCCTTCATTTGTGCACCTTTAGCAGCATAATTACTTGCAACTTACTTTTTGTGCCTTAATTTTTTCACCCTGCCTTGTAATGATGGGGAGAAAGGGATAGCCACTAGATCCTTGGTGGTTGATTGAATATCAAACATTGTCGCCTCATAAGATCTATGGTGAAAGATGGCCAGTTGGCACCCACAAATGTGAAGAAACTTTACCATGCGAGTGATGGCATCATTCCACCGAGCAATCCAGCCTGTATTGTGAGGTGGCCTACACTCCAAATTCCAAACCATATGAATGTGGGCCAGCGTGGGCTGATGACACAACAAAGATGTGTTCAAGAAGAATTGGGTCTTAGAGGCATAAGGCTGCTTAACCTTCCATTCAATGCAAAATGAGATGGGGAAATGGTCTAACAAGGTCAAATCCAGAAATGGCTTAACTTAAAGTGTAGAGATGCCAAAGGAGAAAAAAAATTGAGCTGAGATCATGGAACGATCAAAGCACTTAAATATCTTGTCAAAAACAACTCGATAATTACACCAAGTGTGCCAAAAAGAATGAGAATGGTGGCAACTAGTATTGTGATAAAAAACCCCCAATTTATTGTGCATGTAAAACCATGCCTCTCGTTTTCTAGCTACCCATCTGGATGGAAAAGTGCCATCTTTATCATATGTCATCTCAACCATATTGAAATCCCCACACAAGAGCCAGGTAGCAACTAGTAGTGAATCAACAATCCAGTGCAAGAGTAGATATATCTTTCAATATCATCATTTGAGGCATAAAAATTAATAATCCCAAAAGAATGATTATCAATGCTAAGAATAATCCAAATGAATCGATTTGTGGGGTTAGACCCGTGATCAACCACACAAGAATTCCATCGTGGGGAAAAAAGGATGACTTATTCATCACATCTAGCCTCATGATCAGTACAAAACATTTTACCGACTGGCCAAATAGACCGATAAGCCAACACAAGTAAAAAACCAATGATTTTCACTTCTTAGAGACAAAGGACTTCAATACCAGTATACTTCTACGAAGTATCCCTACTGGAATACTTCCTAGAGAGGTTTGTTAGACCTCAAACATTCCAAGAGAGTAAATTCATGAGTGAAACTCCTCCATATCATCGAAGTTCTTCTCCTCAACCAAAGTAGAGAAGCGATTTTGCAAAAATTCTAGTAGAACTGAACCAATTTGAATGTTTGGAGAAGAAAATATTTGTTTCTCCTACACATATTCTCCTTCTTCTAGAGGCATATAAGGGTTTTGAGGCTTCCTATGAGCTCCCAATATGGGAGGAGATTCAGTCAGCTATGTTATCATGACAGTAGTAGGTTGAGGCGTAGCCTTAGGCCTCGGTTGCACTAAAGTATTGATAGACCCAACCGGGCCTCTTTCCCCTTCATTGAATTGTTTGAAACTTCTTTGGCTAGCTCAAGGACTTTGGAAACCATCCCAGAGCCACTTGACTTATTTTTATGATTAGTAACAATTGACCATTTTTCAACCAATCCAATCTAGCCTTCATTTGTCCACCTTTAGCAGCATAATTACTTGCAACTTACATTTTGTGCCTTAATTTTTCCACCCTGACTTTACCATGCGAGTGATGGCGTCATTCCATTGAGCAATCTAGCCTGTATTGTGAGGTGGCCTACACTCCAAATTCCAAACTATATGAATGTGGGCCAGCATGGGATGATGACACAACAAAGACATGTTCAAGAAGAATTGGGTCTAAGAGGCACAAGGCTGCTTAAACTTCCATTCAATGGAAAATGAGATGGGGAAATGGTCTAACAAGGTCAAATCAACTAATGGCTTAACCGAAAGTGTAGAGATGTCAAAGGAGGAAAAATATTGAGCTAAGATCATGGCACGATCAAGGCACTTAAATATCTTGTCAAAAATAACTCGATAATTATACCAAGTGTGCCAAAAATAATGAGAATGGTGGCAACCAATATTGTGATAAAAAAACCCCAATTTATTGTGCATGTAAAACCATGCCTCTCGTTCGCTAGCTACCCATCTGGATGGAAAAGTTCCATCTTTATCATATGCCATCTCAACCATATTGAAATCCCCACACAAGTGCTAAGTAGCAACTAGCAGTGAATCAACAATCCAGTGCAAGAGCAGATATATCTTTCAATATCATCATTTGAGGCATAGACATTAATAATCCCAAAAGAATAATTATCAATGTTAAGAATAATCCAGACGAGTCGATGTGTGGGGTCAGACCCATGATCAACCACACAATAATAACACCGTGGGGAAAAAAGGATGACTTCTTCATCACGTCCAGCCTCATGATCTGTACAAAACATTTTATCAGCTGGCCAAATAGACCGATAAGCAAACACAAGTAAAAAACCAATGATTTTCACTTCTAAGAGACAAAGCACTTCAATACCAGTATACTTCTGTGGAGTATCCCTACTGGAATACTTCCTAGAGAGGTTTGTTAGACCTTAAACATTCCAAGAGATTAAATTCATGAGTGAAACTCCTCCATATCATCGGAGTTCTGCTCCTCAACCAAAGTAGAGAAGCAATTTTACAAAAATTCTAGTGGAACTGATCCAATTTTAATGTTTGGAGAAGAAAATATTTGTTCCTCCTACACATATTCTCCTTCTTCTAGAAGCGAAGAAGGGATACGAAGATTCTTGTGAGCTCCCAATATGGGAGGAGATTCAATTGCCTATGCTATCATGACAATAGTAGGTTGAGGCATAGCCTTAGGCCACGATCGCACTAAAGTATTAATAGACCCAACTAGGCCTCTTTCCTCTTTGTTGAATGGTTTGAAACTTATTTTTCTAGCTCAAGGACTTTGGAAACCATCCCAGAGCCATTGGACTTATTTTTATGATTAGTAACCATTGACCATTTCTCAACCAATGCAATCTAGCCTTCATTTGTGCACCTTTAGCAGCATAATTACTTGCAACTTACTTTTTGTGCCTTAATTTTTCCACCCTGACTTGTAATGATGGGGAGAAAGGGATAACCACTAGAGCCTTGGTGGTTGACCGTAGATCAGTCTTGGTCACCTCATAAGATCTATGGTGAAAGATGGCCAATTGGCGCCCATTAATGTGAAGAAACTTTACCATGTGAGAGACTGCATCATTCCACCGAGCAATCAAGCCTGTATTGTGAGGTGTCCTACACTCCAAATTCCAAACCATATGAATGTGGGCCAGCATGCCCTGATGACACAACAAAGACTTGTTCAGGAAGAATTGGGTCCTAGAGGCACAAGGCTGCTTAAAGTTCCATTCAATGCAAAATGAGATGGGGAAATGGTCTGAAAAGGTCAAATCCACTAATGGCTTAACTGAAAGTGTAGAGATGTGAAAGGACAAAAAAATATTGAGCTGAGATCATGGCATGATCAAGGCATTTAAATATCTTTTCAAAAACAACTCGATAATTACACCAAGTGTGCCAAAAAGAATGAGAATGGTGGCAACCAATATTGTGATAAAAAAAGCCCAATTTATTGTGCATGTAAAACCATGCCTCTCATTCACTAGCTACCCATCTAGATGGAAAAGTGTCATCTTTATCATATGTCATCTCAACCATATTGAAATCCCCACACAAGAGCCAGGTAGCAACTAGCATTGAATCAACAATCCAGTCCGAGAGGAGATATATCTTTCAATATCATCATTTAAGGCATAGACATTAATAATCCCAAAACAATGATTATCAATGTTAAGAATAATCCAGATGAGTCGATGTGTGGGGTTAGACCGATGATCAACCACACAAGAATGCCACCATTGGGAAAAAAGGATGACTTCTTCATCACGTCCAGCCTCATGATCAGTACAATTTTTTTTACTGGCTGGCCAAATAGACCGATAAGCCAACACAAGTAAAAAACCAATGATTTTCACTTCTTAGAAACAAAGCACTTCAATACTAGTATACTTCTACGAAGTATCCCTATTAGAATACTTCCTAGAGAGGTTTTTTAGACCTCAAAAATTCCAAGAAGTTAAATTCAAAAGTGAAACTCCTCCATATCATTGGAGTTTTTCTCCTTAACCGAAGTAGAGAAGCGATTTTGCAAAAATTCTAGTGGAACTAAACCAATTTGAATGTTTGGAGAAGAAAATATTGTTTCTCCTACACATATTATCCTTCTTCCAGAGGCAGAGAAGGGCTGTGAAGCTTCCTATGAGCTCCCAATATGGGAGGAGATTCAATTGGCTATGTTATCATGATAGTAGTAAGTTGAGGTGTAGCCTTAGGCCTCGATCATAGTAAAGTATTGATAGACACAACCGGGCCTCTTTCCCCTTCATTGAATGGTTTGAAACTTCTTTAGCTAGCTCAAGGACTTTGGAAGCCATCCTAGAGCCATTGGACTTATTTTTATGATTGGTAAACATTGACCATTTCTCAACTAATGCAATCTAGCCTTCATTTGTGCATCTTTAGTAGCATAATTACTTGCAACTTACTTTTTGTGCCTTAATTTTTCCACACAAACTTGTAATGATGCGGAGAAAGGGATAGCCACTAGATCCTTGGTGGTTGACTGAAGATCAGTCATGGTCGCCTCATAAGATCTATGGTGAAAGATGGCTAGTTGGCACCCATAAATGTGAAGAAACTTTACCATGCAAGTGATGGCATCATTCCACTGAGCAATCCAGCCTCTATTGTGAGGTGAACTACACTCCAAATTCCAAACCATATGAATGTGGGCCAGCGTGGGCTGATGACACAAAAAAGACGTGTTCAGGAAGAATTGGGTCTTCGAGGCACAAGGCTACTTAAACTTCCATTCAATGCAAAATGAGATGGGGGAATGGTTTGCCAAGGTCAAATCCACTAATGGCTTAACCGAAAGTGTAGAGATGTTAAAGGAGAAAAAAAATTGAGCTTGGATCATGGCACGATCAAGGCACTTAAATATCTTGTCAAAAACAACTTGATAATTACACCAAGTGTCCAAAAAGAATGAGAATGGTGGCAACCAATATTGTGATTAAAAAATCCCTATTTATTGTGCATGTAAAACCATACCTCTCATTCGCTAGCTACCCATCTAGATGGAAAAGTGCCATCTTTATTGTATGCCATCTCAACGATATTGAAATCCCCACACAAGTGCCAAGTAGAAACTAGCAGTGAATCAACAATCCAGTGCGAGAGCAGATATATCTTTCAATATCATCATTTGAGGCATAGACATTAATAATCCCAAAAGAATGATTATCAATGTTAAGAATAATCCAGATGAGTTGATGTGTGGGGTTAGATGCATGATCAACCACACAAGAATGCCACCATGGGGAAAAAGGATGACTTCTTCGTCACGTCCAGCCTCATGATTAGTACAAAACATTTTACCGGCTGGCCAAACAGACCGATAAGCCGACACAAGTAAAAAACCAATGATTTTCACTTCTTAGAGACAAAGCACTTCAATACAAGTATACTTCTGTAGAGTATCCCTACTAGAATACTTCCTAGAGAGGTTTGTTAGACCTCAAACATTCCAAGAGAGTAAATCCATGAGTGAAACTCCTCCATATCATCAGAGTTTTGCTCCTCAACCAAAGTAGAGAAGCGATTTTGCAAAAATTCTAGTGGAAATGAACCAATTTGAATGTTTGGAGAAGAAAATATTTGTTTCTCCTACACATATTCTCCTTCTTCTATAAGTAGAGAAGGGATTTGAAGCTTCTTGTGAGCTCCCAATATGGGAGGAGATTCAATTGGCTATGCTATCATGACAATAGTAGGTTGAGGCATAGCCTTAGACCTCGTTCACACTAAAGTATAGATAGACCCAACCGGGCCTCTTTCCCCTTCATTGAATGGTTTGAAACTTCTTTAGCTAGCTAAAGGACTTTGGAAACCATCCCAAAGCCATTGGAATTATTTTTACGATTAGTAACCATTGACCATTTATCAACCAATGCAATCTAGCCTTCATTTGTGCACCTTTAACAACATAATTACTTGCAACTTACTTTTTGTGCCTTAATTTTTCCACCCTGACTTGTAATGATGGGGAGGAAGGGATAGCCACTAGAGCCTTGGTGGTTGACCGAAGATCATTCATGGTTGCCTCATAAGATCTATGGTGAAAGATGGCCAGTTGGTGCCCATAAATGTGATGAAAATTTACCATGCGAGTGATGGTATCATTCCACCAAGCAATCCAGCATGTATTGTGAGGTGGCCTACACTCCAAATTCCAAACCATATGAATGTGGGCCAGTGTGAGCTAATGACACAACAAAGATGTGTTCAGGAAGAATTGGGTCTTAGAGGTACAAGGCTGCTTAAACTTCCATTCAATACAAAATGAGATGGGGAAATGGTTTGACAAGGTCAAATCCACTAATGGCTTAACTGAAAGTGTAGAGATTTCAAAGGAGAAAAAATATTGAGCTGAGATCATGGCACGATCAAGGCACTTAAATATCTTGTCAAAAACAACTCGATAATTAAACCAAGTGTGCCAAAAAGAATGAGAATGGTGGTAACCAATATTGTGATAAAAAAACCCCAATTTATTGTGCATGTAAAACCATGCCTCTTGTTCGCTAGCTACCCATCTGGATGGCAAAGTGCCATTTTTATCTTATTCCATCTCAACCATATTGAATTCCCCAACCAAGAGCTAGGTAGCAACTAGCAGTGAATCAACAATCCAGTGTGAGAAAATATATCTTTCAATATCATCATTTGAGGCATAGACATTAATAATCCCCAAAGAATGATTATCAATGTTAAGAATAATTCAGATGAGTTGATGTGTGGGGTCAGACCCTTGATCAACCACAAAATAATTCCACCATGGGGAAGAAAGGATGACTTCTTCATCACATCCAACCTCATGATCAATACAAAACATTTTACCGACTAGCCAAATAGCCTAATAAGCTGACACAAGTAAAAAACCAATGATTTTCACTTCTTAGATACAAAGCACTTCAATACCACTATACTTTTGTAGAGTATCCCTACTGGAATACTTCCTAGAGAGGTTTGTTATATCTCAAAACTTCCAAGAGAGTAAATTCATGAGTGAAACTCCTCCATATCATCAGAGTTCTGCTCCTCAAGCAAAGTAGAGAAGCGATTTTTCAAAAATTCTAGTGGAATTGAACGAATTTTAATTTTTGGAGAAGAAAATATTTGTTTCTCCTACACATATTCTCCTTCTTCTAGAAGTAGAGAAGGGTTGTGAAGCTTCCTATGAGCCACTATGGGAGGAGATTCAATTGGCTATGCTATCATGACAGTAGTAGGTTGAGGCATAGCCTTAGGCCTCGGTCGCACTAAAGTATTGATAGACCCAACCAGGCCTCTTTCCCCTTTCTTGAATGGTTTGAAACTTATTTTTCTAGCTCAAGGACTTTGGAAACCATCCCAGAGCCATTGGACTTATTTTAATGATTAGTAACCATTGACCATTTCTCAACCAATGCAATCTAGCCTTCATTTGTGCACCTTTAGCAACATAATTACTTGCAACTTACTTTTTGTGCCTTAATTTTTCCACCCTGACTTGTAATGATGGGGAGAAAGGGATAGCCACTAGAGCCTTGGTGGTTGACTGAAGATTAGTCTTGGTCACCTCATAAGACCTATGGTGAAAGATGGCCAGTTGGCACTAATAAATGTGAAGAAACTTTACCATGTGAGCGATGGCATCATTCCATCGAGCAATCCAATGTGTATTGTGAGGTTGCCTACACTCCAAATTCCAAACCATATGAATGTGGGTCAACATGGGCTGATGACACAACAAAAATGTGTTCATGAAGAATTGGGTCTTAGAGGCACAAGGCTGCTAAAACTTCCATTCAATGTAAAATGAGATGGGGAAATGGTCTAACAAGGTCAAATCCACTAATGGCTTAACTGAAAGTGTAGAGATGTCAAAGGACAAAAAATATTAAGCTAAGATCATGGCACGATCAAGGCATTTAAATATCTTGTCAAAAACAACTCGATAATTACACCAAGTGTGCCAAAAAGAATGAGAATAGTGGCAACCAATATTGTGATAAAAAAACCCCAATTTATTATGCATGTAAAACCATGCCTCTCGTGCGCTAGCTACCCATCTGGATGGAAAAGTTCCATATTTATCGTATGCCATCTCAACCATATTGAAATCCCCACACAAGAGCCAGGTAGCAACTAGCAATGAATCCACAATCCAGTGCGAGAGAAAATATATCTTTCAATATTATCATTTGAGGCATAGACATTAATAATCCCAAAACAATGATTATCAATGTTCAGAACAATCTAGATGAGTCGATGTATGGGGTCAGACCATTGATCAACCACACAAGAATTCCACCATGGGGAAAAAAGGATGACTTCTTCGTCACGTGCAGCCTCATGATCAGTACAAAACATTTTATTGGCTGGCCAAATAGACCGATAAGACGACACAATTAAAAAACCAATGATTTTCACTTCTTAGAGACAAAGCACTTCAATACCAATATACTTCTACGGATTACCCCTACTTGAATACTTCCTAGAGAGGTTTGTTAGACCTCAAACATTCCAAGAGAGTAAATTCATGAGTGAAACTCCTCCATATCATCAGAGTTTTTCTCCTGAACCAAAGTAGAGAAGCGATTTTGCAAAAATTCGAGTGGAACTAAACCAATTTTAATGTTTGGAGAAGAAAATATTTGTTTCTCCTCCACATATTCTCCTTCTTCTAGAGGTAGAGAAGGGTTGTGAAGCTACCTCTGAGCTCCCAATATGGGAGGAGATTCAATCGGCTATACTATCATGACAGTAGTAGGTTGAGGCATAGCCTTAGGCCTCAGTCACACTAAAGGATTTATAGACCCAACCGAGCCTCTTTCCCCTTCGTTGAATGGTTTGAAACTTCTTTAGCTAGCTCAAGGAATTTGGAAACCATCCCAAAGCAATCAGATTTATTTTTATGATTAGTAACCATTGACCATTTCTCAACCAATGCAATCTAGCCTTCATTTGTGCACCTTTAGCAGCATAATTACTTGAAACTTACTTTTTGTGCCTTAATTTTTCCACCATGACTTGTAATGATGGGGAGAAAGGGCTAGCCACTAGAGCCTTGGTGGTTAACTGAAGATCAATCATGGTCGCCTCATAATATCTATGGTGAAAGATGGCTAGTCGGTGCCCATAAATGTGAAGAAACTTTACCATGTGAGTGATGGCATCATTCCACCGAGCAATCTAGTATGTATTGTGAGGTGGCCTACATTCCAAATTCCAAATCATATGAATGTGGGCCAACATGGGAAGATGACACAGCAAAGACGTGTTCATGAAGAATTGGGTCTTAGAGGCACAAGGCTGCTTAAACTTCCATTCAATACAAAATGAGATGGGGAAATGGTCTAACAAGGTCACATCCACTAATGGCTTAACTGAAAGTGTAGAGATATCAAAGGAGAAAAAATATTGAGCTGAGATCATGGCATGATCAAGTCACTTAAATATCTTTTCAAAAATAACTCGATAATTACACCACGTGTGCCAAAAAGAATGAGAATGGTGGCAGCCAATATTGGGATAAAAAAGCCCCAATTTATTGTGCATGTAAAACCATGCCTCTCATTCGCTAGCTACCCATCTGGATAGAAGAGTGCCATCTTTTTTGTATGCCATCTCAACCATATTGAAATCCCCACACAAGATCCAAGTAGCAACTAGCAGTGAATCAACAATCCATTGCCAAAGTAGATATATCTTTCAATAGCATCATTTGAGGCATAGACATTAATAATCCCAAAAGAGTGATTATCAATGTTAAGAATAATCCAGATGATTCGATGTGTGGGGTCTGAACCATGATCAACCACACAAGAATGCCACTATGGGGAAAAAAGGATGACTTCTTCGTCACGTCCAACCTCATGATTAGTACAAAACATTTTACCGGTTGGCCAAATAGACTGATAAGCCGACACAAGTAAAAAACCAATGATTTTCACTTCTTAGAGAGAAAGCACTTCAATACCAGTATACTTCTGCAGAGTATCCCTACTGGAATACTTCCTAGAGAGTTTTATAGACCTCAAAGATTCCAAGAGAGTAAATTCATGAGTGAAACTCCTCCATATCATCAGAGTTTTTCTCCTCAACCAAAGTAGAGAAGCGATTTTGCAAAAATTCTAGTGGAATTGAACCAATTTGAATGTTTGGAGAATAAAATCTTTGTTTCTCCTACACATAATCTCCTTCTTCTAGAGGCAGAGAAGGGTTGTGAAGCTTCTTGTGAGATCCCAATACGGGAGGAGATTCAATCGGCTATGTTATCATGACAATAGTAGGCTGAGGTGTAGCCTAAGCCCTCAGTCACATTGAAGTATTGATAGAACCAACCCGGGCCTCTTTCCCCTTCGTCGAATGGTTTGAAACTTCTTTAGCTAGCTCAGGGACTTTGGAAACCATCCCAGAGCCATTGGACTTATTTTTACAATTAGTAACCATTGACCATTTCTCCTCTAATTAGGAAACAAAAGTATTTGCCCGATGGGGCTTTTTAGAATCCTGCGAGAACAAAGGAGCATGAGGAAATACCTAAGGGAAGTCCTTAATCTTGTGGTTTGTGGACTAACATCTATAACATGTGTTCAGTTGATTGAAATAAGTGACTTTCTGTGTATTTTGGAGAGACCCAATATGAATATTAATGGACTCCTTCAAATCCTGTGAAAGGTCCACTTCGACATAGACTCGTTTCTGGGGTTGATCCTAAAAGAACCTATCTGGTTCAATGCAAATGACCTTCCCTAGAGAGGACACAATATGGCTCAAAAAAGGCATACAAGGTCAAGGAAAACCCAAAAACTCAATCCAGACTAGGACCCACAACTTTGTGTCATCCAAGACAGTGAAGTCTCGGGTCCACAACTAGAAAACCAACAAAGATGACCAGACATACTAAGCACCGTGATTCAGTATTTCTTGAACATGATTGACCTCTGTAAATTGGAAAAGAAAAAAATCCTTGGTTAAATTTTGGACCATGTCAAGGTGGACCGCATGCGTGACCCAAGCCTTGTGGATCCATTCTTTAAGAACACTTTCAAGGGGGAGTCCTCCCAAAAAAATATCCAACAAGTTTATGTTTCTCAAGCCATTGACATGAAAAATCTAAATCTGGCAAGGGTAAAACAAAATCAGTTAGGGCGTCAATAGACTTACCTTGTGAAACACTTTTGGAAAAAAAAAAATTGGTCACTTGTTTGGAGGGGGAGCCATTGGGTAGAGTTGTTGAACTGCCAACACCGACAAGATTTACTGGATTAGAACTGACTGAGGGAATAATAAAACCAAAAGGCCCGCAATAAATGTGGGCATACACATAATAAAGGAAAATATTGTGCCTAAGGTGCGATATGATGCAAGAGGGGCCAAGGATGACCCTAGACACAAGAAACTCTAATAGATCTCATTCACCGAATTCCTGACTTTTTCAGAAAGTTGATTTGGAATCTTGGACCAAATTCTAAAATATAAAGGAAACCTAAAGTTTTGACGAAGAAAGTAGTCAAGGTTGGGGATAAAAAATGAATTCAAACTATTGGACCAAAGTCCAAAATTCTGAAGGAAACCCAAAGTTTTGACAAAGAAAGGAAAAAGTAGAAGCAGAAGTTAGGGATGAAATTCAAGGATAGATTTAGACATTTGGACCTTGGTCCAAATGTCCCTTCAAGATACAAAGTCCCAATATAACTTGAAGAGGAAGTGAGGATAGGAGTCGAGGATGGATCCAAATATTTGGACCTTTCTCCAAATGTTTTTTTGAGATCTAAAGTCCTAATAGAACTTCAAGAGGAAGCAAGGATGGAAATTAAGGATGGATCCATACATTTGAATCTTGTTCCAAATTTCCATTTGGGACCTAAAACCTCAATGGAACTCAACTTGAAGGAAAAGAAGAAAGGGGAACTAGGGACTGACTTGGACATTTGGACTTGGTACAAATGTTTGTTTGACAGCCCAAACTCTAATGGGACTTGACTTGATGGTAAAAAAAAAGGGGAATTGAGGATAAACTTGGAAATTTAGACTTGGTCCAAATGTTCGTTTGAAGCCTGAAACTCCAAAAGAACCTTTTTCAAGAAAGAGAAGGATTTAGCCATCTTTTTTAATTTTTTTACAAATGGGTTTTTAACTGCAACTTGGAAAAGGGGTAATACAACTACAAGAGGCACTTGAGCATGATATTTAATCATTAATATATCTTATATCAGCTATAATTTATGGGAATAAAATAGGGTGGCACAGAGTGACAACAGGTTCCTAGGAGGTAGAATTTCTCCCTATAGCATACGAAATTGTACTCCTTTGTAGTTGATAGTACAATTTCATGCTTAGTTTGGACCTATTTTAGTGATCTTACATTTATGCATTTTCACCTATTCTAAATAGGACCTAATTCTCTTTATTATGCATCCCATTGGCATATTTTTATCATTTTTGACACTAAAAAATGCATTCAAACACAAATTTTTCTTGGATCATGTGTGT
This sequence comes from Sequoiadendron giganteum, assembly GCA_007115665.2. NCBI lineage: Eukaryota > Viridiplantae > Streptophyta > Pinopsida > Cupressales > Cupressaceae > Sequoiadendron > Sequoiadendron giganteum. The sequence goes on along the minus strand of CM021104.1, from coordinate 177,175,556 downwards.
CTTGGAATTTTAGGCTAGGACCCATTCACCCAAGGGAAATTGGTTCCACTTTAAGTTCCAAGACATATTTTCAAATATATTTTTTGGTAGTCTTTTAATGATTCAAATTCAATATGCAATTTTCAACTATCAAGATCTAATATTCAAGAAATTAGAGAAGAAGCCTATAAAACCTAGTATTTTCATCAATTCTAAACTAGAACATAAGAAAGAGTATTCAAGCGAGAAAATTTGAAGCTTTGGAATAGCATTATTTATAATTGTAGGTCTTCTTGAGTCCATTTGAAAATTTTGATCAAGCTTTTGTCATATGATTGAAGGTTGATTCCAATAGAAGGACATGATGGATTCTAAGTGTGGGAGATGCATTTGGCCATTTCCTTTAGCTTAATGGATTTTTTCTTAGTGTTCTCATCATCAAGATTATTTTTACTAGCAACCTACAACAAGGTATCATTGTATTTCAGATTTATTTGAGGTGTTTTAACCTCTCCCTAAGTGAATCTTATCATTGTCATGTAGGAATCATACTCTAACACAATAGAGTAGGGTTTATTTGCATGCTAGATCATAAAAATGTTAGATACACTTAATATTAAGGCTCACATACTATCATTTATGAGATCATTTTCATTTATCAATGTTTAATTACCAAACTTGGGATTTGATTGAGGAAAACCCCAATACAAACAAAAAAACACTTCCTATTTGTAGATTTATCGCATGTCCTAATTCAGAAATGAAGATTTGTAGGTACAAGAGAAAAGTGTAGACAGAGGGCTTCAACTTTAATTTTTATAGTTTTGTAAAGGAATACCATGACCCATTAACCCCAAGATGAACTTTTCCTTCAGTAGATCTCAAAACCTACTTTTAGTGACTAGTATATGTGTCCTTACCCTTCCTAGATCTTCCTAAAAACTATGGTTTCTATTTCTATACTTTTAGGAATTTTAATTTCATTTTCTAGGTCTTATAGTTCATTTATTTTAAGCATTGTGTATCATTTCAATTTGGTTTCAGATCTATTCTATTGTCTTAAGGACTCAGATCCAGGTCTGATTGACTCACCTTTGAGGTTGAAATTTAATCTCTACTCCTTGTGATTTCTTTCCTAATGAAATGCCTTAGGGAGAGGAATAAATAGAGAAAATTTCCCGTGTTCATTAAGGAACCCCTTTCCCAACATTTCACTCCCTATACCTTATGCCCTCAATTGTAAACCCTATAAACCCTCTACCAAATACCCTAAACCCTAAACCCTGTAACCTATACCCTCAACCCTAAACCCTATACATTATACCCTCAATCCTACACCCTCAACCTTATACCCTCCATTATAAACCCTATACCCTCAACCCTATACCTTGAACCCTATATCTTATACCCTAAACCCTATACCTTATACCCTCAACTATAAGTTATATGCCCTATACGTAATACCTAATACCCTAAACCCTAAACCCTAAGCCCTATACCCTCAACCCTATACCCTAAACCCTATAACTTATACCCAACCCTAAACCATATACCTTATACCCTCAATTGTAAATCCAATACCCTCAACCTTAAAACCTACACCCTCAACCCTATACCTTATACCCTCAACCCTAAACCCTATACCCCCAACCCTCAATCTAGAAGTGATACTTGAAGAGGACGAGAAAATCCTATTCCACACACAAATGTGGTTGAATAGGAAGGGTCTACAATTCATTTTAAAAATTGGAAGTAAGAAAATTTGATATCTACTAACTTTGTAAGAAATTGAACCCACAATGAAATTTCATGGAATGAGTGAGCTAAGGGTAAAATATTTAGGTATGAAGCTAATATTAATTTTATTATTCAATTAATATTTTCATAGATGAACTAATCCATGATGTGTAACTTTTACACATGTGCAATGTCTTGCTAATACAACCATGCATATATAAGTTTCATGACATCTATGAGTCTAGACATCACACTATCATTGTTAAGTTGGATGAATAGAAGTATCAAAAATTAAAGGTAATTTACAAATGTTATATCTTTAATAATTTTTTTAAATAATGTTATGTTATTTATCAAATCGAAAAAATTATATTGTTGTTCTAACCTAAGGAGGTAAGATCAGTTATTGTTAGAATCAAACATGCTCTGATACCATGTTAGAATCAAACATGCTTTGATACCATGTTAGAATTGGCTATGGATGCCAAGATCTATGGACCAAATAGAAAGCACAAAGAAGAGAGAAAATAATATGACAAGAATAACTGTATTCAATGTCAATGATAATGGAATTGCTTCCAATGTGATTGTACAAATGTAGTAGAGACCCCTTGGTTATATAGCCAAGGTGAGAACATAGGAGTGCATAAGATTATGACAAGTGTTGTAATCTTATGACATGAGACAACAATGAAAAGCTATCACTCCACCTAAAGTGGAAAGGTGATAATGTGATAACCACCACAAATAGTGGATCTACCACAAAAGGTGGAAACCTAATCACATGATATGTCCATGAAAGGTGGAGGTGATAAATTAATAAGAAGATAAGTCTACCAAAGGTGGAAATTCTCTAACAACTCCTATGTGGTCCCGAAGTAAACTTAACTAAGGTGTAATTATGACCTAGGACAAGGCACAAGACATTTAATTACACCAACACCCCCCCTTAAGTGCAACTTAGGGAGAATTTACACAAGTGAAAACAATGCAAGATGGGTCTCGGAAACTAGGCCATGTTAGGTACCCATGTACAAATGCAATGCAATCTCTCACAAATGGAGAAAAGGAGAAAACCCAGTGGGACAAAACTCCTCTCCAAAAGAGAGATGAAATAAAAAATGGAAATTCTCTCAATGATGCATGAGAAGGTAAAAACCCCATATGAGGAAAAAGATCCCCCCATAAGAGAGAAGTAGAAGAGAGACAAGGTAGCCCCCCCTCAATGTTGAGTCTCCTGTAATGATTGTAGAAGCTCGATATTGAATGTTGAAGATGATCCAATTTCACCGAACAACGTTCCTCCCCTTAGGAAGAAACAAAACCAAGGATGTATGAAAGATGTATGATGTCTCTGAAGCATACTCAAGTGTCTCCACATCGATGCCGAAAACTGACACACTCCAAACAGGCGTTCTAGGCCACACTGCTGAAGAGTACAATCCAACATCTAGTAGAGAAGAATGTAGAACATGATCCAAAGAGAATGATATCCCCTCTAAAGACAAAGAAGCCTCCTCCGAATGTTGTCCAAAAGTATCCACACTCATGTCAAACTGCAAAGAATGATCATGTAGAGAATGAACAAGAGGGTCGGAGTGTTCCCTCACAACAACTGAAGAAGGACCATCTTCATCAAAGAGAAGATGAATGTCATCAATGATGTCCCCCAAATCTGCAAGATGGGACTCCACAAACAAGTCTGAAATACTTGTCAAGAAGCCATCCAAAGTAGCCATATCTGGTAGACAATGTAAATCCTGTTGCCTTGAATCACAAGGAACCCAAACTGTGGAATCACAAGCATCATCAACTACAATAGTAGGTGGAGGAGATGAAATGCATGGCTCAAGTACTAGAGCTGATGTGAGAACTCCCAAGTTCAAGTAGCCAAATGTCTCCTCTGAATCATAGTTCACACTAGAAGTGTGATCAACAATCGAAGGAACAATGTCACCATCAGAAGAAAAATTTGCAAAGGTATACAACCGAGATGAATGATCAACCACCCCAGTAGCAATAATCTCTCTACTCTCCAAGTCTTGAATGATGACTGAATCAGGGGTGAACTCCACAGCTCTCCCATTTCCACCATGTGTAATCTGGTATATGGAAAGAAGATTGTTCATCAAATGAGGAACACACAAAACATCCTAGAAAGTGTTGTCCCCAAAACTAATAGATCCCTTCCCTATGACACTCATATATGTATTGTTTCCCATCAAGATAGGAGACATAGAACAAGGCTGAAATGAAGAGAATATAGATTGTGAAGATGCCATATGATGTGATGCTCCTGAATCTAGAAGCCATCTACCTGATCCTGGACTTGAATAAGCACAAAGAGCTTGTCCTTTACTAATTGATGTAGATGCCAAATGAACTTTTCCCTTAGACTGTTTTGAAGAAGAAGATTCAGACATTCTAGAAGGAAAATCAATTTGATTTCTTTTGAGAAGATTTTTCAACTCATCAATATCCTTCTTATAACAATAGTGTTCTTCATGTCCATTCTTCTTGCAATATGCACAAAAAGACCTCTTCTTCTTAGATGATTCTTCTTTTGAATGAGTGGATTCTGATTCTTTATGTGGTTTGTTCTTTTTCATCTTTTGCTTCTTATCAAGATTCCCTAATTCTTTCTGTACCTTTGACTCACTAGAAACCAATGCATGTGGCTTAAAAGACTTGATTAGACCCATGTTCATTAACTTAGCTTCCTCTTGGATTAGGAGATTTGCAAAGTCATCAAACTTAGGATTAAAATATGATTCTCCCATAGAAAGTCGATGGGTATGAAAGCCAGAAACAAATACTGAATACTCAAGACCAAGCTTGGATAACACATTCAGAATCAACTGTAAATCCTCTTTTTCAATACTGCATTCTTTCAACTGTGTTCTTAATTGCTTGATTTTGGAGATGTAGTCTTGGATGTGGTCAAAACTTTTAGGATCAAGATTCATCAAATCATTATCAATCTGATATCCCCTAATCTTATCTGTTTTACCATACAAGTTTTCAAAAGTCTCCCATGCTTCTTTAGCTATTGTACATGAATCAATATGAAATTGTAAATCAAATGAGACTAGTGAACATATGCATCCAAGTGTTTTCTCATGATTAATCTCCCATCTTGCCAATCCATTAGCATCAGTAGGTTGAGAAATGGTTTCCTTTAGATAGCCTATTAGACCTTTTCCCATGAGATAGTTCCATACTAATTTTCTCCGTGTAGCATAATTATGTGGAGTTAGGAGTTCAATTTGAGATTTCCCCATTGCAAGAACACAAACCAAGCAAAAGAATGCAACCAATCACTGCAAGATTACCCCCCCCAAATCACTAAAACAAGAAACCCCTGGAGCTGTATCTGATTTGGCACTTTATACTTAGTGCGTTTACAATTGCCACTGCCAAAAACAACAAAGTGGACTTTGATTTTGGTACATGCAAATTGCCAAAATAGGTCACAAACTCACAGTGAAAAAATTACAGTAGATGAGATAAATCTGATCGCGCTACTAGAAAGTACAGGAAAAATCATGCACTTTCAAAAAAAATGACACTCAAAAAAGTTACCATAGGAGCAAGTTATTGGCTCCTAAAGTTCTCAAAATGAGGACGAAGTAGCAACACCTATGAGAATTTGCAGTTTCTGAAAAAACCAGAAGCCAAAACCAAAAACTGATTGCACCTCTATGTAGATCACAAAAAATTAGCCCAAATAAAAAAAAAATAGCTTGAAAAAAGGAGCCAAAATGAGTGAGATATGAGCATTTGAAGTTCACCTTTCAAAATGAAAATGCAAATGGGAAGGGGCAGGAAAAATTCTTAGGACCCTGCTGATGTGGCACTGATGTAGTGATGATGTCAGCAAAACAATGGCTTAAAATTGACGGCCTGCGGCCTGTCGTCGAAAAAAAAGGTCTTTGCCAGAAACTTCTGTCGGAATATTCGTTCGCCGTTAAGGAATCTTTTCAAAATGTCGAAATATTTTTCAATTGTCGACTGGGTTTCGCTAAACCTGTCGGATTTGTGGGCCGCGTGGGGGATACACGGTGGGGCCTACGGTACCCTCTCCAGTACCCTGTCCCTATAGACTTGCGGGTACCTTGCGTATGCAGAGGTACCTGCAATTTATAATGGCCGAAAAGACATATTTTGTCTTTTGATTTTGATTTTTAATTTTTGCAAATCAAAAAAACAATTTGAATACAATTTTTTATTTTTAAAATCGTACCGTCGACTATAATGACAACCTGGGGGGGCTGTATGACTCTTTGGGCAAAAAAATTTTGCCTCACCAAATGACTTGCTCCGATTTAGAATATTGGACGGTCGATCTTAGGGTTTTTGGCCCTTCTGGATGCGATGGCAGGGTCGAATTTGACCCAAAATGCTCCAAAAATGCAGCTACCTTCTGGATCTGGCAACCACAATGCAACTTCAAACCCTCATAGATTTGGCCTCATATGTCCAATTTGGACGAAACAAAAGGCAAAATTGACTTTCTCAAACCTTTTGGATGCAATGGTGAGCTTAGATTTGCACCAGCAATCTCTGATATAAACTTGCAATAAAGAGCCAAAAATGGAACCTCCCTAAATCTGGTACCTCTCTTCAGAAAAAGACTCTCCAATGGCACCCAACCCGCTCCGATACCATGTTAGAATCAAACATGCTCTGATACCATGTTAGAATTGGCTATGGATGCCAAGATCTATGGACCAAATAGAAAGCACAAAGAAGAGAGAAAATAATATGACAAGAATAACTATATTCAATGTCAATGACAATGGAATTGCTTCCAATGTGATTGTACAAATGTAGTAGAGACCCCTTGGTTATATAGCCAAGGTGAGAACATAGGAGTGCATAAGATTATGACAAGTGTTGTAATCTTATGACATGAGACAACAATGAAAAGCTATCACTCCACCTAAAGTGGAAAGGTGATAATGTGATAACCACCACAGATAGTGGATCTACCACAAAAGGTGGAAACCTAATCACATGATATGTCCATGAAAGGTGGAGGTGATAAAGTAATAAGAAGATAAGTCCACCAAAGGTGGAAATTCTCCAACAACTCCTATGTGGTCCCTAAGTAAACTTAACTAAGGTGTAATTATGACCTAGGACAAGGTACAATACATTTAATTACACCAACATTTATAGTAACCACTCATGCCAAAACAACCATTATGACTACCAAGAAGAGCATATGGAATAGATATTATCTGGTGCATATATATGTATTCACCTCACTAACAAGGGAAACCCTACACTATCATATACAAAATTTGATTGATATCATTCCAAGGACACCTTTAAAAAGTGGGCCACTATATATAAAATAAATCTTAGAGAATGAGGAAATCAAATGTTAGGTTATGAATGATTCAAAATGGGAAAATTTGACTTCTATGAAAACCTAATTACTCTTTCTAAGAAGAGGGATGGAAGTTGATTCATCTGCATTGACTATTGAGTTTTGAACAATATCATTAAAATTTAAATAGGTATCCAAATCCTTCCATTGATGGCATATTGGATCAACTTAAGGGGGGTAATTGTTTTAGTAAATCTTGGGTGCCACCAAGTTACCATTAATTCATTAGATGTGTGAAATAATACCTTCAAATCCAAATGTATTTTTCAAATGTCTATCCTTGATCTTTAGCTTAACTAATACACTCTCCACCTTCATATGAGTGATGAATGATGCACTCAAACCTCTCACTATTTTCTTTCTTAATTTCTATTTAAATGACATAATCATATGTATTAAGAAATACATAGGAGGAACATTTACATCATGTTAAACAAATACTTTCAACTCTACAAAATCATGGCTCTATGATAATAATTTATAAAATTATTCCTTTGGTATATAAAGGATTTAGTACCTTAGATACATTATGAACAAGGATGGTGTTTATGTGGATCCTAGAAATATAGAGGTAATTAGAGATTGGCCACCTCATAAAAATATCATAGAACATTATAGGCTTATAGGATCCTCCAAATTTTATTAGAGGTTTGTGTTTGGATTCTCACACTAGGCATGACCTATGAACCAAGGATTTAGGTGAGAGTAAAAGAAAAATTCACTTGGATAGAGAGACTATAACAACCATTCACACAATTGAAGTAGAGACTTTATTTAAGACCTACACTAGTTCTTCTTGATTTGAAACTTAATTTCAAAGGAGTGAAATTTTATCTGATTCTATGTATAGACACCTCATGTATGACAAGGAGTTATATCCATTTTTCAATCTTGTAAATAAAAGAATTACTATATCTTGGGGAAAATATTTTTATTCACATAGATCATAAGCCTCTTAAATTTATGTTAAAATATAATAAAGTTTTTAGAATAATCAATATCAAAGGTGGTCTATTTACCTCAAATATTTTCATCTCAAAATTTGTCATAAGAAGGAATAACAAATAAATTTTCAAAATAATTGGGTTGGATTCCAATCATAACCTTGCTAACTATGTTGGAATATTGTGAATATTGGATAAAATATTATCCTCAATTGTATGACAATAATCCTATTTTTTGATAGATCCACCAAAGACTCGAATGATAGAAAATCCATTTATTATTGTATGTAAGATAAAATCCTCTATCACATAATTCACATATATGTCCATATATACAATCTCAACCTTATACCCTTCACTGTAAACCCTTTACCCTTGACCGTATACCCAATACTCTCAACCCTAATTTACCCTAAAATATATATCCTATACACTCAACCCTAAATACTATCCCTCAACCCCATGATCTAAAGCCTATATGCTAAAGCCTCAACCCTAAAGTCCCCACCCTCAGCCCTAAACCCTATACCATCGACCTATACCTTCTAACCTCAATCATAAACCCTATACCCTCAACCTTATACTCAATACCCCCAACCTTAAACCCTATATCCTCAAACCTATACCCTATACCCTCAACCCTAAACCTTGTACCTTATACCCTCAATTGTAAACCTAATAACCTCAAACATAAACCCTACATTCTCAACCCTATACCTTATACCATCCATCATAAACCCTATACACTCAAACCTATACCCAATACCCTGTACACTCAACCATATACCCTTAAACCTAAACACTATCCACCAACCCTAGGCCCTAAAGCCTATATGCTAAACCCTTAATCCTAAAATCTATACCCTCAACCTTAAACTTTATATCATCAACCCTAAACTCTATTCCCTCAAACCTAAACCTTTTACCCTCAACCATAAACCTTGAATAATTTAGACCTGGAGAGGGGGGAGAGAGAGGAGAGAGGGAGAGATAAGAACAAAGAGAGAGGGGTAAGGAGGGATGCAAGAAGAGTTAGAGAGGGAGATATCTAGAGAGGTGGGAGAGAGAGAAGAGAGGTAAGAATAAATAGATAGTGGGAAAGATCTAAGAAGGTGAGGGAGAGATGAATTTATTCATAATAATGTGAGTGTGTTATAATGCACCCACATTATTGTTTTATTTGGAAATTTATAATTCTTTAGCTTGGATTTTCCTTGGGCTTCCAACCCAAAGGTTTGAAGTGAGTTTTCAACATCCAAAGATGTGTTTTTGTAAATAGCAATGAAATTGACATAATCTCAAGTCTGCTCCCCATCAGGTTTGCACATGTCTCAATGTCAAGCAAAAAAACCTACCATGATAATGTTAATCTCTCTCTTAGTTTTCTAACCATGTAATTTTTTCACGTTTTGAGTATGTTAAGTTTTTCATCTTTAATTTATTTTGTTAATATATTTATTTTTTGTCAAAAACTAGTGTGTGGTATTTTTACTTTATTTTTCATTGTTCATCAAGATTTTAAATAAACTATTTTTTTAGAAACTAGACTCCATTCTACATGTATTCAAAAAAAAATATTTTTGATCAATTTTCAAAAACATAAGGAGGGAAAACACTCAATTTTCTATTTTTTGGATGTGTCCACTTTGAAAATTAGTAAAAAAATCATATGCTCATTAAAATTAGCAAAAACATTGGGCATAAACTACATGGTGTTAATTTATTTCTCACTAGAATGATTTTTGAAATACTAAAAAACATAACAATTTAGGGGGGCCACACCAGAGGTTGTGTTATGTTTTTTTTATTTTTAAAAAGGACCATTTTATGTGGTTGGGGGGGCACATTAGATGCTATGTTATGTTTTTTGGAAAAAAAAAAGGACTGATTTATGTGGCCCCCCTTTTTGAACCCCTTAATCTCTACCATTTTTTTTTAAAAAAGTAGCTTAGAAAGTATATTCCAACCACTACAACTCTTGTTTTTGTTGCATCTTCAAATTTTGAGTGTAACTATCTTTAATTTCTCATCCAAGATCATTCTTTCCTGATTTTAGGAAAAAAAAGTGGCAACTTAAGACCCCTTTTTGGTCCCCCATTTCCATGCACTTACCCTTATATTTATTCTAATAAATATTAATTAATATATTAGAAAAAAAAATATTTCTTCATAATCAAGGTTAAGTGTTCACACACTTCATGTACCAAACCTAGTTCCACCTTTCCCAATTATGTATTCCTAAGACACCATAAATTTGACATACATTACTAGTATTTGAATTAGAAATAATTATCTAGTAATACTATAGTAAACAATTAAATCACACATATTATCTTAGCCAATAGATATCATATAGAATTATGCAAAATCTGCACTCATTCCTCATCACTCTTAGAATATTCAAACATTTGATTCAATAATAAAAAAAATAACTTTGAAGAAACAATATTTATCTCATAAACATAATATAAAATTTATTTGCATCAAAAAATGTCTAAATTAAAATATAAAGTTTAATACAATAATATGTCAAAAAGGGTCAACAATGCAAGATATTACAAATTCAATCTTTGCACATTGTTGATAGGATGTCAAAGATAATTTTTACACCACACTATTAAAAACTTATAATGCTTCCAACTTCACCAATTTATGTTTCAAGAAAATAGTCAGACTACATGGTTTGCATAAGGGTATCGTCTAAGAAAAAATATCATGCATGTTGGTCATTTTTAGAAAACTTTCTAAAAAATGTTGGGTATTAAGTTAGACTTTAGTTTATCTTACCAACAAAATACTCCTAAAAATATAGTGGTAATAAATTGGAGTCTAAAAAATTCATCAAATTTCTTATATAATGGCAAGCTCAAATAATGGTAATTAGCATTTGCATGGACCTACAACTCAATGAATTCATAAAAGCAAGAAAAAAAAACTATTTTAGATTGTATATAATTGTGAAAATTGAAATACCTAATTGAAATGAATAGTATGAATACTCAAGAGGAAGAGTTTAATGAACACATGTAAAAGTATCTAGAGAGAAGTCAAAGGAACATATAGATAAGAGAAAGAAATAAAAAAGGAAAGATTTTGATCAAAGCACTAAAGGTAGAATAGTTAACACACTTGGGTCAACAAATTTTCTTTGATTGGGAATTCATCCTTCTTGTTCGTATATATATCAAGGAAACCCGAACTCAAAATATGCTTCCACGTGTAAAAAAAATAATTTCCAACTTTGACCACATTGGGTTCTTTAGTCAACAATACACACAATCAGTTGAGATGGTGAGTTTTAACTGTGAGAATTTTAGGAATTCTAGAAGAGTTACAAATTACAGAATTGCATAGATTGAAAAGAAAAAGTAAACTATAAATAATCGCATTTATTATTTGTTAGATTAATTGTTTAAGAATGAGTACAATATATAAAGTATGAGAAGAGCCATCTAGAATGGTAACTGCCAACTAGAAAATAGGCATACAACTCCATGCAAGATTGCACAACTAAGAAATCATTATCGTAAAAATCTAACAACAAATAGATCCCATTAGTTAGCTTATAATAAGCAATCTATTAATTGTTGAAGAGCACATGTGCAACTGCACTTCAAGTAGTTAATTTTTGAAGAGCACATGTGTAACAGTGAGCAAGCAGTTGTAACAGAGAGTTAAATTGTGCTAACACCCCCCTTAAGTCTACAACTAACAAGCTTATCTAGAGGAATATTTTAGGTAGAATATTATACACTAACACCCCCCATTAAGTGTAGCTATGTGAAAGAGAGATATGCAAAAAAAAATGAAAGGATCTAGATGCATGAAAATATGAATGGGTTATGGCTACAAGGCCATGTTAGGTACCCAATTACAAGGAGGAAAGGAGAAACCCAATGGGAAAAAACTCCTAACCAAAAGACACAATAATGATATCCATCACAAATCCAATCAATCCCCATCCACACAAAGGATGACAAATGAAGCCATACAACCCCCTGCATAATGAAATAATTTGTTACAAAGATGCATTGGAAGCACACTTCTGGAGTAATTCTAGAATCCTTAATCTGACAAGAAAGGAAAGATACTTTGTTTGCTATTGAAACCATATTAGAGTCACTGAACGACTCAAGGTGGAATCATGATAAAGCAATAGTAGATTCGATGCCAAGGAACACTCGAAAACTCACAATTTGGCACAACTCTGGAATCTATGAAACAACAGCTAATTGATGAATCATCTAAAACATAAATGATGTGCAAAGATCAAAAAGAAAATGAAAACCTAATGCATGCAAAAAGGAAATAGTGCATGCACAGATGAATGTTCACATTTGCCTCCATGATTTCTAGCCCTACAATATAAAATGAATTTGCACTCAAACTAGCCTAAGCTTTGATACCATGTGAGAATTTCAAGAATTCTAGAAGAGTTGTAAATTATAGATTTGCACAGATTGAAAAGAAAAAATAAACTGTAAATAATTGCATTGATTATTTATTTGATTAATTGTTTAAGATTGAGTACAATATATAAAGCATGAGAAGAGCCATCTAGAATGGCAACTGCCAACTAGAAAATAGGCATACAACTCCATGCAAGATTGCAAAACTAAGCAATAATTATGGTAAAAATATAACAACAAAGAGATCCCATTAGTTAGCTTATAATAAGAAATTTGTTAACTATTGAAGAGCACATGTGCAACTGCACTTCAAGCAGTTAACTATTGAAGAGCACATGTATAACAAACTATTGAAGAGCACGTGTATAACAATGAGCAAGCAGTTGTAACAAAGAGTTAAATTGTGCTAACACCCCCCTTAAATCTATAAATAGCAAACTTATCTAGAGGAATATTTTAGGTAGAATATTCTACACTAACTTTAACCCCATACAAGATTCCTAAACCAACTAGACACTGACAAGGATTTACCTACTAGTTGAGATATCTACAAAAGAAAAAAAAATGTTCATTTATGCCTACCACCCAATGAATTGAAGAAACCAAAAAAGGTAGAAGCTATTTTCTTGATAAAACGTATTTATGAGTATAAGAATGTATGCATGTATAATGATATTTATGTTAAAAAAATTAACTTATAATTGATTTTCAAATAAATGTGTTATTGTATTGAGAATTTTTGATGTTCATATATTTAGTGATTATAGGTGCATTTTGTATGGAGAATAATTACGTCTAATGTAAAATATTAATGAACAAAATTTTCTTAAGAAGAACAATATTTAATTGGTTTTCTTAATGACTTGCATTAACAAAAAATATCATGTTCAATATTGAAATCAAGTTGATCTTCTATTTTATTAAATTAAGTTGACATGAGGAGGAGGAGGATGGTGTAGACTTCATGGTTTGTTTCAATACGATTCTTGCCTTGGAGGTAATATGTATATAATCATGTATTCTAGTTGTAAGTTAGGAAACTCTATGTAGATAGATGAGTTTGAATCTATCATAAATTATTAAAAAAATAATTTTTTTTTTCCCTATTCTTTTGTGTATTTTGTGAAATGAATATTGTTAGTTTCAATCATTTATTTTGATAGCTTTTCATTAGGCTCTTTGACTTAGACTGCATTAGGAATACATGGTGGGTAGGAAATTTCATATCACATACATTTATATTAGTTTTTATATAAGAAAAACTAAGACAAACATATCCCTAAGAATTTAGGAGTGGACATATTATTTTAGATTATCCCAAGTTTATTTTTATTGTGTGGGTGCAAGACATGAAGGTTGTATGTCTATGTGTCATCTTAACACTAATTATTCCAAGCTATTGAGATAAGTTTCTAATATTTTATAAATTCACAAGAGCATGTAAATAATTACCTAGATATAAATTCACTATACAATACATACATGCACATGCACACACCCCCACATTATTTAAATATTAGAGTAGTTATCAATCTTAAGTTTTGAATCATGATAATAATATCATCTAACATTATTTGCATTGGTTAGGATGAGTGGATGTGGATTAAGTAAATTTTCAATTTATTTTATACTCTACTTTGAACCAATATGTCTTTTCCAAAAGAATGTAATTTGTGTTCTCTTAAACATTAGATTAAAAGGAACATTTGGAAATCCCAAAGTACTATTGTTTGCACTTGACTTAGAAATTGTTTGCATGTCATCATTAAAAAAATAACTCTAGCATATTCTAGATATCAAACTTGTCTAGGTTGGACTCTTAGATTCTCTCAAAGCCAACATAGATTGTGCTTGACAGAGAAATATGTACCAATAATTTATAACCAAGAAGCTAGCTTAAATAAATCCATCTACTAATCATCTCTTTGAAAAGGTTACAAAAAATCAAAATTGAAAGAAAAATATGAGAACAATGAGAAGCCCCTATGTAAATTGAAATCATGGTGTAATCCTAATTATGCCCCTTATTATGGTTGAGTTTGGGGAAATGGAGGGACAAGGCAAGAAGAGGGTGGGAATATTTGAACACCCATCCATGAGAAATAGCATTATTTCTATGTATTTTATATATAGTTCTCTTATTTTATTGTTTTATACCAATAAAGTGTATTGCTAAATCTATTAATAAAATATTTTTAATTGTCTAGTTTAGCATCATGTTGAAATTTTATCTATATGTTGAGGTAATGTGGTTGAACTTTAGGAAACAAAATCCTTCTTGAAATAGGCTTGGAGGAAGAAAGACAAATTATTTTGTTTCTCACATAGAGCTTTGTCTTTTTTAGTTAAGTGCAAAACTATTCATGATTTCCATATCCTCTTAGAACCAAAAAATTCTTAAGGAAAATCTCTTACTCTCCAAAAAGAAGATGAACTTTCTTGGATTCCCTCAAAATCAAGATACTTTCATTTAAACAAGGATATCTAAATCTCACCAACTCAACTCTAATTGGTGCTTGGTCATTTTAACTTTTTTTGGAGCAATGTTTTCCTTCCAAAAGTAGTGGATTTTCTTGGCTATCTCTAAACAACAAAATAGTACCAAGAAAAAGACTAATATAGTTGGGTATCTCTCATCCATTCAATTGTGTCCTTCATGGTTCTATATTTGAATATTCTAACCATTTACTCCTTAACCATATCCTCTATCTTTCAAATATTTTAGATGGTTATGATCTAAATTGAAATAGTTTCAGCCCTTCCAAATTCTCTTTTTCAACTTGTGCATTGTTGGCCAAATATTTTCCTAGATTCCATTTTATCCTACATTTTTCTTATTAGCTCTTCCTTGATTATTTGGAATATACATTTTGAAATAAATAGTAGAATCTTGAGGAAAATATTCTTAATCTTTAAAGAGGTGATCTTTAAAATAGAAAGACAAATCTTAGAATTTTGTTATGACAAGGGTGTTGAAAAATGCCTCTCCTAATAAATAAATATCTTTTTGGGATGATTATATCCTTAAATACTGGACATTCCTCAAATACCTCCCCCTTCCTATGAGTCCCTCCTCACTATTAAATTTCCCATTTCTATAAATATTGTACTCTATTTTCCTTGCATGCCTTCTTTACTAAAGTTAATTTTTGATGGCACTTCTTGAGGTAACCTTTGTGTATCAATAGTTGGTTATGTCATTTGAAATAGTGGGGGACAAATTAAGGTTTTCGAAGCTACCACCAATGAAATAGAAGCCTAAGCTCCTCCTTTTGAATTATTACAAGCTAAAATAAGAAATTTCAAAAGAGTACAAATTGAAGGTGTAACGCCCCACCGTGGAACCCGGAAAACATTATGTCATTCACACAAAAAATAGAATAATTTTTTATAGAAAAAAAAAACATGTAACAACACAATCATAGTAATTTTATGGTTCCAAAAATATGCTACTAAGTAATAACATCATAACGCAACAATAACCATATATATACAAATAAACTCGTGAGAATAGTCATGTCCAGATATATACCAAGAGTTACATACAATAATTGAGATTGTGATAAATCTCATAATAATACAAGTATCATTACAAAGCGTCTCATGTACATCATGATTGAAATACAATAAATAATGAGATCAAGAAAAGAAGATGACCACGTCCACAAACTCGCCTGACGAGCAACTCCGTAAACGATGTACAATCTGGATCCTGCCAAGAATAAAATGTCACAAACAACACACCAACAGGGAACCCAATGGAGAATGTGGCACTTTCCTCCCAATCGTGTGGAACTTGAAAGCCCACCCCCCATGCTAGGAGATAGAACAAGTCCTCGAGTCAAACAGACAACAAGAAGAACATCACACAATACATGGTCGACATACATGACATCACAATGACAAGATAACTGACATACTCCTAGAAGCGACTCACAATCATAAGTAACTAAACACAAGAGAACTAACAAGTGTACAAGGACAAGAGTGTCATCACACAATCTCGACTTGGGTTACCCAATGGGATCTTCATAGGTTACTGGTCCCCTCACTTGGTTAAACCCTGGCAACCTCAACTGATCCTCAACCCCCACTCTCAATCATGCGGGATCAACATACCTTTTGAAGGGACAAGATAGTTGATCTTTGCCATTCCAGGCCTTCCCACTCATCCCAAGCCCAAATGAGAAATTGAGTCATGAATGAGGCTAACTTATCTGAATTAATATGAGATGCTACCTGAAACCCATAAAAGCTTATTTTAATTATCACTTGGTTAACACACTTCCAAGATGTTACCCCTACAACCACTTCTAGGTCCGGCCCCTATCGGAAGCCACTCCTCCTAAGGTACAACTCCTCATAAAGATTAAAACAAGAAGAAAACATGCATGCAACATGAACTTCTTACACAAGGACATATAGTCAACCGATCCAATAAATAGCATTAAATGACATAACATGCATGACGAAACTTCTGCAAATGCGTACTCTCATAACATGGAATAGAAATTGCCCAAAAATAGTATCACATAGGCATAACGTGCATGGACCACATTTCAACTCAATATACAGGACAAAGTCTCTATAATAATTTAGACATAACTCATTCTCGTAAATGAAAATTCAACTCCTCTAGGGAACAATACATTCAACACCAAACTCTATTACAAAAGAATATTAACAAGTAGGAAAATTTAAACACAATGTACAAATATTACTCAAGAATTTCAATAACACATTTCCAACTTAACATTTAAGTTAAATGAATGCCAAGACCATAAAAACCTTTCCTCCATCATTGATACTTCAAATACACACTCATAGATAGCATAAACTTAAATATAAATATCTCCATTAACCGAACACATATATATTTTGATCATTAACAGAAACAAATCAAATATCAAAAGATTCATCATTAATAATTTATTACCCATTCCTTAATCACTACCTTTATAACTTAACTAACAATCCATTTCATTAAGAAAATATCAATATTAAATCTCAACAATTTATAATTGATAATAAAGACACATACTCCTAAATTATAACTTATAAAAATAAATCATCATTTCGAATAAACATTACCATTTTATTCTACATAATCTACACATTCTATAATTATACTATCCATAAACTTAACATACAAACCATGTCTATCATATTTGATTACACTAATCTATACTACAAGAGAGACTTATATGAACAATTAATACTAATAGAATTATATTCTAATTCTAAGTATATAAATGTAGTTATATACACATTATATTCTAGTCTAAGAATATAAATATACTTATTTAATTTATATTCTAATTAGGATTTACTTATAATATACATTGTCAATAATAATTAACTTCATCATAGCACTCTAAATAAAAGTACATTTTACCTTATCCTTTACTTTCCAAACAACCCAATTAGCATACCAACTGTTCTTAGTCAAGAACAAATATAGATGTATAACATTCCATATAACAACTCCATTTTAAAATTAAATCAAAATAATTATTAAATATTCCTCATATGATTCTATATTACATTTGTATGAATAGAGAAATAACGCTAAAGGTTTAAAGATTATGTATTCCTATATTCAGAACATGTATGTTAATTATATGGAGATGACTACACTATAGACTATACTGACGGTTTCATAAAAAAATTACCAACATTATATCTATATCAAAATTATAACAATGGAGATGTCAACTATACTATAGTTACAAAGGTAAATAACATTGACAACCTCACGGACCGTGCTAAAGACCACTCAACACAATGTAATAACATCAGACTCTAACAACCAACCCAATGAAGATTTGTGAGATTAAACTTCTACACACAGCTGAGGTTTGAAAAAACAAAATTAACTTAATGTCACTAAAAAAAATGAATAGAGAGTTAGTTGTTAACTGTGCCCAACTCCAACAAATTTAGGCATTAAACTAATGGCTGGATTTTAATAAAAGAAAAGGTAATGAATGGACTCAATTGATTAGCCACACTAGAGACAAAAGCCTAAATCCTCTACATCAAAAGTCGGACTTATCAAACAGATAGATAATCTAACTTAAACTTGGAGTCAAGAAAATACGCATGCAACAAACTTAACGTAGAAGAATAAGATAATACACAACTCCTTCACTCGTAGACGACACACAGGGGAGTTGGAATAATGCTAAAACAAATAAACTTCCAAAGCATGCATAATACATGAAACTTGGTTAAGTCGACACCCAAATAGACTTACAAGTTTGCAGTAACAACATAACATAAGAGATATACACTTAATGATAAGCGACAAGCAAGAAAAATAAGTAAACTTAAATATTCCATACAAAATCGACACATACATAAGTAAGCTTCAATTCACAGGTAGTATACAGATCCGTAGACGATTCCAATAACAAAAGATATGCTATGAGAAACCATAAAGGGTTATATAACTAAGGCCAGAAGAAGAATACAAGATTTGAAATAATAAGGTAAACAAGGCCAACCGCTCTCCCATACAAATAGGTGAGTAATTTCTAATCCCAATGTGCAAGCTTATGTATATGTCGTTCGAGTGATATATAGATAGATCAAACGCACTGGTGAAACGCAGAGGTTGGGTTATTTAAATCCCAGATGAAGAGGATAGAAAGCAAAGTAAATTCTCAAGGATATCCAAAGCACAACGACAAGAGCATAATAAGCCAAGATTTTGCAAAGATTCAATGAATATTAGTGTAAGCAACAGTAAAGATACCAGTTTGGAACAAAGCAACGACAAATCATAATACTATAGACATTCAAGTTTAGGATTTACTAGACTTATCTTGATATGAATCCGCAACTACTCTCAGGAATTCAGAACAACAGAGATATGATTGAAAGGCGAGCTCAGTTCAAAAAACTTATCCATAACTAAAAAAACTCCTAACATAACCAGAAAGAATAAATATCAAGAGAATCGGGTATTAACGAGAAGAGGTCCAGACAATCTTATACGTAGATATAACAACACAAATGTTTCTAGAAGAGTGCATAATTTTGAGGCTAAATCTACAATGTTTTTTCTTCTATCATGTATTTATTTATTAGATCAATCAATACTCATAATAGTGTTTTCATTTTCTGATCTATCATGCTATAATTCCAAAAGTTCAGGCCTTAATATGTCAGTTTATTGTGGTGCATGCAGGTTTTCAATCTAAATTTTTACAAATATCATAGAGAGAGTTTCTCCAGAAAAGTTCCATTTAAATCAATTTAAAAATCTAGAAGAAGAAAAAATATAGACGCTTTCCCGAAAAAAAAGAACAATGAAGCATAATTTTCAGCTTCCCCAATCGAAACCCTAGCAAAACAATTTATAGAGAAATTATATTTCTCTTTCGTGTGCAAACAATATTATTTTCTTTCTTTTCGAAATCCCCCCCCTATTAAAGAATAATATTTTCTATAACATACTCTTTTCAATTTCCAAAGACAACAAAAATTTAACTCCTTGTTTAGCATGCAAAGCATGCATTAGTTAAACTCTTAAACATCTATATGATCAAAACAAGATATTTACAACTTTAGATCACAACTATCTGTTCTATTTTCGAAAACATCAAGATGCATAATCAAATCAATTTATAATTAAATAACCTTTTCGAAAACAAGATATTTTAATATTTCACTTTAATCACTTAATAAACTAAGAATAACTTTTCTAACTTAAATATTTCATTTAATCAATAAAGCAACATTACAATTTTCATTAAAACATTAAAATAATCTAAATTAATATTATGAAAACATAATAAGTACAACATTACATAACGACTATGATCACACAAAAAACACATGACAAGACATAAGGGTGATGATAGATACTCGTTCTTTTCATAATGATGGTTAAGGATAGAGGACAAGTCTATCTCCCATCGATGATTCCATTGGGTCATGGCACGCTCAGACCTGACCAATAGGTGGAGTCGATGTCTATACCTAAAAGCTGCATAACACTGCACGATTAATCAAACAACATGTATAAATATGAAGACACATTGTGAAGAAGATTCACGATGTAGCAGGGCACTTAGTAATGAGTACTGCTAAATCGTCTCCTTCACCAACTGATGTAAACATATAACTAACATAATATTATCATATATGCAACATAACAACATAGATAATCATCATATAATGTCATCTCATGAAAGTAAACATCACATCATAAAATATAGTGTATCATCAACTGAGTTTCACAACTAGTCATGTAAACCGTGACATAAAGCATCAAAACAACATAATGTCAAACATCTAATTGCTAACAGTATCTCAAAATAGCTAAAATAAAAGTGTCATCAAGAGGGTCACTACATCCTCCCCCCTAGGGTGAGGCTTACTCTTGGAAGCCTACAACCAAGCATAGTACAAAAATCCATACAAATCAACATGCTGAAGCAACCACCACAAAATCCCAAAACACATTAATTATCGCAACATGTATCAATGCAGAGTGAAAAACTCGAAAGGCACTTCCTTAGTCTCTTGTACCATAGGATTTCCATGGGCTCCCGAATCAGCTACTTTCCCACTATCATTATTCTCCACATCTATACCCTGATGCTCTACTTGACGAGGATTAACCACTGCACTCACCCTATAGGGATCTTTCTGCCTCATTCCTTGTTGGCTTCGTGGCCGTCGACCTCTGACTGAATTTAGGTGTGTTCCTTTGAGGAAATTGTCTAGATATGTGGCCCTGTCAACCACAAGAAATACAACCAGTACCTCTTCCTGTTGCAAATCGTAAGCTCTAAGCTGACTAGTGAGGATGATGGAGCTAGGCTCGCAACCAACTCTGGATCCTTCTAGATGAAAGATGATCACCTGTGAACCCGAAGCCTGTTGGAGACACCCTACCAAAATGAACACTCATCATCCAATTCTCAAACTCCAAACCTCTACTAGAATGACTGGAGAGCAGAGAACATTCCCTCAAAAGGCCCATCATAAGTCACGCTAAAGCAAAAATATTTCTCCTCCTAGGGGACCTTTCTCTTTCCCTAAACTCATGTCGACCACCCTCTTGTCTAGGGCATAACCGGCTAAGAATCTCCTCAAGAAAACAACATAACTGATGACCCAGGTGCTCCTCATGATCATTATCGTGGGGACACAAAAAGGAAGTGTTCCAAAAATTATCTTTGCGACCACCTCCCAGACCTCTAGCATGACTTCTAGCTCGACCACAATCTCTAGGCATCCTACACACACCACCCAAGAAAAGAGTCTCAATTTAAAGACACAAGAAACCAAGAAAACAAACACACACACACACACACTAAGGAATCCAACATCACATACACAAGTTACACAAATTTCCATAGTGCATTCTCCCAGTAGAAAGGATATCAGTGCATTTTACACTACACCGAGGGTCTGATCCTTTCCATTGGTTTTCTGCACCATTGGATCAACACCACCTAAAGTCTACTCCTGGGTAGACACGCAAACACAACCCAAAAAGGGAAAACAAAACTCAAAAGTACAACACCTAGGTCAACATAATGGGCTCACATGTATCCAGAGTACCCAGTGTATGAACCTAGTGCTCTGATACCAAGTTGTAACGCCCCGTCATGGAACTCAAAAAACATTATGTCATTCACACAAAACAACAAAATAATTTTTTATTTTTTTAAATAACATGTGACAACATAATCATAATCGTTTTAGGGTTCCACAACTATGCTACTAAGTAATAACATCATAATGCCACAATAACCATATATATACAAATTAACTCATTAGAATAGTCATGTCTAGATATATACCAAGAGTTACATACAATAATTAAGATTGTGATAAATCTCAGAATAATACAAGTATCATTACAAAGCATCTCATGTACATCATGAGTGAAATACAATAAATAATGAGATCAAGAAAAGAAGATGACCACGTCCATGAACTCGCCCGACAAGCAACTCCATAAACGATGTGCAATCTGGATCCTACCAAGAATAACTTTTCATGAACAACACACCAATAATGGACCCAATGGAGAATGTGGCACATTCATCCCAACCATGTGGAACTCAAAATTCCACCCCCCATACTAGGAGATAGAACAATTCCTCAAGTCAAATAGACAACAAGAAGAACATCACACAATACATGGTCGACATACATGAAATCACAATGACAAGATAATTGACATACTCCCAAAGGCGACTCATAATCAAAAGTAACTCGACACAAGAGTACTAAAAAGTGTACAAGGACAAGAGTGTCATCACACAAGCTCGACATGGGTTACCTAATGGGATCTTCATAGGTTACTAGCCCCCTCACTTGGTTAAACCCCAGGAACCTCAACTGATCCCCAACCCCCACTCTCACTCATTCGGGATCAACATACCTTTCAAAGGGACAAGATAGTTGATCATTGCCATTCCAGGCCTTCCTACTCATCCCAAGCCCAAATGAGCACTTGATTCATGAATGAGGCTAACTTATCTAAATTAATATGAGATGCTACTCGAAACCCCTAAAATCTTATTTTAATTATCACTTAGTTAACACAGTTTTGAGAGGTTACCCCTGCAACCACTTCTGGGTCTGGCCCCTATCGGAAGTGACTCCTCCTAAGGTACAACTCCTCATAAAGATTAAAACAAGAAGACAAAATGCATGCAACATGAACTTCTTACACAAGAACATATAGTCAACCGATCCAATAAATAACATTAAATGACATAACATGCATGATGAAACTTCCGCAAATGCGTACTCTCATAACATGGAATACAAATTGCCCCAAAATAGTATCACATAGGCATAACGTGCGTGGACCACATTTCAACTCATTATATAGGACACAGTCTCTATAATAATTTAGACATAACTCATTCTTGTAAATGGAAATTCACCTCCTTTGGGGAACAATACACTGAACACCAAACTCTATTACAAAAGAATATTAACAAGTAGGAACATTTAAACACAATGTACAAATCTTACTCAAGAATTTCAATAACACATTTTCAACTTAACATTTAAGTTAAATGAATTCCAAGACCATAAAAACCTTTCCTCCATCATTTATACTTCAAATACACACTCATAGATAGGATAAACTTAAATATAAATATCTTCATTAACCGAACACATATATATTTTGATCATTTAAAAAAAAAAATCAAATATCAAAAGATTCATCATTAATAATTTATTACCCATTCCTTTATCACTACCTTTATAACTTAACTAACAATCCATTTCATTAAGCAAATATCAATATTAAATCTCAACAATTTATAATTGATAATAAAGACACATACTCCTAAATTATAACTTACAAAAATAAATCATCATTTTGAATAAACATTACCATTTTATTCTAGACAATCTACACATTCTATAATTATACTATCCATAAAATTAACATACAAACCATGTCTATCATATTTGATTATACTAATCTATACTACAAGAGAGACTTATATGAACAATTATTACTAATAGAATTATATTCTAATTCTAAGTATATAAATGTACTTATATACACATTATATTCTAGTCTAAGAATATAAATATAATTATTTACTTTATATTCTTATTAGGATTTACTTATAATATACATTGTCAATATTAACTAACTTCCTCATAACACTCTAAATAAAAGTACATTTTACCTTATCCTTTACTTTCCAAACAACCCAATTAGCATACCAACTGTTCTTAGTCAAGAACAAATATAGATGTATAACATTCCATATAACAACTCCATTTTAAAATTAAATCAAAATAATTATTAAATATTCCTCATATGATTTTATATTACATTTGTATGAATAGAGAAATAACACTAAAGGTTTAAAGATTATGTATTCCTATATTCAGAACATGTATGTTAATTATCATGGAGATGACTACACTATAGACTATAGTGACGGTTTCATAAAAAAATTACCAACATTATATCTATATCAAAATTATAACAATGGAGATGTCAACTATACTATAGTTACAAAGATAAATAACATTGACAACCTCACAGACCGTGCTAAAGACTACTCAACACAGCGTAATAACATCAGACTCTAACAACCAACCCAATGAAGATTCGTGCAATTAAACTTCTACACACAGCTGAGGTTTCAAAAAAAAATTTAAATGAATGTCACTAAAAACAATGAATAGAGAATTAGTTGTTAACCACACCCAACTCCAACAAAGTTAAGCATTAAACTAATGGTTGGATTCTAATAAAAGAAAAGGTAATGAATGGACTTAATTGACTGGCCACACTAGAGACAAAAGCCTAAATCCTCTACATCAAAAGTCAAACTTATCAAACAGATAGATAATCTAACTTAAACTTGGAGTGAAGAAAATACGCATGCAACAAACTCAACGTAGAAGAATAAGAGAATACGCAACTCCTTCACTCGCATCCAACACAAAGGAGTTGGAATAATGCTAGAACAATTGTACTTCCAAAGAATGCATAATACATGTAACCTGGTTAAGTCGACACCCAAATAGACTTACAAATTCGCAATAACAACATAACATAAGAGATATACGCATAATGATAGGTGGCAAGCAAGTGAAATAAGTAAACTTAAAGATTCGATGCAAAAGCGGCACATACAAAAGTAACCTTAAATTCACAGGTAGTATAGAAATCCATAGACGATTCCAATAACAAACGAAATGCTGTGAGAAACTAGAAAGGGTTATATAACTAAGGCCGAAAGAAGAATACAAAATTTGAAAGAATAAGGTAAACAAGGCCAACCACTCTCCCATACAAATAGGTGAGTAATTTCTAATCTCAACATGCAAGCTTATGTATATGCCCTTCGAGCGATCTACAGATAGGTCAAACGCACTGGTGAAACACAGAGGTTGGGTTATTTAAATCCCGGATGAAGATGATAGAAATCAAGAGCATAATACGCCAAGATTTTGCAGAGATTCAGTGAATATTAGTGTAAGCAATAGTAAAAATACCAGTTTGGAGCAAAGCAATGACAAATCATAATACTGTAGGCATTCAAGTTTAGGATTTACTAGAATTATCTTGATATGAATCCACAACTACTCTCAGGAATTCAGAACAACAGAGACTTGATTGAAAGGCGAGCTCAGTTTAGACAACTTATCCACAACTAAAAAAAATCCTAACATAACCAGAACGAATAAATATCAAGAGAATCGGGTATTAATGAGAAGAGGTCTAGACAATCTTATACGCAAATATAACAACACAAATGTTTCCAGAAGAGTGCATAATTTTGAGGCTAAATCTACAATTTTTTTCTTCTATGATGTATTTCTTTATTAGATCAATCAATACTCATAATAGTGTTTTCATTTTCTGATCTATCATGGTATAATTCCAAAAGTTCAGGCATTAATATATCAATTTACTGTGGTGCATGCAGGTTTTCAAGCTAAATTTTTACAAATTTCACAGATAGAGTTTCTCCAAAAATATTCCATTTAAATCAATTTAAGAATCTAAAAGAAGAAAACCTGTAGACGCTTTCCCGGAAACGAAGAACAATGAAGCGTAATTTTCAGCTTCCCCAATCGAAACCCCAACAAAACAATTTACAGAGAAAATATATTTTTCTTTCCTGTGCAAACAATATTTTTTTCTTTATTTTTGAAATCCCCCACCCCTCCCCTATTAAAGAATGATCTTTTCTAAAATATACTCTTTTCAATTTCCAATAAAGAATGATCTTTTCTAAAATATACTCTTTTCAATTTCCAAAGACAACAAAAATTTAACTCCTTGTTTAGCATGCAAAGCATGCATTAGTTAAACTCTTAAACATCTATATGATCAAAATGAGATATTTACAACTTTAGATCACAACTATCTATTCTATTTTTGAAAACGTCAAGATGCATAATCAAATCAATTTACAATTAAATAACATTTTCGAAAACAAGATATTTTAATATTTCACTTTAATCACTTAATAAACTAAGAATATCTTTTCTAACTTAAATATTTCATTAAATCAATAAAGCAACATTACTATTATCATTAAAACATTAAAATAATCTAAATTAATATTATGAAAACATAATAAGTACAACATTACATAATGACTATGATCACACGACCAACAAGTGACAAGACATAAGGGTGACGACAGATACTCGTTCTTTTCAAAATGATGGTTAAGGACAGAGGAAAATTATATCTCTCATCGATGATTCCATTGGGTCATGGCATGCTCAGACCTGACCAGCAGGTGGAGTCGATGCCTGTATCTGAAAGTTGCATAACATTCCACGATTAATCAAACAACATCTATAAATATGAAGACACACCATGAAGAAGAGTCACGATGTAGCAAGGCACTCACTGATGAGTACTACTAAATTGTCTCCTTCACCAACTGACATAAACATATAACTAAAATAATATAATTGTGTATGCAACATAACAACATAGATAATCATCATATAATCTCATCTCATGAAATTAAACATCACATCATAAAATATAGTGTATCATCAACTGAGTTTCATAACTGGTTACATAAACCATGACATAAAGCATCAAAACAACATAATGTCAAACATCTAACTGTCAACAGTATCTCAAAACAACTAAAATAAAAGTGTCATCAAGAGGGCTACTACAAAAGGAAGTTGTATGCTCATTATAAACACAATTAAAAAAAAAGGGTTTATAAAATTAGAAAATTCAAAAAATTATTCAAGAGGCATAGGTACTTCCATAAATATTTGAATGTTATGAATGATCTCATTGTTACAAGGAAATAAAGTTGTTGACTACTTAAATTTTGGCAATTGATCAAAAAGAAAAAGTGCTAGATTTTTTCTCCTCATCTAGGCTTGTTTCTATCAAATAGAAAAAGAAAATATTAGAGAACTATATTTGGAAGGGGTTATCTCTTCCCACCCTAACCTTTTTTATAGTTGTCATTTGGTTTCTTTTATCCAATTAAGCTCTAGTGTATGCATTTATCATTTATTTGGGCCTATTCCATATTAAATTATCATTTTGCATGCCTTTCTCCTTATTTTATTATCGTTTGGTATGTTATTCTTACAATTATTTCAACTTTTAGATCCATAATAATGAAACATGGAAAGAAATTTGACACTTCTATTTTCTAGTGCAAAAGTAGGAACCCAAAGAGCTAGGAAAATATGGTTCCATCAAGCCTTCATTAATTTTCTATTGACTACAGTGGAAGAATTTATTCATGATGTGGTGAGGCATAGATTTCTACTTGAACACTCTAAAATTATTTAGTACTCTAAGGTCACATCCATGTTTCTTTCTAATATTATGGATGTATTGCAAGATTTTTTATTGTTTAGACATCTTAAATTTGAATATGTCCAACCATGTCTAGTTTTAGAAGACTATTTTCAAACTATGACTTCAAGGTATGACCTTTTATTGGTCTCTACCACTATTAGTGGTTTATTCATGACAGATGGGTTCTTGTGAACCACTACTCATGAATCATGGGTCAATGAGTTTGACTCGAAAACTACACGGTTGAATCCCGATAGCAATATCATAATTTGACACACTGTGGAAGAAACCTCCTACTTATCGAAGACAAAACTATTTTTTATGTATAGAATACAATGATTACTAGTCTACAAAATGATAATATGGATAAATTGAAAGGTGTGGTTAATTCTCACAATTTAGAGCTTGGCCCAATCTTGTCAAAATATTTGAAGAAATTATTTCATTACATTCACTTTCTTCTTGGGAATGTCTCTCATTATCCTTTATTAGCATCATCTTCAGATGATTTGATATAAATCTATTTCTCATGCTTTTCCTCCTACTTTTGATGATTGTTTCTTTGTTACCATTTCAAGCTACTTTTAGATTTTTTTATTTTTTCCATGCTATCTCACCTTGCTAGGTTTTTTTCTTCATTCATGAAGTTTTTATTTTATATTTTCAATGTACTAAATTTTTTTTTCTTACTATATTTATAAATAAATATAGATGGCTATCCACCTTTTGTCTAAAAATATTAAACTGAATCAAATACACAATTATCCCAAACAATAGATATAATTATATATAATTATAAAATTTATTCAATCAATCCTCATTACTTGAATATCCAAACATGTCATTCAATAATCATAAAAATACTTATTGAATCAATAATATTTATCTCATACACATAATGAAGAGGAAAAAAATATTAAATACATAAAAAAATGAAAGTTAATTAACACAAAACACTTCATGAATTTGTGGTGTTTTTCCTCCTAAGGGAAGAAATATTGTTCAATATTCACGAATCAACTTTAGTATTCAATGTCGAGAAACTAATAGAACTATAAGCATGATTTTGATGGGAGGTTGCATGGTTTCTCTTCTCCTATCAGTTTTGAGAGGAAGTAGTTCCTCACATGAAGTTCATTACTTCACATTTCTAAGGAGATCACATAGACCTCTCTTTTTTCTCCTTTTGGGGGGGTGGGGGGGGGCGACATTCATTATATTTTTTTCTACTAGTAGTCCTTGGGGGGTCATGATGAGTTCTCCATCTATCACTTATCTTCTTCACTTGTACATTCTATTACATTTGCATCATTTATTTTTTAAAGGGGAGTTTTATTTCCTAGTGGGTTTTCTCCTTTTCTCTATTTTATAAGAAATTTATACATAAGTACTAACATGTCCTAGTAGTTGGGACTCAGCATCATTCATACATTAATCCCTAAATTGCACTTAAGGTGGGATGTTAGTGTAAATAGAGTCATTATTCACCTAGTTAGCTAGTCACCTTGTTAGGGTTGACCTATTCACACTTAGCTTAATTTTAATTAGAATATTTCATTAATATATATATATATATATATTTCATGCTTGTGTCTCACTTCACCACATCTTGAGACACATAGTGCATGCACACTTTACACTTACTCACACACTTATCAAGTGAGCTCAAAATTTTTGTGCATTTGGAGGAGTGTTCAATCATTGTCTCCTACCTTCTCACCTCATCTACATTGCTATATATGCAAGGATTTTTATAATTTATATTTACACTCTTATTTGTATATTGATAGATATCCTATTATTCTCATATTTTATTCATTAGTGGAAGGTTACTTCATGCTTTCAGATCTTGGCATTCTACAACAAGAATTTAGAAATAAGGGCTAAGGTTAGATTAAATAAATTAATTTAACCTTTAGAGGAAAAGTAAGCAATAAATTTAATTAATTGATGGGATGGAAAATAATTAATTAAATTATAAATTGTTTAGTTAATTATGAGGATTTATAATATGACTAAGTCGTAATATTAAATTTATAAGAATCAATCCATTTCTAAATTAGAATGGGAATTATGATAGAATAACATATCTAAAGGGTTCATCAATGCACAATATGAAAAGCTTGATCTTTGTGCATGGTTGATAGTCCATGTCAAAGATGACACATTCTACTACACTCAAGAAAAATTATAATGCTCCTAACATCAATAATTTATGGTTCAAGCAACTAGTGAGACTAAATGGGTTGCATAGAAGGGTATAGTCTTAAAAAATACCATATTTGTTGGTCATTTATAGAGAACATTATTGAGGAAGTTTATCTTACCAACAAAATATTAATGAAAATTTATGTTAATAAACTAAAGCCTCATCAATTCACCTAGGTTCTTATATGGAAACAAGGATAAGTAGTGGTAATTAGTGTTGGCATGGGAAAATTTTACCTATAGAAAAATAGTGAATTCATAAGAGTATGAAAAAATGCTCTTTTAGGTCATACATAGTTGTAACCCAAGATATGTAAAATTGAAATATGTAATTAGAATGGGTACTATGAGTGCTTAAGAAGAATTTTATGAACACATATAAGATGCATACAAACATGTTAAAATGTGCCTAGAGAGGAGAACCCTTGTACAAGGAACATATAGATAATATAAAAAGAAAGGAGGATTATCATTAAGGCGATCTATTTTTTACTTATTTGAGGAAGGAAATTTTCCTAAGGCCCATATATAGCAATCCATGCTCGAAAATAAATGGACCATGCAAGGTATTGAAGAAGATATCTATAGATTATTATGTGATTGACTAGCTAGAAAATGTTGATAATTCACTCATTTTCAATGTGGTTAATTTATATAGCTATTACATCAAGCAAAAGGTAAAAAGAATAAAATTTGGGAACCATATATTCAAGGTTGGAAGGTGTGTAAATACTTTAGAAATGGAAGGAAAAATCTAAGTGCATTTTGGAATAGAGAATGGCCAAAAGGACCAAAAGAAACGTTATCTTGAGTATCTAGTTAAGTGGAAAATCTAGATATGTAACTTGGTAAATGCTAGAAAATTTAGTTGATAGAGCTACACAATTAAAGACCAACACTCAAAAAAGAAAAATATCACTTTTCTTTTCTATTTGAATTGCCTAATGTAAGAGGACCCAAAGCTAATGAATAATCTTGCATCACCAAAATAATTTAACTTACCATATTTATTTTATAGTGTGAGTACCTTTTCTTAAAGTTCACATAGGTTGAGTAAAGTGATCAATTAGGCATTCACTCTTATAACATTAAAAAAAAAACTGCCACATATTACAATCTTTATTCATGCACTTTTTTATAATCAGTTGTTCATTCACCCTTTGAGCATGCCCTAACCTTCATTGATTGCCAATCAAGCACTTAGAATTGGATTTCATAAATTTGTCAAGCCCACTTAATAAAAATTCACTCTTTTTTCCATTTTTGTAATGTTTTGATAGTTTATTCAAATTGTCAAATATGGGAGAGGACCTAGTGGTTGAACGTGATTTAATAGTTGCATAATAGTATTTTTATTTAATGTCTAACAATTTTATAGTATAGTAAGTTACTATTTGCGACTTTAAAGTTGTTAGTGTTGATCATGAGTACTCTTAATCGAAAGAAATGTATTCTTCATATCTAAAAAGCAACAAATCATGTAATTCCACATCAACACACAAATCAAACCTTTTTTGGAAGACCCTTTTGAATACTTCAACAAAAAGTATATTGATGTGACATCATATTTGATGATGTGAACCTAAAACCTTAATTATAAATAAAAATATGGACATGTTTGATAGGTTTTAGTGGTGCATGAGCTCTGCTAGGGTTTTGTGTTTTTTGAGGTCATTCGTGGCCCCTCCTGCGTCATACCACGCTTCCTGCACAAGAAATTGTTTCCTTCATTGAGTACGATCACATTTACTGAGGTTCTAGGGGTTTATTATACCTTCAACTAGTTCTAACCCAGCAATTTTTGTTGGTGTTAGCGGTTCATCGGTGTAGTTTGATGGCTCCCCCACCGAACAAATGCCCTCGAAAATTTATTTTGAAATTCTTTCATGAGGTAAGCATTCCGACGCCCCTGCTGATGTAGTTTTACCTTTACCTGATTTTGATTATGCTTGCCAATGGCTTGAACAACACACCCTTATGGGTTATTTTGTTGGGAGGACTCCCCCCGAAAGTGTGCTAAAAGACTGGGTCAGCAAGGCTTGGGTCCCTCATGGGGTCTACCTTGATATGGTCCAAAATCTGACCAAGGGTTTTTTTTTTTATTCTGCTTTGCGAAAGTTAATCATGTCCAAGCTATTTTGGGTCATGGGCCCTGGTATGTTCGGTCTTCCTTGTTGGTTTTCTAGGCATGGACCTGGGATTTTGTTGTCTCAAAAGACTCCAAAATGTGTGTCACGGTCTGGATTGAGTTTCTCGGGTTACCTTTGCCTTGCGTGCCCTTCTTGAACCATATTGCCTCCTCTTTAGGGAGGATTGTTTGTATTGAACCTGATAGATTCTTTCAAGCCCATCCTTAAAAGAGGGTTTGTGTGGAAGTTGATTTATCCAAGGATTTGAAAGAGTCTATAGACATTCAAATCGGTGATATTCGACACACCCAAAAAGTCACATATTTCAATCTGCCCAAAACGTACTATCAGTGTCAGTCAGTTGACCACAAGATCAAGGACTGCCCTTTGATAGTTCCTTGTACATCCTCTCAGTCATAGGATGTTGAAAAGCCTCATCCGACAGAGCCTTTAACTAAGACAAAAACAAAGTGGACTACGGTTTCAAACTAGAAAAATAAGTTGTTTGGTTCTGGGTCGGCTCCCAAGGCCCCTGAACCGACTAAGCTAGTTTCAAATCCTTCAGAGAAGGGGATAGCTACTCCCTCAAGAGTTACTTCTGTTGTTTTATAGCCTAGGTCTAAGGCCATGCCTCAGCCTACATCTATTTTGTGTGCTCAATCGGCTTTGTCCTCCGCAGTGGGGACTCGGCGGTGATCTCGCAGCCCATCTCCTCCACCGGAAGAAGGTGAATATGTGCCTGAAAAATAGAGATATCTCCTTCTATTCATATTGGTTTTGTTCCACAAGAGTTTTTGAAGAATAGCTTCTCTTCCTTGGGTGAAGAGGACCAGGATTCTGCAAGTATGGAAGATTTTCCATGAATTTTATCTCATGGAATGTTCGAAGTCTAGCTGACCTCTCCAGGAAGTATTATGTTAGGAATACTTTGAAGAATTACCTAGGAATTGAAGTGCTTTGTCTCCAAGAAGTTAAAATTTTAGGTTTCTTGCTTGCTTCGACTTGTCACTCTATTTGGCCAGCCAGTACTATGTTTTGCATTCTGCATGAGGTTGGTCGTGGTGGATCTACTACTCTTTTGGCCTCATGACTGCATTCTTGTGTGGTGGACCATGGGGTGGACCCCTCCCAGCGGGTTGTCTGGGTTCTTTTCAATATTGAGAATCCTTCCTTCAGAATTATTAATGTTTATGCCTCTAATGATGTCGTGGAGCATTGCTTACTTTGGCGCTGGATTATTGATTATTTGCTAGTTGCCACCTGGTTGCTCTGTGGGGATTTCAACATGGTAGAAATGACGTATGATAAGAATGGCACCTTGCCTTTTCGTTGGGTAGCACATGAAAGGGAGGCATGGTTTTACATGCGCAATAAATTGGGGCTTTTTGATCCCAATATGGGTTGCTACCATTCTCATTCTCTCTAGCACACTTGGTGCAATTACAAGGCTAGTTCTGATAGAGTCTTTAAATGCCTTGATCATGCTATGATCTCAACTCAATCTTTTTTTTCCTTCAATAGCTCTACCATGCATATTAAGCTGTTAGTGGATGTGACCCTTTCTGATCACTTACTAATTCATTTTCGCATTGAATGGGAATCTTGTCAACCTCGCACATGTAAGACTCAATTCTTCTTGAACACATCTTTGCTTTGTCACAAGCCCACCCTGGCCCACATTCACCGGGTGTGGAATTTAGAGTGCATGCCTCCTAGCCATACGGGTTGGATTACTTAGTGGAATGATGCCATCATTCGTATTGCGCATTTCTTGCGTGTTTATGGACACCAACTTGCTATATTTCGTCGGCATTCTTACGAGGCCACCAGTGTTGAATTGCGTACGAATATGGAGGCTTTAGTGGCCGTTCCTTTCTCCCCATCACATCAAGTCCGGGTGGCAGATTTAAGACATCAAAAGCAAGTGGCAGATAATTATTTTTCCAAAGGTGCTCAAATCAATGCTCGGCTTCACTAGCTCAAAATTGGTGATTATGCCTCCAAAGAGTTTTTTTTGGCTCTTCGTGCTAGGCACTCTTCCCTAGGAATTAAATCAATCAAATATGGTATCTAGATGCTCTCTGAGCTACCTGACATTCTCCAAGATTTGGTGTGTCACTATGAGTAGGTTTGCACTACTCAAGACCCCACGCCTACGCGCTAGCAAGCCCTTCAGGACTACCTTGTTGTTGTGCCACATACGCTTTCTTCAACCCCTATTAATTTATGTGATCAATTTTTAACAATTGATGATCTCAAGGAAGTCATTTCCTCCATGGCCGATGATAAGGCTCCTTGGATTGATGGATTTCCTTATTAATTTTACAAAGCTCTTTGAGACTGTGTTGGGAGTGATTTGCATCATGTTTATCTTGAAGCCTTTCAAACTAATTCTTTAGGAAATTTAATAAATAAAGGCAATCTTAAATTCATACCTAAGCTTGGGGATCCAAAGGATATTTGCAATTGGTGGCCCATCACGCTTCTTAATGTTTCTTACAAAATCATTGCCAAAGCCTTGGCTCTAAAAATTCACCACCTCTTACCTCAAGTTGTGCATCCTGAGCAGACTGGTTTCATTAAATCTAGGTTTATTCTTGATAACATTATTATGGTTTAGGAAGGCATGGAGTGGGCCCGGCGGTCGAACCAGAAAGTGGTGCTCATTAAAATTAATTTTTCCAAAGCTTATGACCGCATTAAATGGCCTTTCATTCTTGCAATGTTGTAGGCCTTGTGCTTTGGGCCCAATTTTATGCAGTCTATTCGTATGCTTTTTTCTGATGCCTTGGCTTGCATTTCCATTAATGGTCGCCAGTCTTTTGCTTTTGGTCTTTTCCGTTCTATTCGCCAAGGATGCCCTCTTGCCCCTACTTTGTATGTTCGGGTTCTTGAGGGCTTTAGATATCTTCTGGCCAATGTTGTCTCCCAGCAACGTGTTAAAGGGATCTCTCTCTCAGACTCTCAAGAATAGCTTGTCAATACCCACTTCGTGGATGATTCCTTTCTCACTCTCTTAGAGGATGAAAGTTCTATCACTACTGCCCTTGAATGCCTTGATACCTTTTTGTCTTGCTTCCGGCTCTCCAATTCAATGGAACAAGATCTTGTGCTACAAGTAATCGGCGCTCCCCACTCCTGCATGGCTCCAAACTTATAATTGGAAGTGGATTGGGCAAGGAGAAATTTTTCAATTTCTGGGCATCCCCTTCACCTTTTAGGCTTCCCCTCGGGAGCTCTAGCAAGCCGTTCTCTCCAGGGTTGATCAGAAGCTGACCTATTGGATTACTAAGCCTCTTTCACTAGTTGGAAAATTCCAGGTGTGCTCTACAATTTTGGCTGCCACCCACGTCTACTATTCTTCCTGTTGGGCTCCTTCTAAAGTTGCCTACAACAGGCTTGAAAAGTTGCTCCATGATTTTTTATGGGCCTCTTCTGAAACCCACAAGGGTTTTCATTGGGTCGCTTGAGAATTTTGTTGTCTCCCCAAGGACTTGGGAGGGCTTGGATTGCTCTCCACTCAACGACAAGGGACTTCTCTCTGTGTCAAATGGATTATCCGAGCTCTCACCGGGGATAAGCCTGGAAGATTCTCCTCATGCATTGTATTCAGTATGGATTTCCTATTCACAGGCTCACTTGGAAATGAATCGGTCTCCAAACCCTCTTGGTTATGAAGGAGTCGGTTCAAATTGTGGGCTCCTTTATGGCCAAGAGCATTTGGCACTCTTGGGAAACTATTAAGCCTTGGCTCCATTGGGTCGAGGCTGGATTTCATGATGGGCTCTCCATCAACCAGCATAACCTTTGGTGGTCTCCCCTTTTGGCTCAGAATGGTCAACCCTTGGCCAAGTCGCCTTGGCTCAAAGCCCTTAGATTTCATAAGAAGGGCATTCATACACTGCATCAACTCTTTTTCCAGCCTACCATGCATCTCTTGTAGTGGGATGCTTTTAAAGCCCAATACAATCTTCAAAACTAGGACTATCTTACTTTTGACGGGCTGGTGAGCACCATTTCGGCGGAAATGCTTCACAAATTTGGCATTCGTGGGCACAAACCTTGGTGGAAAGACTAGAAATGGTTTCCAGATACTCCTCTCTAGAGCTACAAGTCGCGGCTTGGTTATAGGTGGCTTTCACCCCATTTTCCTATGATTAGCTCTTTGAACTAGAGGTGGCTTCTTAATTCCTTGGCCCATACTTGGCATAGGAGCTTTGATGCCACTTGGTCTACAATTGTTAATCTGAAGCTAACCCACTTTTCTTGGTGTATTCTTTTCCAAGGCTTGCCTATGGGTTCTCAGCTTGTTCATTTGGGGGTTTGTGACCCTCGCTGCCCTTTTTGTGGGCAGTTTGAAAGCTTTAAGCACCTTTTTTAGTTTTGTCCCAAAGCTCAGCAACTTTGGACTTGGATTCATGTCTTCTTTCGGCCTTTTAGGCCGAAACCCTTTTCATGGCATATGGTTTTGATGGGGGACCCGCCTGGAACCCTGACTAAGTTCACCCAATTTTGGCACACTTTTAGGGTGGAAATTCTCTTCAATATCTGGAAAGACATGAATGCTTGTATATTTTCTCATTCTCATTTAGATGTTAATGTGTCTCTTTATGCTAAAGAGATTATATGTTCTAATGTTCTCTTACAAATTCAAGTGCAAGCCAACAAGGTTGCACTAGAAGTGGCTCACCTACAGGTCTCCTAGACCACTCGGGCAATGCCCCTTGTATTGTGGCTCGGATCCCTGATTCAGCCTCCTCCTCTCCCAGCCGGTCACCTTCTTGGGGCCAGAAGCAGAGTGATTCCACGTGATCCTGCTCCCAGCCTCCTGCTCGACGTGATTCTCGGCCTCCCAAGCGAGCTCGTTCTCCTTCGCCGCATCCTGGTCAAGGCTGACACTCTAGTGGTGCTCTGGGGAGTGGTGGTGGCGATTCTGGGTGGCCCTCTAATACTCCGCCTGCTTCTAGCTCTAGTTGGCCCTCTAGTGGCAAAAATTTTCCGCGGTTACCTCTTGCAATCTTGCCTCGACGTGAGGAAAAAGAAAAAGATGAAGATAAAGTTGATGATGGTTGGGGTGCTCCTCCTGACGTCACTCCAAACCCTGCTGATGTATGGGGGAAAAATCTAGATGACAAGGACCCCCCAGGATCTACTTGCACTGCCTTGGCTACTTAATTTTTCTTTTTGTTATTAGACTTCTGGGCTAGGCCCATGTGATATTTTGGCTTTTCTGGGCTAGGCCCATGTGATATTTTTTCTTTTCTAGGCTCTGCCCATGTGACATTTGGGGTGTTCCTTTTTACCACCCACCCCTTTTTTGTGAATTTGTAATTATATCTTTATATTAATATAGATATTTTCCTATTCATCAAAAAAATTAAAATAAATCTAATTTAAAATTGTTAAATATAGTTTCGAAAGACTAAACTAAAATGCTCAAGTAGATTCCATGAATAGTTTGATTTGTGTGTAGACTTCAAAGAAAACAAAGTTACAATAAGTATAATTGAGGCATCAAGTTCATCGAAATATCACATTAACTTTATCTACTTGGATTTATGTTACATGATCAGTCGATCAAAGTAATAAAATTCCCCCTTGTTTGTGTATACATCAAGGAAACCTAAACTCACGAGAAACTTCCACACATCCAAAAATTCAACCTTTATTGCTTTATTATAATTCTACATGTATAGATGAGTTTAACTCTATTGTAAATTATTTTAAAAAACATGATTTTTTTTGTATTTTGTGAAATTGATATTGTTAGTTTCAATAGTTTTATTTAACATTTTTTGTTGGACTCTTTAACCTAGACTACATTAAGGCTAGTTTTATTTGAAAAAAAATTGTTGGGTTCTTTAACCTTAGACTACATTAAGGCTACATGGAATTTACTTGGTGAGTGGATAATACCATGTCACATACATTTATATTAGTTGTATTTATAAGGAAAATTAATATCATCATATAAGTATTTAAGGGGGATAGATTATTTTAGATTATCTCAAGTTTATTTGTATTGTGGGTCCAAGACATGAATTTTGTGTGTGTCATCTTAATACTAAGATATCCCAAGGTATTGAGATCATTTTTTAATATTTATAAAGTCACAATAGCATGAAAACTAATTAACTTGATGCATTCACAAGCATTTTGTGTGTGCACATGCACTCATATACATTATTTAAATTTTAGTGTAGTTTTCAATGATAAGTTATGAATCATGATATTAGTATCAACTAACATTGTATTTCAATATAATATTATTTGCAATGGTTTAGACTAATAGATTTGGATTAAGTACATTGCAACCTCATTTTAGACTTGATATAAATATTTAAAATACTTATTGTCAATTCTCTTAAAAAAATCTCCACATAAAATAAGATCAGAATTTTATAGAATTAGTTGGTTAAACTGCCACATTGTAGGAAAGAGGTCACAAGGTCTAGTCTCCCCCATATCTGCATGGTAATAGGGGGAGTTTCATTCCAATGTCGCTAGTCACGTGAATTTTTTTTACAGGACACACTACAATTTATAGGGGTGCTACCTAATTCTTGTAGTCTAATTTTTTTTATAGAATTAGTCATTTTTTGAACAATATTGAACCTTCTAATAGTTCATCATTTGAATGTGAGAAAGGTAGTCATATCATATATAAAATATATGATGAAGGATAGAGATATAAAAAAAATCTCTAGAAAAATGTATAGCTATATATAATAATAATAGAAGAGGTTCTAAATCAGAACATTAAAAATAATAAAATTAGAAGTATTTGTGAGGTGGTGAAATGGGATCTAAGGCCAATGGTTATTCTAAATCACTTATTCACCATAAAAAAATTGGGCCTGACACAAAATTAACCAAGCTAACTATTTGGTTGTTGTCCTCAAGGGAGAGCCAAACAATCGGTCAAGGTTTTTTATCCCTTTTTTATGATGGGGTGATTGAATGTGGGTGTGATGATGTGAAATGTTGCAAACTAGTTAAATTAAGACTTAAGAGATGAATTATCATACAATCTGAAAAATACATAACAAAAAGTAGAACTAAAATATGCAAACAAAGAGGAACATGTCATATGAATCTGATACAAAATTGGCTAGACAAGGTTGTGGGCGCCCTAGTCCAAAAAATGGTAGTTTTTAGGTTTTTCAAATCTTGTATAAATGTACCTCAATTTGAAGGTCTTTGACATTTGGTATAAGGTTCTGAAGTCTAATACTTATGAGTAATTAGCTTTCTTTAATTTGATGACAGAAGGTTCTTGAATGCTTGAACTAGGGCTTTGATGCCTTTAGATCTCCTATCCACTTGAATACACCTCAAACTTGCAACCTGCAAGAACAAGGGGAGAAGGGTTGTTCCATTTAGGGGCTTTCCTTAGTCAAACCTAGTTGTGGTGTTTCCACCTCCACAAATGATTATGATGATAATGATATAGAGCATGTAATGTATGGAGAGTAGAGGAAAATGGATAAAACTAAATGATAAATAATATTGTTGTAACTTACCAGTCAAATTTGTATTCCTTGTAGGACTAAATCACTTTTCTCATCACATACAAGGAGAAATTGGAGGATTTTTGGAGATCCTACAAATTTTAGTAGTCATAACAACAAACAAACACAAACATGAAACATCTTACTATGCATAAACATAAATTTGTTGATAAGTTGTAAACATGTAATTGACTTGAAATAGTGTTGTAAATATTCTACTTATTGCTACTATTGAAATTTCCCTAATTGCCTTTAGGATGCAGATAAGTGCATGGATCTGTGACACGATTTTGGCTCTTAAGATGCCACTTTTTTCATAAATTAGAAAAATCTGATTTACACAAGAAAATGAAGATAGTTACGCTCAAAATTTCAAGATGCAGCAAGAACAAGAGTTGAAGTGCTCTGAGTCTAGTTTATAAGCTAATAATTATTTTTGAAATTAATGAAGATTAAGGGTCTCAAAAATGGTGGCAAAATAGGTCTTTTTTTTATCAAAAAAATAGCATAGCGCTTGAGCCCCTTTTGATTAACTTTTTTTTAGAATTTCAAAAATTTGAATGATGAGAAATTAGCTAACACCATGCAGCTTATCCTCATTCTTTTGGATAATATTTTTAATGAATATATAATATTTTATGAATTTTCAAAGTGGACACATCTTGAAAAGCTAAAATTTGAGCATGCTCCCACCTAATTTTTTTGAAAACTAATCGAAAATTGAATTTTTTTATCACATGTAAAATGGAGTCTAGTTTTCAAAAATGTAATATGTTTCACATTTCAATGAACGAGTAAAAATCTATCCTAAAACTAGCACATGTTGGTTTTTGACAAAAAAATAGAGGCATTTACAAGAGAAGTTATGGATCAAAACCTTAACTTTATCAAAATGAAAAATAATTATATATTTAGATAGCTAAGAGAGAGGTTAATGCCATCACGATTTTTTATAAACTTGCATTTAAAGAAGTGAAAACTTGATAGTGAGCACAGACAAAAATATGAGGAAATTTGGCAAATCTTATGCATTCACTCATCCAAAGCATGTCATTTGGTGAGCACCAGATTTGGTGTGTGATAGATTTGGCATGCGCCAAATGTGATGTGTCATTTGGCGAGTGCCAAATTTTGCACTCGCAAAATGACCTACTTTGAACAAAATCTAACTTTCCCCTCTTTGATTGATCACTTTGATAACACTGAGAGTGTGTGGTTTATGATCGTAGATAGATAGTTGAGTTTTTACCTTTCATACGGTCTTTGCCTCCTTACCCTAACTAGATAACTCTCTCTCCCTCTCAAGTCTCTCTCTTAGGTCTCACTCCATACCATGCTACCTAGACTACTCCCTCACTCCAATCCCCTCTCTCAAGTCTCATTCCCTCCCACCCTACCTAGAAAAATATATCTCACTCCAACCCCCTTTATCACACTCCCTCTCTCTCTCTCCCCCTCTGGTATTTTTGTCTCTCTCACTCTATCTATCTCTCTTAGTTCATTATATTTGTCTTTCTTTCTCTCTCTCAAGTCTCTCCCTCCTACCCCCTCTCTCTCTCTCTTAGGTATCTCCCTCCCACCCCCTCCCTCTCTCTCCCTCTCTCCCTCCATCTTAGGTATCTCCCTCCCACCCCCCCCCTCTCTCTCTCTCTCTCTCTCTCTCTCTCTCTCTCTCTCTCTCTCTCTCCCATCCCTCTATCTTAGGCACTCCCTCTCCCTCCCACCCCCTCTCCCTCTCTCAAGTCTCTCTCTCACTCCCTCAATCTCTTTCTCATCCCTCTATCTCCCTCTCTCTCTCTCTCTCTCTCTCCTCCAACCCCCCTCCCTCTCTCCTCTCTCTCTCTCATCCCTCTATCTCAAGCACACACCCTCCCTCCCACCCCTCTCCCTCTCCCCCACTCCTCCCTCCTCTCTCAAGTATCTCCCTCCCACCCCCTCCCTCTCTCTCTCTCCCTCTCCCTAATGTATCTTCCTCCCACCCTCTCTCTCAGGTCTCTCCCTCCTACCCCCTCTCCCTCTCTTAGGTATCTCTCTCGCTCTCTCTCACTCACTCCCTTTATCTCTCTCCCTCTATCTCTCTCCCACTCCCCCTCTCTCTCTCACTCCCTCTATCTCTCTCCCATCCCTCTATCTCCCACTCCTTATCTCTCCCCCTCCCTCTCTCTCCTCTCTCCTCTCTCCTCAACCCTAAACCCTTAAACCATAAACCCTCTACCCTCTACCCTAATCCCTCAACCCTATACCTCTCCCTCTCTCTCTCAAGTCTCTCCCTCCTACCCTCTCTCCCTCTCTAAGGTCTCTCTCTCTCGCTCACTCCCTATATCTCTTTCCCACTCGCTCTCTCTCTTTCTCTCAATACCTCTACCCTAATCCCTCAACCCCATACCCTAATCCCCTCAACCCAATACCCTCTACCCTAATCCCTCAACCCTCAAATATCAACCCTAATCTCTCTCACACTCCCTCTCTCCCCCCCTTTGGTCTCTTTGTCTCTCTCACTCCATCTCCCTCTCTTAGGTCTTTATCTTTCTCTCTCCCTCTCATCCCTCTCTTAGGTTTTTCCCCCCACCCTAACTGAATAACTCTCTCTCCCTCTCAAGTCTCTCTCTCTCAAGCCTCACTCCCTCCCACACTACTTAGATTAATATATCTCACTCCAATCCCATATCTCACACTCCCTCTCTGTCAGGTCGCATGTACCTCTCACCCTACCTAAACAAATCTATTTCACTTCAATCTTGTCTCCTAGATTCCCTCTCTCTCTCTCCCCATTTGGTATTTTTGTATCTCTCAAGTCTCATCCCTCCCAACCCATCTCCTTTTGTCAATTCTTTCCCCCCACTAGGTAACTAGGTAAGTAGATAAATCTCTCTATCTATCTCTCTCTCTCTTTCTCAGGTCTCACTCCCTCCCTCTCTATCTAGAAAACATTTCAAAGAAACACATTTGGTGCTCTCCAAATTTGGCGAGCGCCAAATGTGTTTTTACCTTGGAACGGTAAAATAGGGTTTGACCTCATGATTCAGGCCCACATGCCTTTGCATTTATCTGGTTCAGCGCTTTAACCGACTCAACATTACCTTTTTTTGTGTAATTGACCCCCTGTTGTACCAAACTATGCTTGATCCATCACCTTTTTACCACCAATTTGCATGTTAGACAAAATAGAAGAAGACAATTTGAAGTTTCTACATCATTTTACATTATCTCAAGTAAATATTCATTTTGGTAAATTGAAATATTTTTATTTAGTATATTTGTTTGTTTTTGACAATATAAACCAAATTCCTTTCATGATTTTATTAATCATAACAATTGGACATAGAATTCAACATTGAATTAGATGGGAGTTGCATAAAAAAGTTTAATTTATATGAGTTTGAAGGGAAAAAATGAAAAATGTGACATAATTTAGATGAATTCATGTTTAAACTTATATAAACGACATCAACCTAACATAAATTTTCTTATGAATTCTATTTGCATTGCTTATAGTAGTCCATTTCCATCATGGCTAGTGGAATTTGCTCTATTTCATTTTAGGTTGATGTTTATATTGAGTTTTTTGGTTTTGTTTTGACAATTTATAGACCATTCATTTGATGATTTTATTAATCTTCAGTTTTACAGATAGAATTCAACATTTAACTAGATGGATCTTGCATGTAATAGTTTAATTTTTAGGATTTTGAAGATAAAAATGGAAAACATGACATAATAGATTCAAATGTGTTTTCTTGTGGTGGCAACTTTTCACTTGGGGAAAAAGTTATCAAATGCAAGTAGTGTAAAGTTGCAAAGTGGTGCAACTTTTGTTTTACAACTTATGTGACCAAACGAGCTGTCCAAACACATCTGGATGGGTATGTGTACAATAGGTATGGTCCTCTTTCACACCAAATCACTTTGAGCTATGTTCAATCAGCATAATCCCATAAGATTTTTAACTGCAGTTGTTGTCACTGAATGGTGCACCCTTGCTAAGATGCAAAATTCAACCTACTAGTGAAACATCGAATCCGGATATTCAATATCCATGACATATGCTTTTTCATGCTCTAGAGTTGTAAAAAATGATGTGGTAGTAGTTATAGGACCATGTTTCCCAATGATTTGTCATGTTATTTCACGCATTGAAAATGGGAGGCTTTTTAACTTATTTAAATGATGAATATGGGAGAAGTGTGATAACTGCACATGGG
This sequence comes from Sequoiadendron giganteum, assembly GCA_007115665.2. Classification (NCBI taxonomy): domain Eukaryota; kingdom Viridiplantae; phylum Streptophyta; class Pinopsida; order Cupressales; family Cupressaceae; genus Sequoiadendron; species Sequoiadendron giganteum. Next base: position 177,131,732 of record CM021104.1, on the reverse strand, counting down.
TGTTGCATCTGAAAATCAAGCTTATATTGTTGTTCATACACATCTAATATCTTCATAATATCATTAAAACTGACTTGTGCATTAATTTCATTTAATGAGAAGTCAAGTGTTGTGATATTAGTAGATGCAAATAAATTTTGTTGGTTGGGTCAACAACTATCATGTGTTTTGATGTGTTCATACAAGTTTATAGAGGCATATATATGCTTGTGAGGTTTGAAACATCCACTTGTTCTATAGATGCAAATGCAATGATTGCTAAGCTTTAGAATTAGAACCATTAGTTGTTTGATGCCAGCCTCAACCATGAATTAAAAGCAATACATTTTTCTATGATATTTTTTATGGGAAGGAGCTCTTATAGTTTATTTGAAACCTTTTGGTGTTAAAATCCTTGCCACTAGACAACAATAGAACTCAAGATGCATGAAGCATACACACAAATACATGAATTATACACATGAATCATGAAGAATACACATGAAGCATGAAGCATCCACATGAATGTACATCAATATGCATGAATTATACATGTGAGTAAGTGAAGCACAAGTAATGGAAGCATTGCAAAGGATACACACTACGTATTAGATGGAGCTTATTGAGAAATTGAGAGTAATTATTTAAGCATTAGATGTAAACAATACCCATGCCTACAACATTCAAGCATACAATTTACACAATATGCATGATAACATCATTCAAGAATGGCAGTAGTAAAATAATATTTTCTTTAATCAAAAATTTATAATGCTATACAATGATATATGTTGATAGAAGTATATACAATATATCAAAAAAATCCATACATGCTTACTACAAAAGAGCCATATGGACATAAAATGTCACCTAATAACCTATATATCGATAGTACAAAACATATGTTCCAAAATGCCACATAGGCATACAACAAATGAACCTAATACATAGCCATTTCCCTCTTGGGGAAAGAAAAATATCTTGTTCTTCCTTCGACAGTTGGTTGGATGGAGTGCCTATTGGTTCTCTTGTCTTTCAAACATGCTCACTAGTCCTCATCTCTTCACTCTAGACCTACAACTGATACAATAAAAATTAAAGATTTTAATACATAGAAATTGAATTGTGGAATGACATATAACAAAATATAATCACTTACCACATACAAATAATCATCATACACATTTACAACATTACCACGTCCATAGTCTAGAGTGACAACCACCTATAACAACCATCAAGATGGAAATTAAACTGCATAAAAGCATCATGCAAATTTTCAATAATAGAACATAAAAGAGAAAATATAATGTCAAATCGACTAATCTGTTGCATACCTCTCTCAAAGGATTAGAACTAGCTATTGCTATAGAAACTTCATGGTCCATCATGCCGCCAACATCACCAGGGCTATCTAATGTCAACATCTGCAAATGAAACAACATCTCTAACAGTCATATTAAAAAGTTTAGGTAGTCCCTTTATAATTTTCATAAATGAAAGAGTAAATGGTTGGCATTAGTTGAAATTACAATATAGTGCTTATAGATCACAAAATGATGAAAGTACTAATTCCAATGGGATATTCCAAACTCTTGCAAATTCCAAAGTTGAGTGCTCATTGAGATTCAAATTGCATATGTTGATGAAGTAATGTTAATGAGGGCATACTGTCAACATAGTGATAATTCCATAATGAAGTTCACAAGAATGAAGTGAGGATTACTAAGTTACTAGCAGCTTTCAAAGGGATAATGGAACATACGATGAATTATTGTGTGCCTAGGGTTTTACTATAGCACATTAAGTTGGTTGTTGAGCTATCAATAATGAGTCGAAGGAAATATTTTTTGTAAAGGTACATGTGTATAGGATAAAATTTGGATGGAGGTGCTATAGCATAGAAGGGATAAAGAGACAAGACCAAGAGGGGATAATGGAACATATGGTGAGATAATAGAGGGTACAATGGGATGGGAGTTGAATGCGATAATGGAACATAGAATGGAATAGTAGAGATTAGTGGGATGGTCCAAGAGGGGATCATATAATGTAGGGTGAACTACTAGAGGTTAATGGGATGGGATTGGGAGGGAATAAAAGAACATGGGGTGAATTAGGGGAAGATAATGGGACAAGACCAAGAGAGGGTAATGAGATGGGAATAGAAGGAGTTAATGGAACATGGGATGGACTAGAATAGATTAATGGGATGGGCTAGGATGTGATAAGAAAATTTAGTGTGAACTATTAGAGGTTAATGGGATGGGATTAGGATGGAATAAAGGAACATATAGTGAATTAGGGGAAGATAGTGGGACAAGACCAAGAGGGGATAATGGAACATAAGGTGAAATGAGATTTCTAGGGTTTGACTATAGTACTTGAAGTGATAACTTGACTTGTGTGTAGTAATAATAGAGAAGAGTTATAGGATGAAACATGGATAACGATGGTATAACATAGAATGGATAAAGGAACATAGGGGATGATGGAACATAGGGTGAAATAATAAAGTTTACAATAATATGGGAGTAGAAGGGCATAATGACACATATGATGGACTAGAAGATATTAGTGGGATGGGCTAGGAGGGGATCATGGAAAATAGGGTGAACTATTAAATATTAATGAGATGGGATTATGAAGGAATAAATGAACAAAAAGTGAAATCGAAGAAGATAATGTGACATGATCAAGAGGGGATGATGGAACATAGAATGGATTAGTAGAGATTAATTGGATGAGCTAGGATGGGATAATAAAACATTTAAGGCGAATTGTACTAAAGGCTAAAGGGAAGTAATTAGGAGGGAATATTAGACCATAAAGTGAATTAGGAGTTGTCTAAGGTTTGAATATAGGACATCAAGTGGGAAATTGAGGTGTGTAATAATAATGTATAAGAGATTTGATCAATAATGAGCAGAAGGAAAGGCTTCTTGTAATGATATGTGTATAAGATGAAATATGGAGGAAGGTGGTATAATATATAAGGTGTTAAAGATTGGGATGTGTGATATAAAATGGTTAAAATATGCGTGATGATAGGAATGAAAGAATGAGATGGACATTGAATGGTAAAAATAAATATAATTAGGATCTCGCAAGACCAACCAACTTTTGTGATTCTCATCAATTTTTCAGATTTGTATACGCAAAATTATGAAAACTAGCTAACATTGTTTTACAAAACCATTAATGAATAAAGGTTGTACCTGTGTGAAATTTGTTTGAGGACATGAATAGTAAGGTGTGGAGCTCAAAGTTCCACCAAGAAACTATTTGATATCCAAAGCATGTAGTGAGATAAGCATTCAAATAACATTCAACTATTCAAATGCAATAATAATATCCTTAATACTAGTTGCATACCTATGGACTCAACATCAATAATGCATAAGGGTCTGTAGGAATGGAGAACGTCTCATGAACACTCTGACCTTGAAATTTCATCATATTTATTCTACTAATTTAGTTATTCTTAAATTTCAAAATATAATTTAATAAACAAAATTAAATGAACTTTGTTGAATTTTACCTGAGCATCAATGCTAAATGTATTATTCAACAAATCATCCATCATAGTAATCGCCTTTGCAATTGATGTAGGCTATGTAGTTGCATCCCAAGCACTCTGATAATTGTACGTTAAAATAGCACCGCAAGCACCACAATGGTGGGGTGTAGATCAGGGCCTACACGTCTCCTCCACATCGGGCTCTACTAGAGGCCTCACACACTATATAATGGTTTGGGTGAGTCAACTAATCAACTCCAATGTGTCCACCTTGATACTATCCTTAACAATGGAAGGAATGGAAACATGCTCCATCATGGTTTTGGCCAAGGGTCTCAATTCCAATTGTGGATTACATTGTGCAGTCGGTCAATCATGTGTGGACAAACTCACAATAGAGTTTCCTCAAAAAACTATTGTGGTACCTCATGGTTATTGCATGGAGGTTGGTCATATACCATCCACCACCACTCCCAAAACTTATTTTTAATTAATTTATGGTGGAACCAATAGATTTTGAACCTCTTGCATGCATGAGATAAAGGTGTGTTGGTTCTCAAGTCTGTAAATAGGGCACACAAGTCAGCTTTGATATTTTTTTGTTTTTTCACATCTGCATATGACAAACCACTAGCATAAAATTGTCTCAACTCATGCCTCTTATTTGACTAAAAATTTATTTTCTCTCATTTCTCCTACATGAGATACAATTTACTTCAACGACTCAGCACTCCATCTCCTATAAGGGTGGGTTTCGACATGTTCGGTTAATCTTCCAATTAATTGTTCAATGTCTCTTTTATTGTTTTTAATTTGATTTATGATAGGATATTTTCTTGTGTTCCTTGAGGATGCCTTTGAACTGATGGAGGGGTTTGAGGTTGTTCTTGTATAGGAGGCTCTTCGTGAGGGGGTGATTATGAATTCTTAATGTTTGGAGGTGGAGATTCATTCTGTGAGAATTAGAACAAATTTTTATTAAAAAAACCTATTTCAATCTACATTCTAAATCAAATTCAAAATAAATAGAATGAAAATGCATACCTCTTCACAATATTTGACCTCTCTAATGTTTTGGTCGCATCCTCGTGAAGAATTACAAGCTAAGATTACAAAAAATGGAAGAGATTTGGTGAGTGCGAGTTGCAGAGAAGAAAAAATCCAAGCCAAGTCACGAGTTCAATAGAAAATGTAGGTTAAAATGAATTTTTTGTGTTCTAATACACTTTTACCATTTAGTGATCACTAAATTTGGCACACACCAAATGGGTAAGTCATTTGGCACATGCCAAATTTGGCGTAATGACTTACCCATTTGGTGTGCGCCAAATGCTCTTTTTTGGTGTTTTTTTTGCATTTTTTCCAGTTTGGTATCAAAATTGTGTCATAGATCCATGCACTTACCCATGCTTAAAAGATATTAAGTTCAATAGATGTTCAAATGGAGGGAAAGAATTATATTTATATGAGTTTCAACATATTTTTCATTAACCATTATGACGAGTCGACAATTGATTTTAGATTCATAAACATATTGAGGTCGACAATAAAACTTTAGATTTAGGGATTGATTAGGTGGGACAATGGTGTGGGTGCCCTAGTCTAGAAAAATTTAACTTTAAAAATGTTCATTAAATATTTAATTCAATTTTTCATATTTATTTCAATTTTCAAAAACGATAATTAAATGGGTAGTTTATAATCATAATTAGGTACATGTGCTTAGGAGGGAGCCAAACATAGTGTGAAATTGTGAAAGGTGACAATTTATGATGCTATAGTATTATGTATTGAATGAATATGTCATACACTAAACTAAGTAGGATGGTAATTAAAAAGTATCAATGGCCATGTAAATGCAATGCATTCAACCAAAGGACAAGGGTTCTTTGTGAATAATTGATCCCTAGATTCAATGGCACCTTATGAATAATATATCTCGAGATTCAAGGTAAATGCCTTATTGTTAAATAGATCATGTGTTGAATGGAAATACACCTTGGAAGATTTGTGTGTGTCTTGGAATTTATACATGGTCTAGGCCAATTTTCTTTAGAATCAATTACACATGAATGACAAGCTTCTATTGGTAATGGCTTAGAATTTTTCTTCCCATCCTCTCAAATATTATGGAAGGATTGATATGAGGTCTTTGGTCTTCTTAGATGGAACAAATCCACTTTTGAGATAGGTCTTAAGCTTCTTTTCCTCCTCTAGTTCGTGGAACAAATTATTTTCTTGGAATGATCTCCTCTTGATTTGATCTCTCCTTTAGAAAGGGATTTTTTAAGCAAGGCATCAAATTTTTCAACTATATATAGTGTATTCCTATTATGTAATGGAAATAATGGCCCTAAATTAAGCCTTTTTTGACTTGGCTAGAATAAATAAATAAATTATCTATGGCATAACCAAGCTAGTTAGTGACTTGCTTCTCAATAATATGTCCATGGTTGTTCCTTGCAAATTTTATAAGGATTATAGATGACCCAATTATCAAAGAATTTATTACTTTTCCTCCAATTATGTATTGGCACCTCATATACGGGCTATCCTTTGAGCAATGACTTAATGTCAAATACAAAGGGAAAATGTAAAGAGCCTATCTAGGATTCCCTTGGTGTCATATAGAATTTTAAATTCAAATGCATGTCTTAGTTGATTACCTCTAGGTTAGTGTAGTTTAAACTTCCTATGGGAAAAGGAACCCATTTACTATGTATTAGCCTTATAAACCTAAGTGTCACACCTCATTTTGGACTAGTTAATTATGCTATTTTAAATTACACTATCAAAATTTGTGATTTGAAGATAATTGTGCTAATATAGTTTTATTTTCTTCATGATATTTGGAAAGAGAATATCAATTAGATAATGATTAAAAATAAATATATGTGAATTTCTTAAATCTTCATGATGATTGTTAGTGAAATTTTATATTATGTTATGGATGTTGTGGTTAATGGACTAACTACCATGTTGGTAAAATGAGGTGGACACAAGAAACTAGTTCCCCTTTCCAGATGAGGAGGGAGAGTGTCACCAAAGGGAGAGAAGTAGATCAGGGAGAATGGTGAGACATCATGACTTTGAAAACTCACACGCACACATAGTACATGTGTCTTATTGCATATATAGATTGGGTAGTTTTCTTGTGTCATAAGTATGACAAGTAATTTACATTGTAACATCATCATTGATTTATTGTTAAGATCATTTTCAGTCTTATTTAGTTGGCATGATACCTCTAGTAATTTGGTATTGAATCTTGGTCTTGCATTTCTCTTTATCCATATTGTCATATGCTTGAAAAGATCTCCTTTGAAAGATATATGCATGGTTTTATATATATATTCACAGATTAATGTGTATGTGTGAATATATGTGTGTGTGTGTGCATATATATGCACGTATATATGTATATACATATATACATACATATAGACATATACATATACATACATATATAAATATGTATATATATGTACATACATATATATACATATTTATATATGTATGTATATGTATATACATATATACCTACATATATATATGTAATATATACACATATATACATATTGATATAAAGATGTTTGGATATATAATAGAATTAATGTGTAAAATCCACATAGTGGAGATAAATGCATTAAATGCATTAATGATAGAAGTGCTATGAATTTCTTCTTGAGTTAAAACTCCAATGATCTACATTTAGTATGAAAGTAGTTGATGAGATGATGGAGTGGGAATTTAAGGTGATGTGAATCTAGAGTTTTCATGAGGATTTCTAGGGTTTCATGGATATATTGAAAGAAAATACGAAAAGGAAGTGTTCTGTTAAAAAACGGAGCAAAGAGCTCTATAAACCATGGTAAATTTATCAAAAGAATATTGGTGTGTTGCTTTCAAACATATGGTTTTCTATTTTTTTCGATATAGCATACAAAAGCTTGGATTCAATAAGATCATTGCTTATAAAATCATCAAGAGGATTGTGAATAGAAGTATCCTTCATTGCATAGAAAGGTATGGTGTTTAATATTAGGAATTGGTCTTTGTGTTAGAGTTATCATACATTAGCTAATAAAATTAATTAATCTTTAATTGATTATTAGTCTAATTTATTCTTTGCACTTAAGCTAAACTTAGGATTGATTTGTTAATTGAGTTAATATTAGATCATTATTTCTCATCTCATGTGATGTTTACACTTGTCATGATCTAATCCCTTTCTCATCTAGGGCTTTGCTCTTATAAGCATTCAACCCTCATTGTAAATATCTCTTGGATATTATCTTGAGCTTTTGAATATCTTCTTGAAAGTCTCTTTTGTAGCTTTTCCTTATTGATGGATAGTGCACATATTGTTTGCAGATCTCTTGCATGGAAGGTTTACTATTTTGTTGTTTGATCCTATGGCTCATGGTTTTGTGCTTGTTTCACAATTCTAACACTTTATTTTTAATTTTTTTGTTGCAGATGTTGAAATTTTCAAGACTATATTGGGTTTGTGAAACCAAATCTAAAGGTCTATCAGCATTCTTTTATGAGCATGTGTATAAAAATTATATGTTCAAGACATATTTATGGTAAGATTAAACCAAGTTTGGGGTTTTGATGCTTGATTTATATGCATGTCTATATATCTCGACCATTGTAGGCTTGTTATTACCATATATTTACATCATTCTCATTTATGGCTATATATTAAAATGTAGAGAAGGGATTGTTTCCCCTTCTAGTTTCTTCAGGACACTCAACCTTGCAATGGTCTACAAACATTTGCGGATATTTGTTAAATGCAATTATTTTTTCAAATAAATTATTTTAAATGTTATACACTATATTAATACATAAAAAAGGGTAAGTATTATTTTGCTTGATTTTGGCCCAATTGTATGATCATCTAACCTTAAATAGGTTTGCAAGTATAGTAAATATTGCCTTTTGACCCTATACTTGAGTCTACAATTATAAAAAAAAAATACTTACTAGTATCATTTGACCTTATGCAGGTACAAAAGTATAGTGAAGGCATGTTAGTACTTTTTGACCTTATACAGGTATGCATGTATAATGAATACTTGTTAATATAACTTACAATTATACAGGTCTACAAGTGCAATAAACTTATTTTATGATCAATAGAAATATGCATTGTGTTATTTAACTATTTCAAGGTCTAAATATTATTGGGTTTAACATAGGTTGATGTTTAGAATAGTGAATAAGGTTTAAATGTTACCTAGATGTTTGTAAATTCATTGGGTCGACTGCTCAAGGATCATTACACTTATTTTAAAGTTAGAAAGTACATGTGTCTATGTGTATTAAAATATCAATATGTATAACCATTGTTATATAGCGATAATTATACATACATACATATATAATCTTATCTAAATTTCTCATTACCTATACTTGTATTTATATGGTGACGTATATGAATACACATTTATTTATGTATATAGATAAATGAGAGAAAAACGAACATACATACATACACATACACATATATATACATGTATACATATATATAAATACACACATATATACTATATATGTATATATTTATATATATATATATATACATATTCATTTACATATATACATACAGGTATGTATATACATATACATGTATACACACACATACACATATATATAGGGAATATACCTATATTCAATGATAGATATAAATTCATTTTTTTTAATAGAAGACTAAAATCAATATCAAATTTGTTCCCTCTATTAAGTACGAACTCTTGTAAATGCATTAGCCTTTTGAGTATTCAAGGGCCCTGTTCTTAAAGGGTGATTTGAAGTGTTTAATACTACCCAACTTTCTTAGGGTCTAGAAGTTGCATGCAAACAACTATATTACCTTGAATGGGAGCTTTAATAATTGTATTTAAATCAGTTTAGATTATGTTTAGGGAAGACAAAGGCATAAGTATTGGATTTACCTATCTTGAATTATTTTAGAAAAATATTAAGCTTAAGATAGGGACAAAGAACTATACTAACATTAGAGAAAAATAACATTGTTTATTATTTTCATTAGACATATTGATTACTATGAAGCAAAATTAGCCATGCCTATAGTAACTCTAGAGAACTGAAAATATGATTAATCAATTAGCTTGAGTATATGCTAGAAATGTATACTAGCGTACAACAATATTTATTTTAGTAAATCCTTTTAGTTGGAAACATATCACATACTTGCTTAGGTGAATTTTAGTTGGCATAAACTCTTAAATCATTTAGCCAAGTCTGTGATAGGAGGAATAATTTCAAATGCATATATTTGTATACTTGATTTCTTAAACTATCATGAGTGCTTGAACATAAATTTATAATTCTTGATAACCAGTTTGAGATAGAGATGCGTGAACATACAACATGTGCATCTCCATTAAAAAAATTAATTAATTAAAATTTTTTGGCCAAAGTAATGCAAAATCATTGTTTGCATTATCATTTCACAATGTCTATTTTTCTATAAATCAATCAGATTGTGTCATACTTAGCTAGAGGGAATCTAGAGTCATGAGACATATTGTTTGTATTTAGACATAGAACTAGTTCTTGGATTATATGATGAACTTGATTTTTCTTTGATCTACTACCCTTGTGAAGGTTAAGGTCACATCTTGATGGAAGGTGTGTGAAGGATAGTTGATCTATGGTTGGAGGAAAAGAACTTGGATGGTACTCTTCCTCTTGTAGTTAGAGAATGTCGAAAATTAGGCTACTCAAAGATATTATATGAATTTCACATGACAATTAAATTATTGATGATTTATAAAATTTGTATAATATGACTATATAAATGATATTTGTAAATATGTACTTTGTAAAATAAAACATTAATCAATGCTTTGTTCTACAAAATTATTCTTATGAATCTTTCAATGGTAAATATGAGTAAAATGTAATATTAAATGAATGTATGTTCAATTGCAATAAATGGATTGCATAAATGAGTTGAATTTTATATTCATTTTTTAAAGAGCATTCATAATGTATTTTATTAAGGAAAAAATTATGATGCTTTGTTAGAAAAAATTATTATATTTAAAAAAGATGTGTTTATTACACTAAGGCTCTTAGACATGCCTTTTGTTTTTTACTCATTGCTACTGCTATCTCTCATTGTCTTTTTTTTTGGTTCTATCTACCTACTCTATTTTGTTTGCTATCTCTCATTGTCTTTACCGCTATCTCTCATTGTCTTTTTTACTTTTGGTTCTATCTACCTACTCTATTTTGAAGCTAATATATATTGTCCAAAATAATGTATCTCTTATTCTCTTAATTATTTAATTAAAAAGCACATTTAGAAAGTCCTAACATATTGTTGTTTGCACTCATGTTAGTGCTCCTCTTGGTGTGGTCATAAAAATCTTTAGTTTAGTTGTCAAACTTATCTAGGCCACTCTTGAATTCTCTCGAAGCCAATGTGAAGTTGACTTAAAAAGGAATATGCTAGAATAATAAATTAAAACTTCTTGAAAGTGTCCAACAAAATATAATCAAGAAGCTTGTTCAAATAAATACATCTACTAATCATCTCTTTGACAAGGCTACAAAGGTTCAAAGTCTAAAGAAGAAGAATCTGGGAAACCTCCATCATGGTGCTATACAAAATATGCCCCTTAATATGGGTGAGTTGTGGAAAAGGGAGGGTGAAGGCATGAAGAGGGAGAAATTGTTGACACCCATCATTGTAGCTTTATTTCTATTCGTTCTTTATTTATTTTTTATTGAGAAAATGTATTATATTAATTTGTTCTTTTATCTTGGTTGTTTTCATATTGTTCAAGTGTATTGCTAATTACTGAAATGTTTTCACTTGTCTGGTTTAGCATCCTATTGGCATTTTCTCTATATCTATGGATATTTTAATTTTAACTTGCAAATATGTCTTAAAAATTGATAAAGAGTATTTTCCATAAGACTCATCAAATTATTATATTAGAATTCCTTCATTTTCAAGCCTCAATCCAGGCATATTGATTAAGAGTAGGATGTGAATTGGGCGATCACAATCATTATACCACAAAATTTAGACCATAATAACATGCATGTGGGAAGTTATAGAAAGAAAATTTGAAAGCCGCCATTAAAGATTGAGGAGACCATCATAACCCTAGCACCAAGACAAAAACAACAGGCCATTAAAGACTGCAAAACTTATCCCAACGGATTCAGAAGTAAAAACTTTGTGAAATTTATACCAACTTGTGTGCAAATAAAAATGAACTTCACTGTTCAAACAATTTAAAAAAAAAATCTACAGATTGATTCCAAGCAAAATTTGCAAAAAAAGAAGACAACCCAGATTTCTGTATGAGAACAAAATTAAAAACCCTCATAGCTATTTCAATTTTGGAATTTTTTCCAATCACCCAGTACAATATGAGCTGCCCATATGCAGGGCAGACAAAAACCCATCTTATTTGTTACAGTACCTCACGGTCTGTTCAAATTCCTGAACCAGAGCCCTCTCAAGCCATTTCTCGGCCTCGTCCATGAAAGATGGGCTTAATCTGATCATCAACACACAAAATTCATGTTGATTGAGAGCCCCATCACAATCCAGATCCCCCTCCTGCACCATCGCCTGGAGTTCTGAATCCGTCAAAGAATCCAAACCCAAAACAGCAGAATTTTTCCTCAGGCTCTCCAAAGTAATCACCCCCAATTGGGGATCCGCCAGAAGCCGAAACCCATTACACAATTCCGCCATAAAATCCTGTTCCCCCAATTTCTCTGCCATTGTTGGCAAGAAATCCTGGAACTCCGCCATTGAAGATTCCTAATTGAAGGGCTGGAGTGGAAGCTTTAAGCTTTTAATTGAATTCTCCAAGCAAGCTTGAACTGTGAAGTGTATGAAATGGGGAGGAATTTTATAGGTAGCTTGCGCGTTGTCGGCCTGCTAAGAAATCGTGGGCTGTTAAATATGAGAAATTGGGAGGAAATTGCTGATTTGCCGTCCAGCCGTTCAACATCGGTTGGAAAGCATGCAAAGAATTTGTCAGAAGACGACCAAATGGGTGCTTAAAATTGGCCATTTGCAGAATTTTTTTAACTTACCCACAATATCGGATTTTCCCAGAAGCTGCCATCGCGGATCTCGCGAATATACATCAGTTGAGGAAAGTTAGTGGTATACAGCTGATCTGTGCCGGCCACCTCATCTTGAGTTGTCACTTGTTTTCTAATTTTCATGAGGGATGAACGTGCCGTAAATTTGACGGTCAATCTGCCTGTCAAACAAAATTTTAATGAATTATTTAAAGTTTTATATATAAAAATAATTTTATAGAAATCTTGATCTGTGGATTTTTTTAATTTTAATTGTATTTTACAACCGAACTGTCTAAATAGCCATCAAATTTAGGTCTCAAAACTTCTGCCGTTTTGTTTGAATGTTTTATGGATAAACTATTTCAAAGGTTCCAAAATTAGATGTTTTCTCAAATTGGGTTATTCATTAAAAATGTATTTGTCAAAGCTTTATGAGACTATTGAATTTTTGTATTATGAGTCATAGTTTAAGTCAATATTTAATAATCATTTTTCTTATTATCTTTGTAAGGTTTGAAAGTTTTTTTGGATAATGGTATTGAGATTTTTTTTTTAAATTTCAGGTGTAGATTTATATAGAAAATAATAAATAATAATTATAAATAATAAATTGTGTAAATTGATTGTAATGAGTTATTTTAGATGATATTTTATATTTGTATAATTATGATTTATAGATTATATGGGTTATTAAGTATTGATTTCTCATAAAAGTAAACTATTACTTGATAAATTAGTTGGTTAGATTAATTTTTTAGTTAACTTTATTTTTAGATAAATTAAGTTTGGATAGACTTATACAAATAGAAAATTATTAATGGAATAATAGTTGGAATATGTTTAGTTGATTATTTAATTATTTTAACTATTTTGATTGTATCTTGTTGATTTTGTTTTAAAGATTTATTTTGAAAATTAGAATAAATCTAAATATTAAGAATTATTACTTGAATGCATAAAAAAATAATTATGTTCACACACACATAATTGCAACACAAGATACATCTAAAGAAACCTTTTAATGGGGGTCAAAATCAAGTAGAATGCTTATACTCCATGCCATTAATCCACAAATGTACACTAGTTTTATATTATATTTAAAGGTCTTAAAATTTTCTTATGCACATTGTCATAAAGATGTTATGATCTACAACAACTTTGACTCCAAATATCAAATATTGTGAGTTTAGAAATAGTTGATAGCCTTCACTTTCTATGTGAATGAATTTTCAAGTTGCATTAATCTTAATGATTCATCATGGAACACTTGCACAAATTCTATCATTTCCCAAAATCATAACAATGAACTCCTAATGAATTTCACTACAAGAGAATTAGATTGGAAATGTTATAGACTAATAAGATCCACACATATACTAGTTTTAATAATATGTAGAATAACAATCGCATACCACAAATGAGATGTGTATGAGCCAAGATGTCTTAATATCCAATATATTCAAAATCATAATAAGCTCTTGAGGTAAGACAACATTGTACCACTCCACACGATATCTCCAAGAGGTCTCAAGTACATTATCATACTTAACATCCTTACAATGATATTTTCTTTCTTTATATAGACCACCTCCTAATAACATAATGGAGGGCTAATCCCCAAGAAGGCCTACTCATCACCTAAGATAAATAATTACACAACTTGCAATATAACTAACTTAAAGGATGTGTGGAACAAGTTGACATCCACATCCACCTGCATAAATTATAATATCATATCCCTAAGAATAAAACATGGCATCCCTTCATGACATATTTTTTCCTTGAAACGTGAGAAGAAGCCAACTAAATAATTGTCCCAATTCATTAAAAATGTGATGCCATGACCAATCATCAATTCGTCTATAATTGACCTCCATAGGAGTTTTAGCTTGATGTTACCTAGATCTTTTCCCTAAGCCGCATTTTTTTGCACCCATGTGATTCAATTCCTTATCATAGTAAGTCCTCATTCTTTTCTACAAATAGCCATTACTTATGTGATGCCACTAATAATTGTAGTTACTCCTGTGGTTCCATATATATCCATACTAATAGTCTTGTTGATTTTTTATATTATCATGCCTCGATGATTCTTGCCTCATAAAAATGTGGATGCATATATATTACATCCTTTGCTATCACTGGAACCTTTTTAATTCTTCACCATTGTTTGTAACTTGTTTTGTTGGCTTGTTAAAAGAATTACTTGTCTCATTTCTTCTCTACATCTTGCTTCTCTTGTTTGTTCTCTAGTTCACTAGTTCAACTCTTATTATATTCTTGTACTTGCTCTTACTTGACTTCCCTCTAGATATAATTATGCATAATATCTTGTAATATAACATTTTTCTTACTATGAGAAAGTTTCATGAACTTCTTTTGCACATTAATGTTGATTGTTTTCAAAGATTCTAATAAAGAATAATCAAGAACAATATTCAATCCATACATATCCAAAGCATTATTTTTTAATGTAAAACATATTTTATTCATAGAGATCTTCAAATATTTAAAAATAAAAATTAAATATTTTTACCCTCTATTTAATTGTCGTTGATGTGCTTTGATTGTACTTAATGAAGTTAAAATTGCCCCTAAGACTTAAAAAATAATATCCGTTTCTTTTTATATACATCCATAAAATTTATAAATTGAATCTTTTCTTTAAAGCTAAAGTGCATGTACATATATTCATATATTCATATATTCTTCATCTTCTCTTTAGATCATCTTTTTCTTTTCTTTTTCTCTTCTACTTCTTCATCTTCCTATTCTTCATCTTCTAAGATTAATTCCAAGCAAAATTTGCAAGAAAAGAAGACAACCCAGATTTTTGTATGAGAACAATTCGGAAACCCTTAGGGTTATTTCAATTTTGGAATTTTTTCCTATCACCCAGTACAATATGAGCTGCCAATATGCAGGGCAAACAAAAACCCATCTTTAATTGTTACAGTACCTCATGGTCTGTTCAAATTCCTGAACCAGAGCCCTCTTAAGCCATTTCTCGGCCTCGTCCATGAAAGAAGGGCTTAATCTGATCATCAACACACAAAATTCATGTTGGTTGAGAGCCCCATCACAATCCAGATCCCCTTCCTGCACCATCGCCTGGAGTTCTGAATCCGTCAAAGAATCCAAACCCAAAACAGCAGAATTTTTCCTCAGGCTCTCCAAAGTAATCACCCCCAATTGGGGATCCGCCAGAAGCCGAAACCCATTACACAACTCCGCCATAAAATCCTGTTCTCCCAATTTCTCTGCCATAGTCGGCAAGAAATCCTGGAACTCCGCCATTGAAGATTCCTAATTGAATCGCTGGAGTGAAAGCTTAAAGCTTTTAAATGAATTCTCCAAGCAAACTTGAACTGTGAAGTGTATGAAATGGGGAGGAATTTTATAGGTAGCTTGCGCGTCGCCGGCCTGCTAAGAAATCGTGGGCTGTTAAATATGAGAAATTGGGAGGAAATTGCTGATTTGCCGTCCAGCCGTTCAACCCCGGCTGGAAAGCATGCAAAGAATTTGTCACGAGACGACCAAATGAGTGTTTAAAATTTGCAATTTGCAGAAAATTTTCAACTTACCCACAAGCTCAGGTTTTCCCGGAAGCTGCCATCGACGGATCTTCGCAAATATGCATCAGTTGACGAAGGTCGTGGTATACAGCTGATTTGTGGCGGCCACCTCATCTCGAGTTGTCATTTTTTTTCTAATTTCTCTTGAGGGATGAAGTGCCGTAAATTTGACGGTCAAGTCTGCCTGTCAAACAAAATTATAATGAATTATTTCATATATATATAAATAATTCTATAGAAATCTTGATCTGTGGATTTTTTTAATTTTAATTGTATTTTACAACCAAAATGTTTAAATAGCCATCAAATTTAGGTCTCAAAACTTTTGCCGTTTTGTTTGAATGTTTTATGGATAAACCATTTCAAAAGTTCCAAAATTATATGTTCTCTCAAGTTGAGTTATTTCATTAAAAATGTATTTGTCAAAGCTTTATGAGACTATTGAATTTGTGTATTATAAGTCATAGTCTAATTCAATATTTAATTAACATGACAATTAATATGTAGATGTCTCCTTAAAAAATAATCATTTTTTTTTTTTTTGGTATTTTTTAACGGTTTCAAAGTTTTTATTTATTATGTTATTAAAATATATTTTTTAAATCCGTGAGGTGTAGATTATGTGAAAAAAAGTGAATAATAATTAAATAAATAATAAATTGTGTAAATTGATTGTAATGAGTTATTTTAGATTATATTTTATATTTGTATAATGATGATTTATAGGTTATATGAGCTACCAAGTTATTGATTTGTTATAAATGTAAATTCTTATTTGATAAATTAGTTGGTTAGATTAACTTTCTAATTTACTCAATTTTTAGATAAATCAAGTTTGGATGGATTTATACAAATAGAAAATAATTAGGGAAATAATTATTAGAGTATGTTTAGATGATTATTTAATTATTTTATTTGCTTTGATCTTATCTTGTTGACTTTGTTTTAAAGATTTACTTCTTAAATTAGAATAAATATAAATATTAAGAATTATTATTTGAATGTAGAAAAAAATAATTATGCTCACACACACATAATTACAACACAAGATACATCTAAAGAAACTCTGTAATGAGGATCAAAATCAAGGAGGAGTAAGTTTCTACTCCTCATGTCTCTAATTCACAAATGTACACTATTTTTATATTACATTTAGAGGCCTTACAATTCGCCTATGCACATTACAATTCGCCTATGCACATTGTCATAAAGATGATATGATCTATAACAACTTTGACTCCAAATATCAACTATTGTGAGTTTAGAAATACTTAATAACCTTCACTTTCTATGTGAATGAATTTTCAAGTTGCATTAACCCTAATGGTTCATCATGGAACACTTGCAACACGTTCTATCATTGTCCAAAATCATAACAATAAACTCTTGATGGATTTCACTACAAGATAATTAGATTGGAAATGTTATAGACTAATAAGATCCACACATATAATAATTTTTTATAATGTGTAAAATTACGATTGCATACCACACATGAGATGTGTATGGGCCAAGATGTCTTAATATCCATTATATTCATAAACACAATAAACTCTTGAGGTAAGACAACATTGCACAATACTCTTTCTAGAAGAAGCCACTCTACACTATATCTCCAAGAGATCTCAAATAAAATATCATTGTAAGGATGTCTCAAATACAATATCATACTCAAAACATCCTTACAATGATATTTAGTTTCTTTATATAAACACCTCCTACTAACATAATAGTGGGTTAATCCCCAAAAAGGCCTACTCATCACCTAAAACAAATAATTACACAACTTGCAATATAACTAACTTAAGGGATGTGTGGAACAAGTTGACATCCACATCTACCTACATAAATTATAATATCATATCCCTACGTATAAAACACGTCATCCCTCCTTGACATATTTTTTCCTTGAAACATGAGAAGAAGTCAACCACATGATTGTCCCAATTCATTATAAATGTGATGCCATGACCAATCATCAATTCATCTATAATCTACCTTCATAGCAGTTATAGCTTGATTGCTACCTAGATCCTATCCCTAATCCACATTTTGTTGAACCCATGTGATCCAATTCCTTATTATAGTAAGTCCCCATTCTTTGCCATAAATAGGCATTACTTATGTGATGCCACTAATCATTGTAGTGATAGTCTTGTTGATTTTTTATATTATCACGACTTAATGATTCTCTCTCACAACAATGTGGATGCTTATGTGATACACCCTTTGCTACCACTAGAACCTTTTTGTTTTCCAATGTTTGTAACTTGTTTTGTTGGCTCATGAAGAGAATTACTTGTCTCATCTCAAGTCTCTACATATTGCTTCTCTTATTTGTTCTCTAGTTCATTGGTGCAACTCTCAATAAATTTCTAAACTTGCTCTTACTTGATTTCTCTTTAGGTATAATTATGTGTAATATCTTGTAATATAACATTTTCCTTACAATGAGAAAGTTTCATGAACTTCTTTTGCACATTAATGTTGATTGTCTCCAAAGATTCTAACCAAGATAACCAAAAACAATATTCAATCCATCAATATCTAAAACATTATTTTTTAAAGTAAAACATATTCTATCCATAAAGATTTTAAAATATTTAAAAATTAAATATATTTATCCTCTATTTGATTGTATTTTGTATTTGTAATTTCTTTAACTACTTTCATACTATGAAGCTATAATTGCCCCTAACCTCATGTCTCCATGTGACTGCTTAGCTTATTTTGGCTAGCAGCCACTACTCAACTTATTTAGGAGTTATTTGTGGAGCTGATGGCCCCATGAATGCTTAGCCTAAACAATAGCTGCTCCATTAAATAGGAAAAGATTCCAAATTATTATTTCCCAAAAATAAAATTTATGCATGGAACACCCCCACTGTTTAAATTTAAGTAGAAAATAGAGTTAAGCAGCCGCATGAGAACATGATGTAAGATTTGAGAAAACAATATCCTTTTCTTTTTCAATACATCCATAAGAACAAATTGAATATTCCCTTTTTAAACATATATTCATCATCTTCTCTTTAGATGTCTTTTCCTTCTCTTCTTTTTCTCTCCTTCTCGTTCATCTTCTAAGATTAATTGAAAGTAAAATTTGCAAGAAAAGAAGACAACCCAGGTTTCTGTGTGAGAACAAATTCAGAAACCCTCACAGTAATTTCAATTTTGGAAAATTTTCCAATCACCCAGTACAATATGAGCTGCCCATATGCAGGGTATTCAAAAATCCATCTTTAATTGTTACAGTACCTCACAGTCTCTTCAAATTCCTGAACCAGAGCCCTCTCAAGCCATTTCTCGGACTCGTCCATGAAAGAAGGGCTCAATCTGATCATCAACACACAAAATTCATGTTGATTGAGAGCCCCATCACAATCCAGATCCCCCTCCTGCACCATCGCCTGGAGTTCTGAATCCGTCAAAGAATCCAACCCCAAAACAGCAGAATTTTTCCTCAGGCTCTCCAAAGTAATCACCCCCAATTGGGGATCCGCCAGAAGCCGAAACCCATTACACAACTCCGCCATAAAATCCCGTTCCCCCAAGTTCTCTGCCATAGTCGGCAAGAAATCCTGGAACTCCGCCATTGAATATTCCTAATTGAATCACTGGAGTGAAAGCTTAAAGCTCTTTATTGAATTCTCAAAGCAGGCTTGAACTGTGAAGTATTTGAAATGGGGAGGAATTTTATAGGTAGCTTGTGCGTCGCCGGCCTGCTAAGAAAGCGTGGGCTTGTTAAATATGAGAAATTGGGAGGAAATTACTGATTTGTCGTCCAGCCGTTCAACACTGGTTGGAAAGCATGCAAGAAATTGTCACGAGACGACCAAATGGGTATTTAAAATTGGCCATTTGCAGACAATTTTCGAGTTGCCCACAAGCTCGGATTTTCTCGGAAGTTGCCGTCGATTGACGAAGTTATTGGGATACAGCTGACTTGTGCCGGCCACCTCATCTTGAGTACGGTCAACTCCATATCTTAAACAAATTTTTATTTTTATTTTTTTAAATAATAGAATTTTTGTTTTTTTAGTTTTAATTATGGTTTACAACGAAAATGATTATTAGGGCCATGTGGCCATCAAATTTAGGGTCTAGAAAGATAATTTTGTTTCAATGTTTTATAGATAAGCCATTTCAATGCTTAGAGAACTGTAAATGTTTTCTCAACTTCAATATTTGTCAAAACTTTGTGAGATTAGTAAAATTTTATATTATAAGAGTTATAGTCTAAATCAATATCAATATTTAATTAATATGACAATGTTTCAAAAAAAATTATATAAATTAGTATAAATTAATTTAGATTAAAATAATTTAATAGTGACATAACGTGATGGTTAAGTTGTGGTGTTTGTATTGGAGATGACATCCCATATTTGTGATCAAAGTGTTTACCTTAAAAAAAAAATTGTATTTTTTTTTTTTGAGTGTTTGATCTAGTTTATTTAGATGATATTTTATATGTGCATAATGATGATTTATAAATTATATAGACTATAAAATATTGATTTGTCATAAATGTTAACTGTTGTCATAAATGTAAACTATTGTTTGATCATTTACTTATCAAAGGTGATTAACTAATAGGTTATATTAATTTTTTAGTTTACTTATTTTTGGATAAATTAAGTTTGGGTGATTTTATACAAATAGAAAATAATTAGTGAAATAATTATTTAAAGTATGTTTAGATGAATATTTGATTACTTTAATTGCTTTGATTTTTATCTTGTTGAGTTTGTTTTAAAGATTTGCCTTGAAAATTAGAATAAATATAAACATTAAAAATTATTAGCTAAATATAGAAAAATAACTGCACACACATTATTGCAATAGAAGATACATCTAAAGAAACCCTTTAATGGGGTTCAAAATCAAGGAGTAGGTTCTACTTGTGCCACTAATCCATAAATGTATAATAGTTTAACATTACATGCATAGGACTTAGAATATGTATATGCACATTGTCATAAATATGACATGACCTACACTACTTTGACTCTGAATATCAACTATCTCAAGTTTAGACATAGCTGGCATAGCCTTCACTTTCCATGTGAATGAATATTCAAGCTACATTAACCCTAATGGTTCATTATGGAACACCTACAAGAAATTGTCTCATTGCCCAAAATCATAATAATGAACTGCTAATGGATTTCATTGCAAGAGAACTAGATTGAAAATGTTATAGAATAATAAGATCCACACATATAATAATTATAATAATATAATGTACAATAAAGACCGCATACCACATATGAGATGTATGTGGGCCAAGATGGCCTAATATCCAATATATATAGACATAAAATAAGCTCTTGAGGTAGGGCAACATTTTATAGTACTCTTAAAAGAAGTCTATCCACAATATATCTTCAAGAGATCCCAAATATAATATCATACTCAAAACATCCTTATAATGATATTTTCCTTCTTTATATAGACCACCTCCTAATAACATAATGCAAGGGCAATCTCCATGAAGACATACTCCTCATCTAGTATAAACAATTACAAAAGTTTTCCATGTGAACCAATTTAACAAACTTAAAGAAT
Source organism: Sequoiadendron giganteum (assembly GCA_007115665.2). NCBI lineage: Eukaryota > Viridiplantae > Streptophyta > Pinopsida > Cupressales > Cupressaceae > Sequoiadendron > Sequoiadendron giganteum. The sequence goes on along the minus strand of CM021104.1, from coordinate 177,109,994 downwards.
GTGTCCAACAAGTTTACATCCAATTCTATCTACATACATTATGATATCACATCCCTAGATTCAAAACATGTCATCCCTCCTTGACATACTTTTTCCTTGAAACATGAGAAGAAGCCAAGTAGCATGATTATCCTAATTCATTATAAATGTGATGCCATGACCAATTATCCAACCATCTATAGTTGATTTTCATGTTGGTTTTAGCTTGATGATACCTAGATTTTGTCCTTGATCCATATTTTTCTACACCCATGTGATTATATTCCTTATTGTAGTAAGTCCTCATTCTTTTCCATAAATAACCATTACTTATGTGATGCCACTAGTTATTGTAGCTATTCCTTTGATTCCATGTAGATCCATATGATTGTCTTATTGATTTTTTGTATTACCATGCCTCTCTAATGATTTCCTCCTCTTTTTGCCCATTCTTGATCTCATCTATATCTAAGGAAGCTTTTTCTAGTTGATTTAAAGAATAAGTATCCTTACACAATAGTACATATACCATTTTTTAGTTTCACATTGTAAGAATAATGAAAAATTTGTGACCCATATTACACTTTCACCACTAACTCTTTTATATTTATGTGAATCTTATAATACAACTCCACTTCCTTCAAATGAGGAAACCCCATTGAAATTGGGGCTATATGAAAAATTATTTCAATAGACCACCATATGTGAACCTTATAATACAACTCCACTTCCTTCAAATGAGGAAACCCCATTGAAATTGGGGCTATATGAAAAATTATTTCAATAGACCACCATTCTATCCAATCTATTTGAACAAAATTTGACTAAATAAATCAATAATTTCTTTAGCCTCAAAGCCAAAAATACAAATAATAGACCCCTAATAAATTTTCACAAGCTTTCTACAAGTCTAAAATTATTATAAAATTTTATGATTTGCAACCTAGGGAATGAATATATGAGAAAACATAAAGTTGCAATAAATCACTCAACATTGATGTTAAAAATATGATTTTTGGATTGTAGCTTTCTTATATGATCTTGTTACATCATTAAAAAATTATAGTCATTTGGAAGATATAGGCGAATCTTGAAAAACTAGTGTTTCATCCTACCCTTTGCCTAAATTGTAGCTTTTATACCACTTGATAAGATTCACACATATAATAATTTTACAATAATATAGTATAAAATATATATCACATATCACACATGAGATGTGTTTGGTCCAAGATGCCCTAATATCCAATATATGTAGAAATAGAATAAACCCTTGAGGTAGGGTAACATTGTACAATATTCCTTTTGGAATAATCTACTCCATGCTATATCTCTAAGAGATAACAAACACAATATTATACTCAACACATATCTTTACAATGATATTCAAATTCTTTATATAGACCACCTCCTACTAACATATATGGAGGGGGGTAAAAGCACAAAACTGTGTCACACTTTCGACCTAATAAATAGTTTTGAGTGAACTAATTTCGGCTGGAAATTTTTCGGCCAAGTACGTTTCGGTTGAAACCATGTGGCGTATATGTGGCACACATGGTTTTGACCGAATAGGTTTCAGCCAAAAAGCAAAAAAAAATAAAATCTCCTTGCCAACTTTACAATCGGCTTTCAATTTGACTTATTATATGTGAAGGGGTGTCTATCGGAAGGGTTTCAAGAATTTGGCTTATTATATGTGAAGGGGTTTCTATCGGAAGGGTTTCGTTCGACCGAAACCCTTCCAATAGAAACCCTTTTGGCCAAAACTATCTAGTTGGCATCCTAGTTGGCAACCAACTCAACAATTTTCAGAATTTTATGAAACTTTCAACTTTAACTAAGTATTTCTCCTATCAGAATGATTATTTTGCAAAAAATAAAAATACTTTTTTCTAGAGCTCAGAGTTAGGAATCCAAATATATAATTTTTAAAATATTTTGATTAGTTTTAATATATTTTATTTTTAAAATAATGCAAGTAGGTTGTTAAAATTAAAAAAAGAGGTTGATTAGAAATTTAATAAACAATTAGTAAAACACACTAAAATTATTTAAAACTTATATGGTCCAATAGAAGAGAGAGTCTTATTCAAAAGGGTATAATTTTTTTTTTGAAAATGATTAAAAAAATTGAAAATAGTTGACGGCTCGTGAAAACTGTCAAATTTTGACATGTTTAACTTTAAAACGTTATTACGAGAAAAATATACATCAAAATTTGAAAAAAAATTTCATATAGTAGATATTTAAGTTACCTATTTGAAGAAAATAAATTTAGGGAGAAATGAAGTTTTTTTCAATTTTTTTCTTGGCGACCTGTGAAGTCACTATTTTCTGAAATTTCCAGCATTCCAAAATTGTCCTTAAATTGAAAAAAACATAATGAAAACAATTTTTTTGATTTTTTAAAAAATTATAGGAATAAACTTCATCAAAATTTCTACATTTCATTAGATTACACCATTTTGAAATTCAAAACATAAAGACCACTTTTATGTGGTCGAAGTTCAGAATTTTTTTTTTTGTTGGTCGATTCCTTTATAAAGTGTGACACAGGTTTGTGCTTTTACCCAGGGGTAATCCTCATTAAGGTCTACGCATTACCTTAAATAATTAATTACATGAATTGTCTACATGACCCTATATAATTCTAACTTAAGAGAAGCGTACCATAAATTAACATATTTTTCCACCGACACATTATAACATATAATATCCAAGTAGGTACAAAACCTACACCACACATAGCATCTTCAAGATCTAACACATGGGTAGTTTGAGCTTATTTCATCCACAAGAATGAATGTTCCACTTAGAACACTATGAAATAGTTGTATAATTCATGTCATCCTAAACAACCATTGAAAAATAGGGTTTCTTAGCTTCTATTTGCTAACATGCTCTACTCCCTTAATTTTATAAATCTAACATCATGATTACTCACATTGCCACGCAATAAAAATATCTAGAAAATTACACCAAAGGATATTTTCTTGGGAATTTTTAATAAAATATGATATTTAAAACCATTTGAATAGTTGTTGAACTCTTCTACTATATCGTAGTTAGTTACAATACAAGAAAGATGACAATAAAAATCTAAGCATACTCCAAATGAATGTAATAATTAATCATAAGGAAAATAATATGTATAGAAGTAAAATCACACCCTCATCAAACCTACAATAGATTTTAAAAGGTTTCATGATAGTAAAAAATAAATCATGTAGTAATTTCTCATCACTATCACTATTAGAGACTTCCAAATCCCATAAATTTTATATCCAAACTTGAAATGAAGTTTCTTTTTAAACAATTTGTTTGGAAGAATCTAATTATGAAAACCATTTCTAATTTGGATGTTAGATGAGGTTTAATTTCAGACCTTCAATGGACCTCTAATTTATCATGTTTAAAAAATTCCTTCCTTTCTTGTTTAAATCCAAGAAAATGTAACAATTTCACTATTAGAAAAATTAATTTCCAAAACCATAAGTAAGACTAATCCATCAACATATCAAACTACCACTTCAATTTATGTTGCTTCTTCTTCTACTCATAATTTATTTTTTATGTTTTTATTCCAATGTGTTTTCAATAATTAACTTGCTAAATCATAAAAAAATCTCCAAAATAATTATGATGTCTAGATCATCTCTATAATCTCTATAAGACCAAAGTTCACATGTATAGATCACTACTCAATCATCATCTGGCACCCAAAAATATCTTCCTTATTCAATCAAACAACCTCTAGCATTATTACGAGAAATATTATCACTTGAAACAAATGAATCCAATAGAATAATGTACTATAATGCCTTACATCCTATATAAATTAATTTTACGAAGGCTTCCAAGTCATCTAGAACACTCAGTGTTGAGATAAGGTGTTTCATACACCTTGCAAGTCATCATATTTAGATTATATATTAATTTGTAATGTACTTTATGTTCCCTAATGAGAAAGTCCATATCACTTATAACTTGGTCATTATGTCACATTTATTCCTTTGTATGATGTGTGTATAATAATTTTAAAGAATATTGAATTTCATGTAAGATGTGTAAGAGAATCTATGTATAAGTATGTAAGATATTTTAACACATAAGAGCATTATTAGTAAGATATTTGTTTTTATTACTGATTCTTGAAATCAATATCAACATCATTATCATCATGATAATATTAAAGAAAACATTACACCAATAATCAGACTAGCAATATTTGTTTCTTATATTCAAAATATGTTAAATATTATTGCTAAGTGAGTACATCACCTGAGTTGCTATATCTCTCCATGTTTCCTTACTTGCCTCCTTCAACCTTATACTGAATTGATCATAGGATGAGGATAATTCATAAATATACATAATCTACTTATGTTTATATTAAAGAGTCATCATCACTTATAAGTATCATTATTTCTTTTAATCATGTATATATATAATTATTCTCTTACTTATATCCATTAGTATTCATATATATATATATATATGTTTATATCATTATTCTTTCCTTATTCATATATATTCTTTATTCATTATAAAATTTATCTATATCTATGCATATATACTTGTATGTCTATTAAATAATATATATATTGAATGGATCTATATTCCAATGCATAACAATCATTGTTGCTACTGTTTTGAATTGTAGATTGTATTTCTCAATATTTTTTCCTCTCCCTTATTTTCCTTCCTTCTATTTATACCATTCAAGGTAGGTGACTCATGGAGGGAATGTGTTGTTTGGTTAAAGAGGTGACTTTTCATAAAATATATATCTCTTTGTTAGATTTAATTGCTGCCTTTAAAGGCTTATTATCACAATAATATCTATTTTTGAAAATAGCATATTATTACTAATAATTATGATATTTCAGATTATATACTTATTTTATTTTGATGTTTTTTATTGATCATATTTTAACATTAAAGTATAATAATAAAACCAATTTGCTAATATCTTATTATTATTTTATTCTAATGTATTACAATTTTTGATGTGTAATGATTATAATATTTATTTATTATTATTATTTTTGACATTAAGTTATTTAATACTAAATTGTAATAACAATAATTTGCCTATATATTATTTTTATATTTGTTATTTCATATTTATATATTTATATATTGAAATGATACACATTTATTTTATATTTAATATTAATATTGCTATTTATTTTATTTATTAATTTATTTGTATTTTAACACTTGGTTTTTATGGTATTTCTATTTCAGGGACATGACAATCCTCCCCGCCCAAGATTGCTTGCCCTCAAGCAATCATGATCTAAGATGTGTGATTTTAATATGTTTCTTGTGGTGATACTATTATCTTTGATAGGAGTTGGAATTTCTAACCCAAGTGATGGTTACTCTGGTTATGAGGACAATGTATTGACTAATATTCTTAAATTCTACTATTTCTCCATAACTCCCAAAGCAACTTGTTAGAGTTTGTGACTCAATACAACTTAAAACCACATGAATCAAAAATTAAAGCAAACACCCAAGTAGCTCAACTAGGAAAACAAGTAGATCAACTAAGCAAGCAATTAGCTTAACTAGGCAAACAAGTAGCTCAAGCAAGCAAGTAGCTCAAGCACACAGGCAAGTAGCTCAAGCATACAAGCAACCAACTCAAGAAGAAAAACAAGTAGTTCAAGCACACAAGAAACCAACTCAAGTAGACAAGCAGGTAGCTCAAGCACACAAGCAACTAGCTCAAGCATGCAAGCAACTAGCTCAAGCAAGTAGGCAACCAACTCAAGCACACAAGCAACCAACTCAAACAAGTAGGCAACTAGCTCAAGTAGGCAAGCAAACCAACTCAAACAAGTAGGCAACCAACTCAAGCACACAAGAAACTAGCTCAAGCAAGTAGGCAAGTAGCTCAAGTAGACAAGCAAGTAGCTCAAGCACATAAGTAAGTAGCTCAAGCAAGTAGAAAACTAGCTCAAGTAGGCAAGCATGTAGCTCAAGCATACAAGCAACTAGCTCAATCAAGTAATCAACCAACTCAAGTAGACAAGCAAGTAGCTCAAGTACACAAACAACTAGCTCAAGCACGCACATGATGGAGAGAAAGATGCTCTAATACCACTATAATGTCCCTTACCCAATTTTCCCTCGAGTTCATCTGTTGATTAGGTTTAAGAATTATTCTTTTCCAAATGAATGTTCTCTTAATGCAATAACCCTAGATAAGAATATTATTTTCACCATATTAACAACATATTTGCTAGCATTAATATCTAGATATCCAAAATATAAGCATAATCACAAAATTAATAATGAAACAAAAGAGGAGTGGCATGGGTAGATCCTCTCGAAGCTATCCATCTAAGCCCAAGGGCACAAGCATCCCCTTAGGATGACCCACCCCTTAGCTTCAAGCTGAACATCCAAACTAAGCCTATTCCATCATCGAAGTGGCATGCTTAGTGGAAACACTAGTACCTACTTTCTCTACCCACGTCGACACCTCAAAAGACACTCGACTTATTGGGGATAGTCGGGGGAGCGGATAAGTGGCCCAGGCCTACCACCCCTCCATGGCCGCAACAGACTATGAGTGAAACCCCAACCCCTTCATGGCCCACCCAGGCCTTGGGACTAGGCAGACTATGAGTGGAATTTTCACCCCTCCAGGGCCCATCCTTGCCTTGGGTTCTGGGGGCGGACTTAAGTGGGGTTTTTAGGCACCACTCTCTCACACTTCCTCCGAATAAGCTTGCAAACACAAGGAAGACAATCTTTTAGCAATCAAATACATTTTTTTATATTACTGATTCTTGAAGTCAATATCAACATCATTATCGTCATGATAATATTAAAGAAAACATTACGTCAATAATCAGATTAACAATATTTGTTTCTTATATTCAAAATATGCTAAATGTTATTGCTAAGTGAGTACATCACCTAAGTTGCTATATCTCTCCATGTTTCCTTACTCGCCTCCTTCAACCTTATACTGAATTGATCACAGGATGAGAACAATTCATAAATATACATAATCTACTTATGTTTATATTAAAGAGTCATCATTACTTATAAGTGTCATTATTTCATAATCATGTGTGTATATATATATAATTATTCTTTTACTTATATCCATTAGTATTCATATATATATGTTTATATAATTATTATTTCCTTATTCATATATATTATTTATTCATTGCATATTATTCACTATAGAATTTATATATATCTATGCATATATACTTGTATGTCTATTAAATAGTATATATATATATATATATATATATATATTAAATGGTTCTATATTCCAATGCATAACAATCATTGTTGTTGCTGTTTTGAATTGTAGATTGTATTTCTCAATATTTTTTTCCTCTCCCTTATTTTCCTTCCTTCTATTTATACCATTCAAGGTAGGTGACTCATGGGGGGAATGTATTGTTTGGTGAAAGAGGTGAATTTTCAAAAGATATATCCCTTTTTTAGATTTAATTGCTGCCTTTAAAGGCTTATTATCACAATAATATCTATTTTTGAAAATAACATATTATTACTAATAATTATGATATTTCAGATTATATACTTATTTTATTATTTTATTTTGATGTTTTATTGATCATATTTTAACATTAAAGTATAATAGTAAAAACAATTTGCTAATATCTTATTATTATTTTATTCTAATGTATTACAATTTTTGATGTGTAATGATTATAATATTTATTTATTATTATTATTTTTGATATTAAGTTATTTAATACTAGAATGCAATAACAATAATTTTTTTATATATTATTATTATATTTGTTATTTCATATATATATATTTTTATATTAATATGGTAAACATTTATTTTATATTTAATATTAATATTTCTATTTATTTTATTTATTAATTTATTTATATGTTAACACTTGATTTTTATGGTATTGCTATTTTGGGGACATGACAAATCACTACTCAATCATCATCTGGCACCCAACAATATCTTCCTTATTCAATCAAGTAGCCTCTAACAATATTACAAGAAATATTATCACTTGAAACAAATGAATCCAATAGAATAATGTACTCTAATGCCTTACATCCTATGTAAATTAATTTTATGAAGGCTTCCAAGTCATTTAGAACACTCAATGTTGAGATAAGGTGTTTCATACACCTTGCAAGTCATCATATTTAGATTATATATTTTGTAATGTACTTTATGTGCCCTAATGAGAAAGTCCATATCACTTGTAACTTGGCCATTATGTCATGTGTATTCCCTTGTATGGCGGGTGTATAATAATTTTAAAGAATATTGAATTTCATGTAAGATGTGTAAGATAATCTACGTATAAGTGTGTAAGATATTTTAACACACATAAGAGCATTATTATAGAGAGTTACAAAATAAACTAGGAACCTTTACCCACTTATGGTGCATGTTATGAGATGTCATAGAGAATAATTTTAAAAGAGGCAAATGAAAAAATAATGAGTTTAAATTAGGGAATGGGTTGTGTTACCATAATATTTTGGAACCTTGTTTGGACCCATGGTAATATCTTGTGGTAGTTTTGAGCTTTCTTGAGTCTACATGTTGAGGGCATGAGATGGATGCATTGAAAGGTTTTTGCTATAGGGTTGTGCTATCAAATTGCCTCTAGAGGAGCAAGATGTTGATCTCCTCATTAAGGAAATGAGCCTGGTATTATATTGTGACTATTTTTTGTTGAATAATACATTGGTTCAGTGCTTTGGAGGCTAATGTTTTTTGAAAGGGTTTTCTTGTGGTATATTGGCATCCCTTCTCTTCTATCTATACTTTTATTATTCTTTAGTTTTTTATTTCTATGTGTTAATTTATAGGTGTTTATTATTAGACTAATCACCAGCATCTCCCTTCGGATTCGTGACATGGACTAACTGCCTCATGTGGATCCGTTTGTACCGAGCATTTATTTGGGCATTAATAGGTTGATCTTTTGGCACAATAGAAAAGGTGTTCCAACAAATAGTATCAGAGTCATGGTCATGGTTGGAATCCCCTCAAGTGATGCTGAGGGGGATTGTTGGACTAATCACTAACGTCTCCCTTCAAATTTGTGACATAGACTAATCACCTCCCATGGATCCGTTTATCTCAGGTATTTATATCAAGCATTAACAGGTCGATCTTTTGGCACAATGGAAAGTGTGTTCCAACAAATGTTATATACATTTCTCTCCTCAAAGAGTTAATGTAGGAAATGAATTTGTATCTTAAATATACTTTATCAACATATTTCATTCACACTTGTATCAAATTTTTGTTTAGTAAATATTATGGTATCAGAAGTATATAATGATATTTTTTTATTATTTGATATTAAAGATAAGTTGGTTTTGGGGTTCCATTTTCTTGCATGTGAGTTATATGTACATGCATGTGCTTGCATGCTAATGTGCAGATTTTTGTAGAATCTATTTTGGCTATAGGAGGGTTTCTTCCCTGTGATGTTCATCCTTCTTAGAGTGGAAGTATTGTAGTTGATATTATCCTTTAGGATATTTTAGAATGGAGAAGGTGGAGAATTATGGAGTTGACCATGTGGTTACATGTTGAATAGTGTTGACTTGGAGCTCCTATTTGATAGTATGAAACTACCCTCTCACTTGGTGGTTGTGTATTTTGTTCCTATGATCATGTGAAACAACATGCATTGTTGGATCCCTAGTTACATAGGAAATCATTAGTTGTCTTGATTATGGTTTGGTGTGATTATGTTGGGTTCTTGATTTTATATTCTAGCATTAGAAAGTATATGATGATTAGTCTTGAATGAATTTAAGTTGTGGAGTTGGTCATTTGGTGCCTTGGAAGCTCCTAGAGTATCCTAGTTCCTTATTTTGCATGTACATAATGGAGGTTTAGATTTGGCTTATTTGGTGGCCTAGAGTTCCTATACAACCCCATTGGTCCTATTAAATGGATTTAATTACACGTGTTAGATTAATGTTGATTGGATACATATTTTTTATTCAAGATCTATGATTTCTTTATTTGTGATATTTATATTGTTCTAGTCTAATAATTTTGGTGTTTTCTAGATTTTTAGGTCTTCTATATTACAAGTGGATTCAAATTTTTATTCATGCATTTGACATGGATGGTTTTGGGGATTTTGCATATCACCAAAATTTATGGTTTTGTTGATCTATGGAGAGACCATTTTTAATTTGTGATTTCCATGGGGGTTTTCTAAATACAACACAAGGTTTTCTAAATACAACATAGTTGTAGATTTATGTGCATTCTTCATGCATGGTTTGAGGAGGTTACTTGGTACTTTCTTTGTGTGGAGGTATTGGTACATGCTAAATCACTGAACATTTCTATAATGGTTCTTATTGGCTTCCAACAATAATTACCTCTCATTATAGATTTTTCATATTTTGAATTTAGGTTTTAAATCTAATGTAAGTGTTATTAAGAATCTATATTTCCTTATTGTTGATGTGAATTTGATTCTATCTATTTTTTGGCACAAATTGCTTGGTTGATCCATGTTGTTTATTGTTTGATATCTATGAGATGTCTAGTTTTTTGGGTTGTCTATACCCACAAATTGGATGGATAAATCAAATATGTGTTATTTATACTCATAGATCTTCATAGTGTTGATGGTATCTTGTTGTGACAAGGTTTTATCGTATATTGTTTGGATGCCATGGAGTTACAAATTTTAGTTTGATGGCTCTTCTATTAGGAAGGTACCTGAACATTGCATCCTAAGGTAAAGAACATAAAAATATACTTTTTATGATATAAAACATAAATATGTGATTTTTAGGGCACTAGAGGTTGATTTTGGCACCAAGAAAAATTAAAATGGGTCATAACCAAACCAAGACAATTATGGTGACATTGACCTCTTTGATATACAAAATTAAGAAAATAGCCTCAATTGGCTTCCTAGATCAAAATTTATGTCATCCCATATTGGAAATATAAGAGCATCTATAACACATAAGAGATCTTTAAGAGGGAGTTAGAATTGTTGACCAACTTATGATTCATATTATTACACATCATAAGACATCCTTAAATGGATATAATGGAGCCAAAATAGAGTGACTAGTTTGGTGAGTGGATCATGATGAGCTTATATCAAGTGGAAGGAATATCTTATTTTTATCCTATGGACTCATATTGGGATTTGGGAATTATATTTTGACTGGGGTTTTGGGTGCCAAGTTTTAAGTGGTTTTAGCTCATGGTTTCTTAATTAATATTTTATGGTTTCATATATTGTTTCTTTTATTTATTGAATGTTTGAGTTGTAGGTTTGATAGTGATTTTTTGGTGCATACTAAACATTATGCTACAAAAATCACTATAGAGATATCATTGGTGATAATTCTATAAAGACTTAGACTCTACAAGTTTATTATAACCATTTATTACTAAATAATACTTTGAGTTGCTTTGGAGTGTGGGGTTTTTCTTCTAGAAGGATTTCTCCACATAGATCACTATGTTACATGGTATATTGATTTTTTATTTATTTCCTTGTAATTATATATGATAAATTTAGTTAATGTATGTTACCTTGTCTTATATATTAGTGTAGGAAGCATATTACACATCTTGCTTCCTTTCATTTGTTATTAAAGGCCGATCTTACTTTAGGTCCTAGATGTTAGTGACGAGGATTTTTACTAATATGAGATTAAGTGGGAACGTGTGGAGAAGGAGATCTTGTTTCATTAGAATTAAAAGCACATCAATAATAGAGATGGAGAGACTTAAAGGTACTAAATTTGAGTTATGGAAGATAAAAATGGAAGGGTGATCCCACAATACTGGTTTACAATTTTTGGTCAAATTGGACATTGAACTGATTTTTTTTAACTAAATCTTCACTTTCGGGCTCCTATAGTGGCTAAACCGTGAGGAATTTGAAGATGATGAAAACTAGTGATTTGTGAAGTTTTGTCTATGGATTCTAAATATTATTTTTTCAATTTTTTTTTAATCAAATTGCACTTCTTTTTCCATCTCCTTCGAATACTATCTTTTTTTAAAAATCAGCATTTTTAAGGAGTGACACTCACCGTATACAACACAATCTTCTTTGTATGAAGGATAAAATTCTATTTTTTTGAATTTAGATTTGTAACTACGATATCTAGCACTTTCATTTGGTTTCATAGTGTTTTATTAAATATTTTTTTCTTAATCAAGTTTCGAAGTGGAACTAATTACAATTCAAACATAGGCAGACTGTATACACCATAAATTTTTTTGTATGTATCGAAATTCAATTTTTATTTTAATGGATCAAGGAAATAAATACCCAACCCAAACATATTTTTCAAAATTTCATTTTGATAATCTGCTATTTTCCAAATGTGCAAAACAAAGAGCTTGATTTTCGGTGAAAAACCTATGTTTAATAAAACTAAAAAAATACATACATAATAAAACCAAAACATATTAAAATTATATTTGTTGAATAGCTCATTCTAAGGACTACCATCTTCTAGTTGGGTCTGTAAAGTCTCCTCCATTTTCATCCTCAACCCGAGCTTCGAAGGGCAAAAATTTGGATATTTTTTGTGTCAGGGGGTGGGAAGGTGGGAAAAGGGGGGTTCACTCCATAATGGAAAATGTGGGTTCCCACATTGAAAGGGGTTCGCTCGAACCCCCCAAAATGATTTTTTTTTAGTGGGGAAAATTTTTGAAAGTTTTCCTTCCTCATTCGAATTGTAAACCACTTTTGTGGGTTCACCTAGAAAATATGCTTATATATAGAGATTTATGGACTCATGTGTCCATATCCAAATCCATAGAAATGTTAAAATTTTAATAGGATCTATTAGATAGAAAGATGAAGGGCCTTACTGGGTTTTAGTTGGTATATTATGTTATATTTAATGTGCATGAAGAATCGACCAAACAAGCTCTTTATAAGAATTTGGGAGAATTGTACGAAGATAAACCCCTAATTAATAAAATTTTCATGAGAAATAATATGTACACCTTGGGAATGGATGATGGTGGTTATATGGTTAAGCATTTTTCAAAAATGATTTTTGAACTAGTTACACTCTTTTGGAGTTAAAATGGAGGGGGATTGTTACATGACACTTATATGCTCTTTTATAGAATATTTGAATCACATTATGATGAAAATTAAGAAAACTAACTTAAACTTAAACTAGATGAGATAGTGGTTGCATTACTCTATAAGAGAAGATGCAACCAAAAAATATATATCTACTATTTATAATCCCTAGTTCTTCGTATATAAGATTGAAGGAGAAAGGAAAGAAGAAATAAAAATATATATCCATTTTCCTATAAATTTTGAGGCTAAGTGTTGTAACTATATGACAAACCCAAGTGATACTGTAGAAACTATAAAGAGGATAATAAAATCAAATTATTAGCATAAAAAACCTTCCCAACATGATGTAGATGAATTTGTCATGGATTTGGCAACTCATGCATCAAAAGGTACATAGTTGATAAAATCTAGTGCTTACTTTAATATGAATTCCCATTGGGGGTGGATTTCAAAGTATGAATAATATGATGGAAGGCGCCAAAAGGTAAAGGAGGAGGAGTTTCTCTTTTGGTAGCCCACGTAGGAAAGAGAAGCTTTAGGGTTCTAGTAAAATGGCATTGAAGGAGCTACATGGTGGCTTTCAAGGAGTGCAAAGATATAAGGATGGGAAGGTTGCAGAACACATTGCATGGAAGAAGAGAGGTGTCAAGAGCTTATAACAAGTCAATCTCACATGCCTAAATATCTAAAAAATGAAGGATTTACGGGGATGCATTCAATGATTATCAGGTATTCCTTGTCTCATGAAAGATTTGAATAGCATTAAGAGTTATACTTAGCCTATTAGAAATTTTATTGGTCATGAGAATTTTCTTGAAAAGTGTCGAGTACTCTCACAAAAGGAATAGAAGCATTAGACACCATAAGAATAGGTATGCTTAGATGATATCATTTCTTATGAGAAAGCTAATGGTGATGGACAATATTAAAAGGACCTACTTTAGATATTACAACCAACCATAGACCTCTGATAGGTTTATGAGGACATGAAGGTTCTTGGAGAAATATCCCTAGGTATTGGTATGCTACAAAGTTTGTGAAGGTTTTTTATTTCATTTCTTGAAAACCTAACTTAGGTCAGTCAGTTTGCCCATGATAATAACACAAGAAATAGTGTTGAAGCAAATTGTCTTTATACAATGTCTCTTGTAATAATGGATGTAAGGATGGTATTACCCAAATTGACAGATTGATTGTGTGATCCTAATAAAATGCTACTTCCAAATGGTGAGATGCAAGATAAAAACTATTAGTGCAATATGAAGAGAAGTAACAAGATAATAGGGCACCTCAATGATTAGCCTAAGAAAATGAACAATATAGAAGTAAGATAAACAAATTGATTGCTGTTATACCTTCATGTTGTTGCTTCCTTGGTTGGCCCTTGATTTTGAAGTCTTGTGTGCTCCTTGGATGACAATGAAGTTGAATGAATGCAAGATGAATTGATGCAATATGGGTGCTAAAATGGATGAGAGCTTGAAAGGAAATTTTGCAAGAGTTTATTTGCAAAAGACTTGATCCCTCTCAAAATGAAGGAATTGAAGGGGTATTTATAGGCTAATTGGAATTCTCTAGAGAATTCGACAGTTGGGATCGATCCAACAAAGATCAAGATGAAGGGCTATGGTGAGTTGAGGACTCACAAGCCCTTACATATTGACATGTGGAATGTGAGATGTATTAGGGTGGAGTGATGTGGAAATGAGGTGGAAGAGAAGTACATGAGGTGGACCTTGGGGGATGAGAAGATTCCTTGGAAGAATAAAAGTGAATTAAAAATTCACAATGATTGGAAGAATCTAGTGGATAAGAGAGGGTCTCCAAAAAGCTGGAGATTTGTCACATGTGGGTGATGTGACAAGTCCAAGGTTCTAGAAGCCCTTGGCACATGTGAAGTGACAAGTCAAGGCTTCTAGAATCTTGCATGGGGGATGGGGAAGACCTTGGAAAGATAAAAGTGAATTAAAAATTCACATGGGGAAGAGAGGAACCTTGGAATAAATGTGAATTAAAAATTCACATGGGGAAGAGAGTCCAGGCTAAAAATGGTAAGTGGGAAGGTTGACCAGAAAAGGTAAGCCAAATGTGGCTAATGATTCTGATTAAGGTTGTGCAAACACATGATTAAGGTAATTAATGAGAGATTAGAGGCAAGTGGGAGATTATGGAGGATGTGACACTTAATCAAGATTAAGTGGTGCACATCCTAATCACAGATTAATTAATTTAATCCGGTTTAGAAGAGGGTTATGGAGAATGTGACAAGGAGAGAGAAAAAAGGAATTAAAAATTGATTTTAATCCAAATGGGTTAAATGACTAAATTAAATAATTTGTCATATTTATTTAATTTAGAGAAGAAAATGGGATAAGGTAAAGTATTTAATTTATTTAATTAGATACTTTAGGAACCTTAGGCAGAAAATGAAATAATGATTAAATAAATTATTTAATCACTGTTAATGGAATAGATGAATGTAATAGACGATTTTGATCATATGGGAGTGATCAAATTTGGATGTCTACATATTGTATATTATAAGAGCTTAGGTGCTTTGACTCTCCTAAAAGTGATAGCAAAATACAAAATATTTTTCTTCCAACCAATTTGTATTTGGCATTTTGGAGGTTTTTTTTCATGGAGCAGTCCCTACTTTTTCTTTTGGTGACAACTATATTTGACACAAGAATGAGTGGTTTGTGGTGGGAAGACCTAAAGTAGAACACAATTCAAATAGAGATATAAATCAAAGGATAACATACTTAAGGATTCTTTGTGACAAAATGTGAAAGACAACAACCTCGATATTCATATGATAGTCTATTAGAATCATTTTCCAATGATAACCATAATAGAGGAAGACAATACATGACTTAAGAGGTAAAGATTTGGAGTTTGAATTGAGTTGTGAGGGATGTTTGAAGCTTTATTAGGGTACCATGATCTTTTATCTAAATCTGAAAGTTATTGATAAGCTTAACCAAATCTTGTCAAGCCCTAGGTACTATTGTCAAATTGGAAGAAGAGGAAATGGTATTGTGATCATTCTCATGAAAATATTAAAGTTCCAACTCTACACATAAAATAAGATAGCTATGTAAAAATGGAGATAGTGAGAAATGAAGTGTTATATGAATTTCATACTTTTAATGAATTGGATATTCATGTACTCCATAATAATCCTAGAAGAATTTTAAACAACAGATGATGGTATTAGGGATTGTGAGAAAAAGACAAGTGTCTTTCTTATTGAACACAGTTAGAGAAAAACAAGAGGTAGACACACTACCTTCAGTCCTAAGGACAATCATATAGTTGTTCTTATTTAAATAGCTCTGAGTTTTAGGAAAGTATGACAATATTTTGAAGAATCTTATGTAAGTGCAAGGAAAGTATGAAAAACCTTTTTTTAAGGGAGATCACTTAACATTGTTGCAAGAAGGCCAGATTCAAAGGATGGTTAGAGAGACTGAGTTGTATCCTTAGAAAAGGAAGGAAAAAGAGAAACTAATTGATATTAGGAGCAGTGTAGACAACACAAAATATAATGTAGAGAAGAGTTGGGTATACAAAAAGTACTGGTTGTTGTTTTGGATGTTCACTATGGTAATGGGAAAGTTCAGTGGTTTACTGCTTCAAGAGAGTGTATGATTTCTAAGATGGATTATCTATTGGTGGACATATCTTCTATTGATGCAACAGCAAATGAAAATCATATACTAGATGTCATTATTGGTGACTATATATCACAATGGTTTACCTTGGAAAGGAAGGAGGACTTCCAATATTTAGTATCATATGCTCTATTTATGACCATTAAATATTCAAACATAGTTCAAATATGGTTCAAACAGGGGTCTAATGGAAAATCATAGAAAACTTTTGCAATGGTAATAATGCAGGGGCAGAGTTTCAAGAGCATTATGCCCAATGGACAATCAAAGGTCACCAAATCCAGTCAAGTTTCAAGAAGACTACCTTTTGCATGATGATAGGACAATTATGACTTTATGACTATGTGTGAGTTGTCATTTATGCCTTGTAATGGAGTCAATGACCTTAAAATACATGTGAAGTTTATGGCATAAATGTCAATAGTGACTTCATGCCATTTATGACTGTAAGCATGAAAAAGGTGATAGAATTTTCAAGGATTAGTCACTGTAACATTACAGTGAATGAGATGATGGAGAAGTTAAATTTTTTCATTCACAGAAGTAGTGCATACAATTACCATACAGGGCAGTATAGACAGTGGACAGTTCACGGGATAATAGTGACAGTACCAAAATACATTCATGAAGTTAAAAAGATAGTCATATTAGCAAGTATGACAGTGGTCCACTATTGTTACCTATTGGTTGTGATGGGGTTGACCAATATTTGAAGAAGCGTTAAAAGGTGTTAAAGAGATAGACCAAGTGATAGGATACGGCGAGCAATAAATGATTGGTATGGTGAGAAAGAAAGCATGACAATAATGATTGTATAGTATGTGTAGGTTATTATAGCAATGAGTCCTCATGCTCTTGAGAAGGACTACATTGTAGAATGTGTCAAGTACATGCTAAAGAGAATGGTCATGGGCATCCAAAATATAGTTTGAGTCTATGAAGCATCAACAATGGTGGACAATCAACAATCCAAGAGGCATATATGACTGTGAAATGCATGGTAGGTGGTTCATGATAGAATGCAGTCAAAGAAGGGGACAATCAGCTTAGTACATGCATGAAGACAAAGGAATGTGCAAGGAAAAGTGGATAGTGCATAGGAAGACAATGGATAAGTGTTCCTAAATTTTGAGATAGTCAAGTTCACTAAGTGTATGCTTGCACCCTTATACCTCCATGCTCAGAGGAAAAGAAAAATATACATGTCTATTACATCAAGCTGTCATATGATAGTAGAAGGGGCAAGAACATCTGTCAAAGCATTATAGAAAATGAATTTGATCAAAGGTTGTAGTAGTAAGTGCCCTCATCAAAGGTTGTAGTTTTAAATGTCCTAGTAGACATGAAGAAAAAAATGATGAGAATGGACACAAAAGTCCCCCATATCATAGATGTAGCTCAAGGAAAACATAATATATGAAGAGTGAAAGGACTGCACACAAACACACTCTAAGCAGTGACCAGGCCTACTAGGAAGATTAAATGACAAGATATAATGGAAATGCTTGATCAAAGTAGTTTTAGCAGCACAGTTAACACAAATAGTCTTTTGATGATGAAGATGAGTTGGTCTTCTCTAGTTTAGTTGCATCTGTTAATGAGTGGTCATAGTCTTCTATACTAGATAGACTATTTGGCAATCCTTCATAATCAAATAAGGATGATGTTGTGCCATCTTCAAACATGAGTGCAAGTTGTAATCAAATTCAATATAACCTGTAAGATGGAATGACCCTAATTACAGATGGAGTGAATAATAACATGGACAATGATGAGAAGTAGGTAAATGATGGTATGGTCTAGGATACAAAGAAGCTAGACTAGAGGATAGCTATTGGGATATTTCACAGTCACAAACTATACCTTCACAATCACATATTAAATCCCATCACACTCATACAAAATGATAGACCTAAGACTAAGATGTGAAAGGGTGTACAAAGGCATTCACAATGAGGAAAACATAAGGGACAACTAGTGTAAAGTTAAGTCACACTCACAATGCATTGAGGAAATTCCTTTTCCTATGCATAGGTAAATGATATAAATGATCAAAGGAGAGGACAATGAGATGGAGTGGACAGTCAACAGTCCAAAAGGCATAAAGTACAGTTCAAGGGGCATGATCATTCGAAGGGAAGTAACCATAAAAGATAGTAATGGTTGACTATGGAAAAAGATAAAGGGCAGAGTTTCAAAGGTAAAATAATGACAAACCTCAAATACAACAATAAAATCCAACTGAAGATGACCTTAGCTTGGGATATTTAATAAAATCAATGAAGACAAATAAAAAAAAATGGATTTCTTACTCCCACAAGACCTTCTACGCATCCTTAAAGCTTTTGACTATTTCAAAATTTCCTACACATCTTTAAAAGCTTAAAGAAAGGAGGTGGCAACATTTTAAAGGATTTATGGGTTGATCAAGAGTTAGTTGCAAAATAAATGGAGGGAAATTAGGAGGTAGTTTGATCGAGTTTTGGAGCATTTACAAGCATTTAGGAGCTATTTTGGGGACTTGGTTGATAGACAAGGTCAAGGTAACAAATTTTCTTCACTCAAACACCTTTTTGGATTAGTTTAAGGGAGTAGGGGTAACGGTTTTTGGATGACCAAGGAGGTTTGACCCAGCCAACTAAAGCAAACACTTTTCTTCCATTTCTCAACACACATTCCTATTATGTAGCAACTATTGAGTAGCATAAAAGGAAAGCCTAAGGGTAGATTTCAGTTAGTTATTTTCTCTCTTGGCATATATTGGAACTTTTCTCAAGGTTCTTTCAAGCTAGAGCAACTTTGTAAGTCAAATTTAGAACTTGTGTTTAATAGTATGTAATACATTTTATCAATGAAATAAAATTATTTTTCCTTCTTTAATTTGTATCTTGTGTACAAATAACGAATGATGGATATGGTTTTTGTGATAATATACCGAGTCGGGTTGAATTTCATGTTTCATTCTTTAGTACCTTCATATAGAAGTATACATATTCTATGTAGGTTATAAGTTGTGTAATGACTAAAAAAACCCTTTTATTGTGAAATATTTTTTTCCTTTCTAAGATTGTTGAGTTCCAACCTTCTTATAAAGAACTTATGTGTAAGTATGTAGAAACCTGAGTTGTGCATGGAACAAATTGTTTCAATTGATCATATTGTGAGTCCAAATTGCAATATAGGTTTGGAATTATTTTAGCGCATCATCTTATTAGAGTTTAGGGCTTATCTACTATTAGTCACCTTTCAAGTTAACATAACATTAGAATTCGAGTTGACAAGGGTATGACATTAACTTGAAACCTAAAAGGTGAGTCAATAAACCATTGATTTAGATTATTTTGGGGGTTGGAAATGTATTTTTGATGAAATGAAATGATGCAACTAGTTAACCATGAAGATGCAACATTCTATCATGAATTATGGCAAACTAGAAACTGATAGACAAACTTGGGTTCTAGAAAATAAAAACGCAAACACAGAGGTAAAGCTATAAATTTGAGCTTGATTTTGCTAGACAAGGCCACCTAGGGTGCTCTTGTCTAAGTTGAATTTTCTTAGATCTGAAAAATTAGTTTTGTAGCTCTCTATCTGTGGCTTCTTCTTTTTGGATCTTGCTATCAAACCTTCATCTGTTGCTGTGATAATTGAGTTTTCATATCTTATCAAGTTGTAGGGTTTCAATGCATCAATGATCAAATAGTCTTCAATCTTCCTCTAATATTCTTTAGATATGTAACCTATGTTAGAGTAATAGGTTGTTTACTTAATTAATTTAATCATATTGATTAATAAATTAAATCACCTTTATTTTATTTCACTTAAGCTAAACTTAAGCATTCTTTATTTTATTATTATTCCTAGGGTTTTCACCTTTAGGGTTTGGATCTCCTTTATAAGGATTGATCTTTTGTAATCCAAAAATTATGGTTAATGCATTTTTGCTTCATGTTTGTAGAGTACCATTCTTGTGTCTCTTGATCTCTTTTGTGTAACATGTTAGTTGTTTGCAAGTTTTCATTGGGATCTGTGAGGTTGGATTATCAACTTCTACATGGTATCAAAGCTCCAGATCTACAAATTCATGTTCCTTTTTTTAGGGATCTTACCTTGAAGCAATTTTTTAGTGCATCTAGGGTCAAATCAGACCTCTCCATTGAATTCAAAGCTGTTGGAATAGTCAAGATTGACCTCTGTTTTGTCAAAATTGGCTTTCATTGTTAGATCTGTGAGGGTTTGAAGAAAGGGTTTTTTTGCCAGATCTAGGGGTAGCTGGTTTTTCGGAGCACTTTGGGCCCAAAAATACCTCACCATCGCGCTCATAAGGCCCAAAAACCCTAAGATCGACTACCAAATAGTCGAATTCTGTGTTGAGAGCCTTTGAGGCAAAATAAATTTTCCAAGAAGGTTGTACGACCTTCCCAACACGTGAACCGAGGTATTAAAAAAAATTCATCAATTTTTTTGTTGTGTTTCATTTTAAAAAAAATTTGAAAAGCTTTTTAGCTTTTAGTGTACACAAGTTTTTTTTATAAAATATGGGGGGCTGGTGGGGGGGGGGGGAGTGGGTACCCGAGGATTGCTCCTGCCACATTGTCAAGGCGTACCACGAGCCCCCCGCCCTACATGGGGAGGTACCACAGGGGGTACTGCCCTTGCCAAAGGTAGGCGGCGACCCCTTAGGCCCCTCGCCAAGGTGTCGGCGTGAGGTTGGCTCCACCACCCCATTACTACAAAAAAAATAAAAATTATTATTATTTTTTTAAATCTTAATGTAATTTTTTTTTATTGTTTTTTTTTAAATAAGCCCAATTGGAAAATACGTTGAAAACCATTAAGCTATCGATTTTAATGTTGTATTTTTGCTACGACGGCCATATGGGCATCAATTTATTTCCAACAGACTATGTAATTGCCCTTTAAGGGCAGTTTTCTTCCAGAGGCCATAACTTTTGCCCACAGTGTCCAAATTGGGAAAATGAGATATCGTTGGAAAGAGGACTCAGAACACTTTCTAATGGTGCATGTATTTTTTGGATATTTTTCTTAGGTCCCTGTTATATCCAATCAAATTCAGATCTTCTTTTTTGAAGTTGCCTTTAGTGTTTTTGGCATAACTTTTGTATACGATGTCGAAAATGGGCAAACAAGATATCGTCAAAAAATTGGTTCTGAGCTCTTTGTAGTGGTGTAGGTGGTTTCCAATTTTTTTTTTTCCCAAAAATCCTTCTTCTTAGATGTAGTCTTTTTTGGACCTTATGGGCACACATTGCATGTATTTATCATCTGTAAACACATTGAAATAAAGTGCCTCAACTTTGTATGCGTAGTATTGGGATTCTTGCACATCATATTGTGCCATTATTTTACTTTCACCTTTGTATAAAGTTCCATGGTGGGTTGTTTTTTTCCAATGTTTTCCATCATACTTTTATCTAGTGAGTGTTCCTTCCACGACATCATTGAATCACATTGATTCTTGCCTCATGAGTGTGTGCCTTTGTTTGCACACCCTTTATACTTTGTTGGTAATTTCATGTTTTCATATTCAGATGTTTTTGGTTCTTCTTCATGCACTTCTTTCTGGCATTCAATTTTAGTGTACCTATTATGACTCTCTCTTGTCAACATTATGGGGGGTTTCTAATGTTGGTGATATTGCTTCCTTGGTTTCATTGGAGTGTGCTATGCATTTAGTATTTGTTCCTATTTACTTTCAGATACAACATACATCAGTGGTTGGTTAATTTTATTTCATTGAGATGGATCACTTACCATATGGACACTCTTGCATTTAGGAGGCAACCTTCCATTTTCACTTGATCAGTTCTTTAGACTATTAGTACTTGTGTCATCTATATCTTTGAGTTTTTGATGTTCGCCTTGGTTTTCCATCAGATTCGAGTAGTGTCGTTAGGGGTACTCATATAGATTCTTGTCTTCTTGATCTCAATCATCATATGTTTTAGCGAAGGTTCTTCTTTCAACATTTCAACAATCATTCTACGACAGTGTTTGTAGCTTCTTGATGCTTCAATGGTGTTTTTCATGTTCATATTTTGTTCCTATCTTTTGGGACAATTTCTTCTTGGTTGAAGGCTTCTTCATCCTTCACTCTTGTTGGAGGATTCTTCAGTCCTTCACTCTTGTTTGGAGGCTTATTTAGTCCTTCACTTGTTCCTATTCTTTTTGGGACATTCTTGTTTGGAGGCTTCTTAGTTCTTCACATGTATTTCTCTCTTTTGGAGAGGAGTTTTTCCCATGAGGTTTTCTCCTTTTCTCCTATTGTGAGAGATATTTTACATTTGTACATGGGTACCTCATCAGGCCTAGTTGTCGAGACCCATATTTGCTTTCATGCATCTATCCTTATTTTTTTAGCTTCTCCCTAAGTTCATCTTAAGGGGGGTTGTTAGAGTAATATGTTGTTTACTTCATTAATTTAATCATATTGATTAATTAATTAAGTCACCTTTACTTTATTTCACTTAAGCTAAACTTAGGCATTCTTTATTTTATTATTATTCCTAGAGTTTTCACCTTTAGGGTTTGGATCTCCTTTTATAAGGATTGATCTTTTGTAATCCAAAAATTTTGGTTAATGCATTTTTGCTTCATGTTTGTAGATCACCATTCTTGTATCTCTTGATCTCTTTTGTGTGACAAGTTATTTGTTTGCAGGTGTTCATTGGGATTTGTGAGGTTGGCTTATTAACTTCTACAACCTACACATTCAAAGAGAGAGGAAGGGTTGTGCCATATGGGGGCTTGCCTCGATGAAACCCCATGTTGGTATTTCTACCTCCACAATGAAAAAAATGGTGAAAGAGAGCTTATCCTTTTGAGGGATAAAGACTAAATGGAGTAATGAATCAATAGTATACTATAAATCACCACTCAAATATGATTTCCTTGAAGGACTAAAGTCATGCAAATCTCCTCAAGGCTTGATGGAAATTTGGAAATTTTGTTTGACTTGATTTGAAGACCTACAAGTGTTAGTGCTCACAAAATAAAATATCACAAACCATGAAAAAAATTACATAAAAACATGATGAAGGATTGACATGATGCTTGACTATAAATAATATTGCAATAATTTTGATAAATTTTCTCTTGACTATCCTTGATTGAATTTAGGATCTTCAATTTGCTCAATAATTTCTCCTTCTTGCTTCTTAGTTTTTAAATGATGAAACGACTAGGTATTTATATGCAATTAGTCTAATTTCCTGCAAATTAAATCCTAATAGTTGATATGTAGGATTTGAAATCCAAATAATAAATTTCCAACCCCAACATACTTAAATTTGGGGCCAAATTAAGAGGACAAGGGTGCCTAGACCCACTTTTTCAAGATCTGACAAACCAAGGGCAAAACATTAAATTCCTAATTTGGTTTTACACATTGGGTTTTTCAATAAATGTTTAAAATGGGCCATGGAATGCATAATTTAGGAATTTAGGAGCATGATTAGATCCAAGCATATAGGAGGGAGAAAAATCTAGTGTGAAATTATCAAGGGTGACAATTTATGATGCTACAATCAACCCCCACTTTAGTGAGAGTATGAACTTATGCTCAAACTTAAACTAAAGTAGAAATATATCAAGAGGGTTCCAATTATCCAAATATGTAAATAGAATCTAGGGGATGTGGTAGCCCCCATGATTCAAGATCCCATGGAAAACCAACATAAAGACAAAGGAACACACATGTGAAGTGGAATGCAACATACTAAACAATCCACTAAACCCTTGCAAAGACTCCATTAAATTATCAACCAAGGCTTTGTAAGCTTTTGATGATGTTGGCACTGTATGTGAATTCAAAAAATCTACATGGCTTATATCATCAAGTATAGGTGGTTTACACATGTGCAGGAAAACAATAAAGATTGGAAAGGAAAATAAAGCATAAATTGCAAAACAAGGGAAATAACTCAATCTACTACTAATGGTACCTTTGGCTTAACACTGCAACTGTTAACTACTAAACCTAAACTCTACAATTTCACTAGCACTTTTGATTCCTAATTTCTAACTACTTGACTCACTTTAGAGAATGACTCAATGAGACTCAATATCATTCACATGCATGTAATGAAGAAATTATTAAAATGAATGCAATAATGTAAAAATATAAATTAACAACAAAAATAAAGGTGGGCGAATAACTTACCTTGAGTGGCCCTTTCTCAAGCTATTGTACCTATAGAAGAAACCAAATATGTGCTACTTGATTCAACTAATCATATTAGTAAACTAAAAAAAATTTATTGCATAAAACTGAACTCTAAAACATGACAAGAATCTTCATAGATTTCTCATTCATGGATGCATAAAAAAAAACTAACAAAATATATTGTCTGCAAAAGAAAACTATAACTATCAAAACACATCTTCCAATTAGATCTTCTCCTCAATCACTGATCCAACTAATAGGTTCGGGAGGAGGTTTATTTGCATAAGGACTGGAAATAGAAATTCATGAAGATGTCTACTCTCCTTAAAAATAGAGAGAGACAAATTCTTTGCAACATAAACTATAATTAAAAAAGATAGAAGAAGACAAATAGGTTTGCAACTCTTCTTTAACAACATGATAGAGACATGCTCTGTGCAAACAGTCACGTTAGTTTCCTGATTACTGAAACTTCTTTTCTCCATCATCTTATTGAATTCTTTGATGATTCACAATTGACCACTCCAATGATCATTTTCATCATTTATGCAACTAGCATGTTTTCAACATCCTTAAAATCTCCCCTGCAATTGGCCTAGAATCCTTTGGTTGTGGATTGAGCTCTCTAGTTGTTGTGGGTCACAATTCTTCTAGCTACAAGGAGTTAGTTTCATCTAAAGCATACATACCATTAACAATCATGAATCAAACACATTCACACTAAATTTCATACACATTCACACATTCATCCATACAAACATCAACATATCATAATCATATTTCCACTTATCAAAGTTTGGTTTGGATGGCATAAAAGATATAAAAGTTATATAAGTTCAGGAATGCATATGAAATAAGCAGTTTAAAGGGTTTGAAATATATGAACTAAACAAGAGAAAACTAGCTATTAATCAGGCTCATCACTTTTATTATTTCTACTAATACATTTTTTTATGGCTCTTGGTTGGTAGATTCAAGTGAATTTAAAAATTAAGAACAACCTAATGAGAAATGTAACAAATTAATGTATTTTGACCTTAATATAGATGATATAAAAAATGTGTGTACAAAAACATCAAATGATGGATAAATCAAGGAAGGAGAAGGTGTGCATTCATGTTTTGATGAGGAATAAAAGGGTACTCTTGTTACACCTCTCATAAGGTCCATGAGGCATTCCTTAATCTAGTTAGAAGGTATATCCCTTATAAAATAAATACAATTTGTATTTACTTTATCTGATTATGAACCTACAACTATGAAAGAGGATTTATCTTTGGATGGGTATGAGTCCTTGTTAGAGGCCATGGAAAATTAAATAAAGGGTTTATAAAAATGTGAGACATGAGATCTAGTTGAGTTTCCCAAGTGGAGGAAAGTCATTGGATGTAAATGGGTATTTAAAAAGAAATTTCAAGAAAATAGTAAATTAGAGTGGTAGAAGGCTTGGTTAGTGGTAAAGGGTTGTTCTCAAGTTTAGGGAGTGGATTTCACTTATATTTTTCTCCTCTAGATAAAATAACCTCTATCAGATTCATTTTCTCTATTACTATTTCTTTTGAATTAGAGGTTAAAAAAGGATATAAAAACAAAAAATTTATATGGGGATCTTAATGAGGAAATATTTATGAAATAGTTTTAAATTTTTCTGGTTAAGGGATAGGAACACTTGGTTTTCAAGTTAAAACAATCTTTGTATCGTTTAAAACAATCACTTAGAATATTGTATAAATTTGATTCATTTGCATTAGATCACGACTTTATTGAGTTGAGTTTATCATTATCTCTATTTCAAATTAACTCATGATCACTTACTAATCATTGTCCTATTTGTTGATAATGTGTTATTTACTAGAAATAATAAGGGGGTGATTAATGAATCTAAGGGTAAGTTATCTATAATATTTGATATGAAATATTTAGGCGATGAAAATTATATTTTGGGAATGCATATCTATAAAGATCAACTTAAAATAAAATTATGGATAAATCATAATAAGTATGTTGACATTATTTTGTATCACCTTGCATGATTGCAAACCATTTATTATTCTACTTCAAGTTGATACTAGGATATCTCTAAAGTAATGCATTAAGATGAATGGTGACCTTGAAGAGATGTGAAAAATTCCATATACTAGTGTTCTAGGTACCCTCATGTATCCTATGGTTTATACAAGATTGGTATTACCCAAGAAATGGGGTTTCCAAGAAAGTTTATGTTGAACCTTTGTAAAGATCATTAGACTTATATTAAAAGTGGTTTTAGATATGTACAAGGGACATCTAAACATTTCAAATTTTATCATGGAAATAATGATGTGGGTGGGATGGTGTACTTATATATACTTTTTTATTCTAATAGGGATAATGATCTAGATTGCAGGAGGTCTTCAAGTGGTCATCTTTAATTTGGAGTAGTTACTTGGATGGAAAAATGATGACCTAAGTCCCATTATCCATTGTAAAATTATAGTAAATAGTTATGAGAAATATTTGCAATGAGGTAACATGTTGGTAGAATTATTATGTTCAAGTATTATCTTTTGATGTACAAAAAAGTTAAAATAGGATACTATAATCAATTTCCACCTATTTGGCTAAAAATATGATGTATCATGCTTGTACAAATAAAATTGAAAAGTTAAGTATCACTTTGTTTGGGAAATAGTTGAGGGTAGTAGAAAATCATGTTATAGAAAGAAAACTCCTTAGAGAATGTTGTATATTATCTAAATAAGCCAATAGGCACAAAAATGTTTAGCTAACATAAAGAGGCCATAGGTATCCCCTCTTTGAGAGCTTGATTGATTATGTTTCTTGACGATGTCATTGAAATGTAAATTTCAAGTGGGAGAATGCTGGGTTTATGTGTTATTAACCTTACAAATCCTTATACATATTTTGATAATTTTATTAAACATTATTGATAAATAACTATTATTTCTTGAAGGAACATGGAGATGGTATAATTAGACATCACTCTACCTAGTAGGAAAAATATTTATTCTCTCACATGTATTTGTACTAGCATTTAAGTTAGGAGTTAATTATGGGGAGATTTAAAACTAGGTAAATATTGGGTTGTGTAATAAAATATAAGAGGATCTACTATTGTTGGATCTTATGATAAACTTATTGAATATTCCCATGAAGCATATAAGATTGTGATCTTGGTCAATTTGACAAAATTATAATGTAGTAAGTGGATGTAAGATGGGTAAAAGTAATTTCTTAAATATTCATGATATGTTGACCATCTTAGTGAGGTGCGAGATTCCTCATGAGGATTTAGACACCTAGTTTTAGGTGTGTGGAATTAACCACTTATTTTGAATATCGTTCATAATATCTTATATTAATCTCTCTTATATATTGGTCCCTTGAAATAGTATTAATATCAGGTTGTTTTAACATCATTACATTACTAGAGTTTAGAGGGTAAGGGTTGACAAAAAATCTCATGGTACCATATGTTTGTGTTTATTTGATTATGTTCTATTGAATGTTTCTAAAAAATCTATGGCATACAAGTTATGGAATAGAATATGAGAGATATATCAACCAAAGACCCTCTTTAACAATTATTTTAAAATAAATTATATTCTCTTAAAATGTAGTATGAGGACCTAGTTGAAAAATATTTAAATGAGTTTAACATAATCTTGATTTAGCTATAATCTATTGATGTGAAGATAGAGGAAGAGGATAAGTGTATTTTTTTTTGCTATGTTCATTTCCTAAATCTTGGGATATTATAATCATTTCTATCATTGGCTCTTTTTAGATGATCCAAAGCTAGATGCCCTCATGGTCAACTTTCTTAGAGATAAAATGAGGAGAAAGTGTTTAGATGGGTCCAATGATGCATTACACGCGTAGGGAATATTTAAAGAGGCTCTAGATATAAATGGGTTTACTTTCTGAAGAACAATTATGTTATATTTTCTACTTTCAAATATTTTAAATCACTTGTTGATAAATAAAAATAGTAAAGGTTTTGAAAATAGATAATGGTGATGATTTTTTACCTAGATATTTTTTTATTATTATATATGTGCAAAGATTATTAGGTATAATTTTTTTATAGAATACAAAAAAATGTAGTAAAAAGGATGAGTAAAAATCTAGTGGAACTTGATAAGTAGGTCTACCAATTCTCGTCTAGTTGAAAAAACCTTATTAGGTGTGCATAGGTAAAATACCATTAATTTATCATTATAGAGTTTTTAGTAGTGAGGAATATGTTCATGTTCCTAATGAAAATGGGTCTAAACTTAATTTTATGGATACAAAGTGTGTTGTCATGGGTTATGGTGAGAATATTAAGGGTTATAAGCTTTGTGGTCTTGTATCATAAAAAATACTATATTATAAGGATGTTATTTTTAGAGATATTAGTGAAGTTACAAATTATGAACAACCTCACGAGAAACCTAAAGAAAGTGCATTTTAATTTTAATACTAAAAAATAGGAAGATGCATAGACAAAATAGCAACAAAATGGATAC
Source organism: Sequoiadendron giganteum (assembly GCA_007115665.2). Taxonomy (NCBI): domain Eukaryota; kingdom Viridiplantae; phylum Streptophyta; class Pinopsida; order Cupressales; family Cupressaceae; genus Sequoiadendron; species Sequoiadendron giganteum. The sequence goes on along the minus strand of CM021104.1, from coordinate 177,080,542 downwards.
GGTGAGGAAGAAGACGGTTCAAACTTGATTTTTGATGAGGAATCATATGAGCCTCTTCTTACACCTCTCAAAAGGTCCATGAAGAAATCTAATCCAATTAAAAGATATATCCCTTATAATTATTATTTTCCATTTGTATTATCATAAACTAACAAGAAAATCTAGATCTATGAAAGAGGCTTTATATTTAGATGAGCACAAGTCCTAATTAGAAGCTATGAAAGATTAAATAAAGGTATAGGAAAATTTTGACACATAGGATCTAGTTGATCTTCTCAAGGGGAGGAAATAAATTGGATGTAAATATATATTTAAGAATAAATTAAAAGTAGATGTTAAGTTGGAGTAGTAAGTGTCAATTAATACCAAAGGGTTACAAAAATTAGAAACATCAAAAAATATTGTAGATCCTCCCACTAAGATAGTGAGCATGAAGAAGTTCAACAAGAGGAGAGAGGTCATGGGTCTCTCCTCTTTGAGATCTCAATTGATTATTTTTATTGACTTGATCATTGCGATGTAGATGTTAAGTGAGATTATTAGGATTAGGATCCATTTACCTTGCAAATTCTTGAACAAGTTTTAATAGTTTTAGTTAACATTATTGATAATATTTAACAAGTTTTAATTGGTATGCCTCCAATAAACATGGAGAGGGTAGACTTGGTTGCCCATCTATGTGGTACAATAATTATTTATTAATTATTTATCCCCTCACTTGTATTTATAGTGGAATTTCAGTTGGGAGTTACTTTTTGGGAGATATTGAAAATTAGGTAAAGATTAGGATGCATAAGAAATATAAGAGGATACTCTATTACATTGGATCTTATAATAGATTTTCTCAATCCTCCTATGAAGCACCTAAATTATTCTCTTGGTCAATTTGATTATTATGAAAATGTTTACAACACTTATGAGGTAGGAAGTGGATGTAAGGTACATAAACTGTGAAGCTAGGAGATTTATTTCATTTCTTAAAAAATGAGATTTTTAATGCTAGAGAATAAAATATTTATATGGGATAAAATCAAATGGTTTTTTTTTTAAGAGTTCAAAAAATATAATTTTCAAAGTCGATAAAGTATACTTGTACATATAGGAATTATTTCGATGAGTGGATGTTTTATATGTGAAATGCAAAGGATTAGATGATGGAGCTAAATGTTTGAATAAAGAGATATTTTATGTTATTTTTTCAATTAGGAAATAATCAATTATATTTATTTATATATAATCGATATTTTTTTCTGTGCAATGATGAGTAGAAAGAAAGAATTTTTTTGGAATATTTGTTAATTTGGTGATATATATATGGTTAATAAATTGTCACAATAGTTGTAAAATATTTTCATTAATATCATATAGAGTTATTTATTCATTTTTGGAATGCAAAGAATGTTTACTTATAGAAATTTCTTGAATTTTATAATCATATTTGAGTGAAGGTCCAACACATTGGAAATATCTCATATGTACATTTCTAGTATTCTATTTTAAGTTTACATACACATTTTCTCATTATTAAATTAAAATTTTACTTGTTGTCAATAGATCAAAATAATAGTGCTATTATCAACCATTTAATCAAAAATTTAAATGATTCTTCTATCCATTGTTCTGATAAATGATTTATTAATATACTTTACTAGTATGTATAAACTTAGTGCTTCATAGTTTTGTTATATCCTATGTGAGTTTAAATTTTTGAGTCATTTCTAGCAAATTATGTGTGTTTTTTAGGGCCTTTGATGAAACATAAAACTATGAATGTGTTTACATAGACGAATATGGGTTTGTGTTACATCTAAGCTACATCTTAATCTATTTTTTAATTTTCTTTATTGAAAGATCTAAGATCTAAAAGACAACTTGTTTTAGATGTCATTATGCATAAGATTTGGCTGAGTCATGTGATCATTTTGTGTTTGTACATTTTACAAAGATCTTTGACTTGAATAAAGCTAGAATAATAAAAGAGTTATCTTCTAATTCTTATCAATTGACCAAAATCACCTATAATTTAATAATCGATTGAACATAATTATATAAAAAAAATATTTTCATGAAATTAATAATTAAAATTTATCTTCATGTAACTTTGAGAGCCAAAGAGACTCCATTAATTGAAATTCAATATTTTCTAATCCTCTCCAAAACTAAGAAATACAACACACGATAAAAATAATTTTGGTCAACAATCTATTGCCCAAATCCATCCCCAAACCACAATCAAGCCCACAACCATTTGTACGATTATTTTCAATTGAGAGTCTTCATTAAATAAAATCAGTGCCCCACTAAGATGATCACAACCATTGATAGTGCAAACATGACACATCTATTAGGAGGGGGAAACCCACCTCCTAGAGAAGACATAAGAGTAGGTTTAGTTGCAGATTGCAAAAGAAACAAGGAACATGAAAATTTAGAACTATCCAATTTGTTAGAAAATCATAGAAATGTAAAGTTGAACCCTATGATCTATCCATTTCAAATTCTTTGATTTAAGTGGAAATACAGGGGCAAAAGTAGCCCATTGTTGCAAGTGATAAAATTGAAATTCAAACTTAACCCTTAACCCTCATAGTGACTATCATTGTGAAGAGCTAGATGAGTGCAATGGAAAACATAAGGGAAAATAGAAGCTTAAGTGGGCCCCCCATCAACCACCTAAGTGTTCAACACTTAGAGTGTGTTGGTTAAGCCCAGTTGAGCTTTTGTCATATTTTAGGTTTAAATATAACAGTTAAAACCTATTTCCTAGTATAAGTTTATAAAATTTATGTACATAAGTTCATGCTAGAATTATTCTCCCTTGAAGAACTGCTAATATATTTTGTAAATTTTGAATATTAATATAATGGTTAGTGCTCCCCTGAGCCATTTTTACTTATCAAAATAAATTCTAGAGATCAACAACAAAAAACTAAAAAATACAAGTGGCACAAGATAATGGATTTGGCCAAATAAATCATTTTTGTCAAATGTTATTTTAAGGGGTCCCCATCTCCTTTTGACTCTTATTTCAAGTTTTCTAGAGCTTTCTCCTCTCAAGATTTTTTCAATGCCTTCTACGAAGGTGAATAACATTGGTAAGTGGTGTCCTCCCCTATTTTCTTTAAAATTAATATTGATGACTCTTCTAGTGGTAACTTGGATGTTGTTCGGATAGAAGGGGTTGGTTGTACTAAGTTGGGACAATCCTTTTTTATTTTTCTTATGATATGTATATTGGCACTAATAACCTAATGGAAGCCAAAGATATTATGGTGACTTTTGAGAAGGCTTGTGAGTTTGTTTGGAAGAAGGTTACATATGAATCTAACTCCTTGATCCTCTTTTGAACAAAACAATCTTTCAAGAGTACTCTTGAAGGGTTTTTTTTGTTGTTGAATATATCCTCTGCCTTAGTCTAAGGCTATCTCTTGTGTTCATATGCAAGTAAAAAACAAAATGTTGTAGTTTACCTTGTTCAATGGGCTTTAAAGGACAATCATAATTGCCATGTTTCTGAGATAGGTAATTTGTTGTCGAATAAATCTTCACAACTTCTCTAGCTTATTCATAATGATCAAATTAGAGAGGAATAAGAGGCTTCAATTCTTCAATCAATGAGTACTGTAGTCATTTGATTTGATTAGTTTTCTATTGCGAATAGGATAGTCGAAAACTTTCTTGTATTTCCCCTCCTATTCTAACAATGCCTTTTGTCATTTAGAAATCTCAATATTGTAAAATACAATTTGCTTATATTATTCTTATAAATCTTTCTTTAATCTAAAAAATTAAAATACGAAAATCTCATCAACTAAATTTATTTTAAAACATATCACTTGTATAATGATAAACAAGAATCCATATTTAAATAAAAAGTGCATGAGGCATATTTAGTTTGAGAATCATTTAAAGAAAGAAAAAATAATTGGTAACTAAGGAAAATGGTGAAAATTTGATGGGAAAAGATAGAAAAGCATCTAAGTCTTTGTTCATTACTAGTATAGCCGAAGGAAAGAAAATAGTGCATAGATGGGAAATAAAAATGAAAGGAATTTGTGTTAAAGAAGGTGCAAATTTTTCTAGTTGTTCTTTTTGACCGTAAAGAAAATGTGCTATAGAGTAACGAATCTTTTAAAAAGCACTCGAGAAAAATGTATTTTAATGGGGATTAAACATTACGATGATTATTTATAAAAACGAATATCTATATAGTGAGGATTTTTTTAATGTGGTGAATTCTTAATTATTTTTTTATGGAATCAATTTTAATTTTTTATTGTTGATCATTTATTAGCTATGAAAATTGAAAAATAAATAGTAAGGTCAATTAGAATATAATAAAAATTATTTTTTCAAAAAATATTTATTAAAATTTATAAAAAGGTATTTTTTGGATTTTAAAAAAATGTTATATGTTTAAGTAGAAATATTAAAAAATCAAGTCATTTAATTTAATTTTAAATTATAAATTGCATCTAAGTGGTGTCACGTCTATATTTAGCAAACAAAGATAATTATAATTTTTTTGATTGGATATATTTTGGTTGGAACAAATGTTGTTAGAACATATTTTTAATTAGAAATAATTTTTTAAATGAAAATATTTAAAGTCGATTGTGACATAACTTTATAACTTCACATTTTAGCATTGTCAAAACAGTGTGAATAAACTAATCAGATTTGAGTTCCCTAAAAAATGTTTGTTATTTACTAAGAGAAAATAAAATGAAAATGAGAAACCACAAACCTACTTTTTGTTTACATCAAAATAATGCAAATATGTTATGACTTGATAATTAATTAATGATATTAGGGCTCTATTGTGCTTTTAGTTCTCTCATGTTATAACTTAAAATATAGTTTTGCCTCTTTTTGACCCCACATTTGCATGCACATTCTTTTAGCACTTTTCTCTAGGCATTTTGGTTTTTCTTTGATCATTTGTCCTTAGTTTCATAGTCTAATACTTGTGTAAGAGTTAGCATGTGAAAAATTTAATTTATCAAATCTACACCATTTTTTCCAAGTGATTCAAATGGGCAACATCTACCAAAAAATTAGGATGGTGGTTTGATTGTATTTATCAATCAAGTGAAAATTAAAAAATGTTATCTAGTCCTAGGAGACCCCTGTTGGTCTATGAGCTCTACTAGGATTTTTTGCTTTCTGCAGTCATCTTTGGCCCCTCTTGCGTCATATTGCGCCTCCTACGCAAGAAAAAATCTCCCTCATTGAGTACGACCACATTTATTGCAGTTTTAGGGGTTTAATATGCCTTCAACCGACAATAACCCAACAATTCATGCTGGTGTTATTGGTTCATCGGCGTAGTTCAATGGCTCCTCCTACGAACAAATGTCCTTGAAAAATTGTTTTGAAAATCTTTCACGAAGTAAGCATTCTAACGCCCTTACTAATGTAGTTTTGCCTTTACCTGATTTTGATTCTGCTTGCCAATGGCTCGAACAACACACCCTTGTGGGTTATTTTGTTGGGAGGACACCCCTCAAAAGTGTGCTAAAAGAATGGGTCAACAAGGCTTGGGTACCTCATGGGGTCCACCTTGATATGGTCCAAAACTTGACCAAAGGCTTTTTTCTTTTTTGCTTCGTGAAAGTTAATCATGTCCAAGCCATTTTAGGGCACAGGCCCTAGTATGTTAGGTCATCCTTGTTGGTTTTCCAGGCATGGACCAAGGATTTTGTTGTCTCAGACAACACCAAATTGTGGGTCTCAGTCTGGATTGAGTTTCCTGGTTTGCCCTTGCCATGTGTGCCCTTTCTAAACCACATTGCCTCATCTTTGGGGAGAGTTGTCTGTATCGAACTTGATAAGTTCTTCCAAGCCCAATTGCAGAAACGGGTTTGTGTGGAAGTTGATTTATCCAAGGATTTGAAGGAGTCTATAGACTTTCAAATAAGAGATATTAGGCACACCCAAAAAATCACGTATTTCAATCTTCCCAACACATGCTATCGGTGCCAGTCGGTTGACCACAAGATCAAGGACTGCCCTTTGGCAATGCCTCGTACTTCATCACCATCACGAGATCCTGAAAAGCCTCACCAGATGGAGCCTTCTGCTAAGGTTGAATCAAAATGGACTATGGTTGCAAATCGGAAAAATAAACTGTTTGGTTCTAGGTCGGCTCCCAAGGCCCCTGAACCCTTTAAAGTGGTTTCAAACCCTTCAGAGAAGGGGACAATCGTTCCTTCTAGAACTACTTCTATTTCAATGTAGCCCAAATCGAAGGCAACGCCCCAGCCTGCGGTTGTTATGTGTGCTCAACCAGTTATTCCGCCCTCAATGGGGGCTCAACGGTGGTCTCGCAGTCCATCTCCACCGCCAGAAGAAGGAGAATATGCACCAGAAAAGTGAAGGTTTTCACCTTCTATTCAGATTGGGTCTGTTCCATAGGATTTTTTAAAGAATAGTTTCTCTTCCCTAGTTGAGGAGGAACTGGATTCCAAAAGCATGGAAGAGTTTCATCCATGAATTTTATTTCATGGAATGTTCGAGGTCTAACTGACATCTCTAGAAAGTATTGTGTTAGAGATACTTTATAGAAATACTCAGTGATTGAAGTCCTTTGTCTCCAAAAAGTTAAAATTTTAGGATTTTTGCTTGTCGTGGCTTGCCATTCTATTTGGCCAACAAGTACTCTGTTTTGCACTGTGCATGAAGCTCGGCGTGGTGGAGCCGCCACTCTTTTGTCCCCACGATTGCATTATTGTGTTGTGGATCATGGGACTGACCCTTCCCAGCAGGTTGTCTAGGTTCTTCTCAACGTTGATAATCATTCCTTCGGGATTATTAATGTTTATGCTTCTAACGATGCTGTGGAGTGCTCTTTGCTTTGGCATTGGATTGCTGACTTTCTTCCAGTTGCCACCTGATTCCTCTGTGGGGATTTCAATATGGTTGAGGTGGCATATGACAAGGATGGAACTCTACCCTTTCGCTGGGCTGCAGGTGAGGGGGAGGCATGATTTTACATGCATAATAAATTGGGGCTTTTTGATCCCAATATTGGCCGCCACCATTCTCATACCCTCTGGCACACTTGGTGTAATTACAGGGCCAGATCTGATAGAGTTTTTAAATGCCTTGATCGTGCCATGATCTCGGCTCAATATTTCTTTTCTTTTGCCAGCTCTGCCTTGCCAGTGAAGTCTTTAGTGGATGTGACTCTATCTGATCACTTCCCCATTCATTTTCACATAGAATGGACTTTTTGCCAACCCCACACATGTAAAAATCAATTCTTTCTAAACACCTTTCTTCTCTGCCACAAGCCCAATCTGGCTCACATTCATCAAGTGTGGAATTTGGAGTGCAAACCAGTTGGACATACAAGATGGATTACCTGGTGGAATGATGCCATCTTTTGTACTACTCGCTTCTTGCACATTTATGGGCACCAACTGGCTATATTTCGTCAACAATCACATGAGGCTACCATTGCCGATTTGTGTACTGCTATGGAGGCCTTGGCGGCTAGTCCCTTTTCCCCATTACATCAAGTCCAGGTGGCAGAATTAAGGCACAAAAAGCAGGTGGCTGATAATTACATTGCCAGAGGTGTGCAAATCAAGGCTTGGCTCCACTGGCTTAAGATCAGTGATCGTGCCTCTAAAGAATTGTTTTTGGCACTTCGTTCCAAGCACTCATCTCCAGGCATCAAAAAAATCAAGGATGGTACTCAGGTGCTCTCTGAGATTCCCGACATTCTCCAAGCCTTTGTGCGTCATTATGAGGAGGTGTTCACTGTGCAGGATTTCACACTTGTGCGACAACAAGCCCTTCAAGACTACCTTGATGTTGTGCCACATAGGCTTTCTTCAGCCCAATTTTTTTTTTGTGATCAATTGTTAACAATTGATGATCTCAAGGAAGCCGTTTTTTCTATGATCGATGACAAGGCTCCTAGGATTGATGGCTTCCCTTGTGAATTTTACAAGGCTCTTTGGGATTGTGTTGGGGATGACTTGTTTTGTGTGTTTCTTGAAACTTTTCACACTAATTCTCTAGGCACTTTAATCAACAAAGGCAATATAAAATTCATACCTAAGTCTGGCGATCCCGAGGATATCTGCAACTGGAGGCCCATTACGCTTCTCAATGTCTCCTACAAAATCATTACCAAAGCCATGGATCTGAAAATCCACCATCTCTTGCCTTAGGTGGTGCACCTAGAGCAGACTAGCTTCACTAAATCTAGATTTATTTTGGATAATATCATTGTTGTTTGGGAAGGAATGGAGTGGGCCCGACGCTCCAACTAGAAAGCTATGTTCATTAAAATTGATTTTGCTAAAGCCTATGATTGCATCGAATGGCCTTTCATTCTTGCGACATTGCACACCTTGGGGTTTGGACCCAACTTCATTCAGTCTATTCGTATGCTTTTTGTTGATGCTTCGGCTTGCATTACTATTAATGGCCGCCAGTCTTCTACTTTCGGTCTTTTCCGTTTGATTCGTCAAGGGTGTCCACTCACTCCTTCATTATATGTGCTTTCAGCTGAAGGCTTTGGTTAACTCTTAGCCCATGTTGTCTCTCAACAACGTGTCAAAGGGATTTATCTCCCAAACTCGCAGGAGCAGCTTGTTAATGGCCACTTTGCAGATGACTCTTTTCTCACTCTCTTGGAGGAAGAGGAATCTATCACTGTTTCCCTCGACTGTCTTAACACTTTCTACCTTTCCTCCAACTCTACCATTCAATGGCACAAGACCTTATGCTACAGGCAATCTATTTTGCCCACCTTGGCGTGGCTTCAAACCTATCATTGGAAATGGATCAGGCAGGGAGATATTTTTCACTTCCCAGGCATTCCATTTGCTTTCCAGGATTCCCCTAGGGAGCTCTGGCATGCCGTGATATCTAGAGTCGAGCAGAAGCTTGCTTATTGGATTACCAAGCCTCTTTCCTTAGCTAGCAAGTTCTAGGTTTGTTCTAAAGTTTTGGCGGCCACCCATGTGTACTATTCCTCTTGTTGGGCTCCCTCCAAAGCCGCTTATAGTAGGCTTGAAAAGCTATTGCGAGAGTTTTTATGGGCCTCCTCTGAATCCCATAAGGGTTTTCATTGTGTTTCTTGGGAGTTTTTTTGCCTCCCCAAGGACTCTGGAGGGCTTGGGTTACTTTCCACTCAATGACAAGGGACTGCTCTTTGCGTCAAATGGATTATCCAGGCCCTCACCGGAGATGAAGCCTAAAAGATTCTCCTTAGACATTGTATCCAGTCCGGATTTCCTATTCACAAACCCGACTGGAAGGGAATAGGCCTCCAAACCCTCTTGGTTATGAGAGAGTTTGTTCAAATTGTTGGAAATTTTGTGGCCAAAAGCATTTGGCGTGCCTGGGAGGCTATCAAGCCTTGGCTTCGCTAGGCCGACGTTGGTTTTCGTGATGGGCTTTCGCTCAATCTACAAAACCTTTGGTGGTCTCCCCTTCTTGCTCAGAATGGTCAACCCTTGGCTAAGTTGCCTTGGCTCAAAACCCTCAGATTTCATAAAAAAGGCATTCATACCCTGCAACAGCTTTTTCACCAACCCACTATGCACATCATGCAGTGGGATGCTTTTAAGGCTTAGTATAGTCTTCACAACCAGGACCACACCACTTTTGACAAGCTGGTGAGCGCCATTCCAGTTGATATGCTCCACAAAGTTGGCATTCGTGGGCACAAACCATGGTGGAAAGACCGGAAATGGTTCCCCGACACTCTTTTTCGAAGCTACAAGCCGCGGCTTGGTTATAGGTGGCTTTCACCCCATCTGCCTATGATCAATAGTTTAAACCAGAGGTGGCTACTTAATTCCTCCACTCATGTCTAGTGGAGGATTTTTGATGCCATTTGGTCTGCAAGTGTTAATCTCAAGCTGGCCCACTTTGCTTGGTGCATTGTTTTCCAAGGCTTGCTTGTGGGTTCTCGTCTTGTTCACTTGGGGGTCCAGGACCCTCATTGCCCTTTTTGTGGGCAACTAGAAAGCTTCAAGCATCTTTTATGGTTTTGTCCTAGAGCTCAACAACTTTGGACTTGGATACATGACTTTTTTCAGCCCTTTCGGTCAGAACCCTTCTCATGGCATATGGTTTTGCTTGGAGACCCGCCTAGGTTCCCTACTAAATTCACCCAGCTTTGGCACACTTTCAGGGTGGAAATCCTCTTCAACATTTGGAAAGACAAAAATTCTTTCATATTTGCTCATTCTCAAATGGATATAAATATTTCTTTGTATGCTAAAGCGGTTATTTTTTCTAATGTTCTCTTACAGATTTAGGTGCAAGCTAACAAAGTTGCACTGGAGGTGGCTCACGTATAGGTCCTCTTGGACCAATTGGGCAATGCCCCATGTGCTGTGGCTCAGGTCCTTAGTTCACCCTCCTCCTCCTACTGCCGGTCACCCTCTTGGGGCCGACAGCGGAGTGGCTCTGCTCATCCCCGCTCCCAACCCCTTGCTCAATGGGACTCTTGCCCTTCTTGACGTGCTCGCTCTCTGCCGTCGTGGGCTCCGCAGGGGTGGCCTTCTGGTGGTTCGTTGGGGAGTGGCAGTGGCAGTTATGGGTGGCCCTCTAATGCTCCTCCTACTCCTAGTTCTGGTTGGTCTGCCAGTGGAAAAAGCTTTCTGCGGTTGGCTCTTGCAATCTTGCCCCGACGCGAGGAAGAAGATAAAGATAAATGTAAAGATGATGATGGTTGGGGTGCTCCTCCTGACATCACTCCAGACCCCGCTGATGTATGGGGGAAAAATATGGATGACAGAAACCCCCTGGCTCTGCTAGCACTGCTCTAGCCGCTTAATAGCCTGTTTGTTTTAAAAAAAATTTGCTTGTAGACTTCTAGGTTGAGCCCGCATGATCTGATATTTTGTCATTTCTGGGCGCTGCCCATGTGACATTCGGGGTGTGCCTTCTTACCACCCGCCCCTTTTTTTGGTAATATGTACTCTTATCTTTAAATTAATATAGATATCTGCCTATTCATCAAAAAAAAAAAATGCTATCTAAGTATGTGTTAATTGCTCTAATTAATATTTTAATCTTAATAATTTGAACAATGTTATTCTATTTTTCTTTTTCTATGGAAATAATTGAGTCATATAGGTATTAGTACCTTTACCTTTATAGAATAAATTACAACATTATGAGGGAGTGATATGAGTACTTTGGAGGTCTTGAAACAAGCAAAAATAGAAAATAGTGAAAAATGAATTTTTAGTATTTTCTACATTTTGGTAAATTGCATTTTTGAAGGCCTTCGAAGTAGAATTTGGGGTCAAGGTTGTTGATAGTCCTTTGAAATGGCTGCTAAAGGTTTTCTTATAAAGAGATTGAAATTAGAGCTTCTCCATATCTTTTAATCAAGGTAAAGAAGTATGGATTATGGCTAGGAGGCTACAAGTTATGACCCTGTCATGTTAGGGTATCTAAATTCGTATGTTTTTTGACAATTTTGATTTTAATAGTTATTTTGTCACAACCAACTATTCATTTTGAATTCAAAAGGCTATGATGATTTTTGACATTCCTTATTATTGTATATATCTCATTTTCGTTGGAATAATAAAGGACTTTTAGAGGCAAACATCTTCTTTCACAAGATTGCCATCATGTCCATTCACATTCTACAATATTGTTTGTTTATCACACTAGGTATTGTCATCTGAGTTCTCATTTGAATTTAGATAGGCAACAAACATCTTAATCAAATGTCATCCTTTGACTAACCTATCATAAGTAGGAAGTTTAATTTGTCAAAGTCATCAAAGAACCAAATTTGATCTTTTACAAATAATATAATAAAAAATCATACTATCATCCTCACCAATTAAAACGCGATATTTTTATATTTCATTTTATATTAAAAACAAACAAATACTTTTATATTTTTTATATTTATGAAAATATATAAAAACTTTCACTCTTACATTTACAAAAAAATTTGTCATGCACAAATCTATAATCCATAATAGAATGTTACCATTACACCCAACTTTAAAATAAAGATTATTAAATACAAGTCGATAATTAAAAGGTAAAGAACACGACATATTTAGTAGTTTTCCACACACAAATTTGAGAATATTTAAAGAAATAAAAATAGAGAAAGATACAAGCGGATAAGTAAAAAATAAAGAACACGGCATATTTAATAGTTTTCCACACACAAATTTGAGAATATTTAAAGAAATAAAAATAAAGAAGGCTCAACTGATGGCTAAAGATAAAGTAGCAAGGCATTTCTCTTTATTCTCCCATTGCTCAAGAAAACACAGAACAGACAGGAAATAAATAAATAAAAGAAATTCTTCCAGACGAGAACAAAGTGAAAGGGGATTTAGCTTTTACGGACTCCATGGAAAACGTGAAGGAGGCTTCAGAAACAAGCCTGAGGACATTTTATAAAGTGACAGAGTATGAAGAGAGATTTAGTGACTGATAAGTTTATCGGAGAGTGAGGAAGCTTGAAAATAAACACTCGAGAAAGATGTATGCTGCAGTTTTCCTTGCTGCCAAAAATGGCGATCTTGATGCTATTAAGAAATTGCACGGCCAAAAACCTCGGCAACTGAGGGAAGTTACTTTTGAAGGCAATACTGTTCTGCACATTGCTGCAAAGGAAGGCCATTTGGAGCTCCTTCAATGGATTCTTAACAATGTCAAAGGCTGTTGTTTGTCTGTAGCTTGAAATACTGATCGCAACACGGCGCTGCAGAAATCCTGAGATAATTAGGACTCTTCTCCGCTACAACAAGTGTCCAGCCGCTAAACGCAATCAGTTTGGAGAGTCGGCCCTGCTAATAGCTTCAGAGCACGGTCACGTGGAAGCAGTTAGGGTTTTGGTGGAGGCCACGCCTTTATATCTCATCATCTGGCCAAGGAATGACCACCAAACATGCCTCCACGTTGCTGCTTACGGAGGGCATTTTGGTAAATCAATTCTCCTGCAAGAAATAAAAATAATTTATTTTGATTTTTTTATAATAAACTTATATGTTTCTAAATTGTTGTTAATGTGATCCAGAGATTGTGAAGCTGATAATTGAGAGGTCGAGTTTTTGCAACATATTGCATCTCATAACACTTATTGGTGATGTCTATGGTGCCACACCTTTGCATTCTGCCGTTCATGGAGAAGATGCAAAAATTGTTAATGAAATCGTAAATGTTTCATTGAGTCCATGGAATATGCTTTGCTTTGACATGAGTGTAATGACAAAGAAGGATAATTTTGGAAGGTGTGCAGTGCATATAGCAGCCATCAAGGGTCGTTGGGACATGATTGATATATTCATTTCAAGCATGCCAGACTGTGTTGAAATTCGTAGCGATGACCTTAAAACTGCACTACTCTTTGCTGTGGAAAATAATCAATTTGAGGTGGTGCAAAAGCAACTCTTTCTTTATAAGCCTGAAGAAGTTGCAAAATTGGTGAGTTATGATCGAGATATTTCTGGAAACACAGCACTACACCTGGCCATTAAAAACGAAGTGGATCCTCAGGTTAGTTTTATCTATTCTTTTATTAACTAATATATGTTTATATTATAAATATTTAAATAGCTTCATCTTTCTTAAAAACTAATTCTTATTAATTTTTTAAATAAACATTGATTGAATGAACTTGTAACTTCTTTAAATTTTTATATTTATTTTATTTTGATAAACCACCAACTTTTAAAACTATGATCTTTTACTTACTAATTTTTAGGCTAACACTCATTTATCTTATATATTATTTAAAAAATAGTTTCATTGACATCAACTATTATCAATCGTCACTTCTTTTCAATGCTCCTTTACTCAAAAGGTTAAAAATGGTTTGTCCTTATAAAGAAGAGTTGAAACCATATTTGAAGAGAGTGAGTAGGCCATTTGTATAGTTCTATTTTTAATTATGATATTTCTATCAAGATTCAACCATGTAGTTTTATGAGTCAAACTCATTGACCCATCATTCATGAGTAGTGGTTCACAAGAACCCATCTCTCATGATAATGAATGGTCCATTTAGCACTCATTACATTTAGGTGATGCTCACAGAGATGAAGCACTAGGCCTTCCCGAGAGGTCAACCATCCTAGTACTACTCCAGCTCAAGCACGCTTAACCACAAAGTTTTTCTCCAAGGTTAAATCCACTTAGCTTGTGACCCCATATGCAAAACCTTCAACAAGTGTTGTGCCTTATGAACCATTCATTATAGAGCCTCTTTAACTCATCAATTTTTAATTTTACTCTTACTTATAATTATATTATTATATAAAAACTTGAAATTAGATTTAACGATAAGAAAAATATGATAAATTATAATAATTTAATAAATAGAAAATAATATTAAGAAAATCAAAAATTTATAAATTTATATATATATATATATATATGGTTTTATAAGTTGATTATATAACTCATTATATAAAAGTGTGATACACTTTAAGTTGGAAAGTAATTGATATGTTAGACAAACATTAGATGTATACCACTAGATTTTATCTATTCCCGTGTCATGATTCCCATTGCAAATCATGTTAGAAATGTAAGTTACAAGATAATTAAATGATATATTTTTTTTATTTAAGATATATATTAGTACAATTTGTGTATAAAACTATTTTGATTAAATTATTTAATAGCATTCATTTTAGATTAATATATAGGGATGAAAAATAAATGAACATATTATATATTATAATCTAAGAAAAATTGCATGTCATATATTAATTGAAATCTTCCATTTCACTATTTTCTAGAAACATGACATAATAACTATGTTAAATAGAGTAGATAATGTTATGTACAATAAATACAGATAAACTAGAGCTCCAAAGAAAGGTCATATTTTCTAGATCTACTAGTTAGTGGTAAAGACGATATCTGACACAAAGTAATCCTATTGTCCCTTGATGTAATCCAAGAAATAGATCTTTCTAGATTAGTAACACCTTCTTGAGAAGCAACACTGCCCATATAATTAATTTTTTAAAAATAAAATATGGAAATCTATTAGAAATTTGAGATTGTATGGACCATTTCCCATGGGAAGGTACATTGCCCAATTCAATAATCTAGTAAACAAGAATCACTTGATTTTTGGTTCATTTGATTTCATCCTCAATTATATGTTCTACTTCTATTGGAATGTTACAATTAGGATTCCTATGGGCTAGATAAAGTCATATTATAATATTCATTGTGTCAATAAATGTGGATGATGTAGGAACAAGTTTTTAAAAATCAAAAAATTCTACAAAGAAGAATTCATATTTATTATGTTATAACACTTTACAAATCTCTTGTTTTAGAGGAAAAAGTAGATTCTGAACTCAAGGCAAAAACACTAAGTCATTGTGTGAGACTAAGTTTGGTGATTAAGTAAAAAATAACTTGCTAAAAATAGAAGATGATCTCAATAATGAGAGACATAGAAGAAAACTTATCCTACACACGTAATAAAGCTAGTATATAATAAAACAAAATGATGCATAAATATAGTGCACTCTAACACCATATATGATGTATTAGATAAAGATATAACAATATTTAAGGTATCACATAAATGTGGATGATATATCAACATCCCTAATCTCAAGTCAACAAAAAAAAAAAATGATTTTATTCAAGTGTATAATTTTTTTTTGGTCATGTTATGTCTTCTTATATGTTCCCAATCCTAGATAAGTGTATATTATTTGAGTAGAGTTGGATTTTATTTTGGTTCATTTTTTAAAATAATATTATATTTTTTTCTACACCTTGTTTCATATATATATTGCATCTCATTTCCCTTAATAAAATTTTCCTCTTCTAATTTCTCCTCTTACTTTTAATTATTCTTGAAGATAATATTAGGATTCTAATATAACTTATTGTTTTTATCCCTAAAGCATAGGATGTTAATGAAAAGTAGAAGCAAGTTGAGAAGCAACTAGAGGAAAGTAGGGAAGATAGGATCTTAAGAGATATTTGTAAAACAATAAATGAAACAAAACAATTGTGATACAAACTTCTCAAGAACATTAAATCTAAAAGAGCTAATTGAGTAGATTATGAATATGGAAGAATATTTCAAGTATAACAATGCTTCTAAACCTTAGAGAGTGTGACTACAATAAACCAAATTGAAGGTCATACAACCATGTGGTGGAAGGAATTATAAATGTGAAGAAATTGAGGGGGAAGAGATAAGATAAATTTTTGGGGTAAGATGGTTTCCAAGATGAAGGAATTTTCTTTTAGGTGATTATTAGCCAAAACTATTAAAAATATCTAAAATCCAAGATAAAGAAAGATAGGTGTTAAGAATTACATTGAGTTCTACAATTTTACTATTCACTTAGGGAATAATTAGGTAAACCAAGAGAAAGTGGTATGAGAATGGAATGAAGCTTAAAATTTAAGACGTAATAAGTGTTCTTAGGATCATGATGGTGGAAGAAGCTTAATTACATGCCTTGAAGGTCTAGACAAGAAAGTATCTAGAAGGCAACACAAAGTTAACATAGAGTAGTAAAATTTACTTAAGATAGATGTCAATATATTACTAAAGACACTAGTATAGAAAAAAAGGTGAACCAATCACATACCAAAGATAAGTCATGGGTAAGGACAAATCAATTCACCAAGGGCACAAAGTGGATATGGTAGAAGGGTAAGATGATTCTTGGAAAGAAGATTCTTGTACCTCATATGATCTTGCATTAAACACCCCAGGTAAATAAAAGTGAGATTCTCGCTTTCTCTTAAGGGAGTACCTACTAAAGGAAAGCCAATATGGTTCACCTTAGGTATGAATATCCATGTAGATCCATCAAATTGGGCTTACCTTTACACTACCAAGTATTATTCATAATTTATTTTACTTTTAGTCATCCCAATTATGCCACCCAATATATTTTTAATTTTTTAGATTTTTGTTCAAGATTCTACACCGTTCAATTCACTTTTGTGATTTCTTGTTCTATTGTTCCTTCCTCATATATAAATTTTCATGGTTAAATATTAATTATATGCCAAATATTTTTAATAACTCAACTTCATATGAATTAGAGTAATCACACTTTCATATGATCTTGCATGACCCAAACTTATTCATCTTTAGTTTATTATATGTACACTATAGAAATATTTATTTCCTTCGGTATATCATCACTTCATCTCCAACATCATATATACCTTGTTTTCCCTCTTCATATAATCTTTCTTATATTTGGAATTCAATTTCTCCAACTATTTACTTCATCTCTAATATCAATAAATTCTAATATATTTCTAAGATTCTAGTCATACACTATCTAAAATGATTTTTCCTTATACTTCTATTCACTAAATTGCTATCAAAAAATTCTTCTTGCACTAATATTGTATCTCAATTTATTATCTTTTCTCTTATCAAACACCTTAAAAAAATTCCTAGGATCTTAATTTATTTTTTTCTTATTTCATTACATCCTCTAGAAATAGCCAATAAAGATTGGTATTCAACCTCTTGCTTTTCTCTTATCAAAACACCTTAAAAAAATTCCTAAGATCTTAAAATTATTTTTATCTTCTTTCATTACATCCTCTAGAAATAGTCAATAAATATTTCTATTCAACCTCTTGCTTTCTTGAGAGAGAGGTAGCCAATCATAGATAGGGGCGGGGAAATTTTAGAGTTTGGTAGGGTCAACAAAACCTCCTAAAAGTTTTATGTCAATTATTTCACTCTCTTGGTTTATGATAGAAAAATAACATGATCGCATCCTAGTGTATCTATTCAATATAAATAGAGTGATACTTCACAAATTATCATACCTAGAAAGATATTAGGCTTCTAGGAAATCCATGTAATCTAACAATCTTCCTAAAAATAGGTCAATTATATGTATGACATAATTAGTTTTCTTGCATGATATAAAAAAATTTATCTTAGAAATTTATTAACCATAAAAATAGAGCCATGTCCTCTACATGTTCTTGGTAATCCTAATACAAGAGTCATGCTTAGATCATCCTAGGGATTATTTGGGAAAAGAATGGCATATTATTTTAAAATTTTGGTTTTCACTTATGTTGAATTGGAAAATACTACAAATTTGAAGATCACCTTTCACATCCTTGGTAATAATGACCTACATTCATAGGCATTACATCTCATTATATCTCATCATGATATCATCCCATCTTAAAATTGACCACATATTTTTCACTTGTACTAGCACCTTATATTCCTTTTGCAACCATGAGATTCTATATAATTTGATCTTCTATATTTCTTAGTTTTATCTTGTCAAGAATCTCATTTGACATAAGATTATCAATACTTCCACTTCAATATGACATTGAATTTTAGCAATAATTTTTATAGTGGTGAATATTTTCCAATTGGCTAATAGTTGAAATTGAGGATTCAAAAATTGGCTAATAGTACACGTTGTAGAAAATGAAATTAATTTACCAATAATATTATATAATTATTAGTTACTTTAGAGCCATATCACCAAATTTTAATCATCACCATTTATTTTATTTATAATCTAGTGGTTGGGTTTGTATTCCATGGGTTAAAATTTACCCATAGAACTCGAATGCCCATTGAACCCAAAATTGTATTGGGTTGTTGAAGATTTATAATATAATAGAAGATGTTAAATTACATGGGACAAAATTTACCCACAGAGCTTCAATGCTTATGGGGCTTGAAATTCCATTTGGGCCCCAAGGGTGTTGGAGCTTCATTGGTACATTTTAGCCTACAAAATCGAAACCAAACCATTAGATTATAAATAAAACCAACAGTGATGAAAATTAATTAAGGTCTAATTTAAAATGTATTAGGGAATTATAGACATGAGCATTACAACTTAAAATAGTTAATCATCACAACCTTCAGCCCCTTACATTTTCATAAGAATTTAAATTTTTTTAAAGGAAGGATTTTTCATTTTAAATTAATTTATTTTCTTATTTTTATCAATATTCTCTAAGATTCTACAAATTTCTAGTGATTTTTAAAAAATCCAATAAAATTAATATATTTTTTTTCAAAAAATGAATGATAAATAATTTTTTTCTAAAAAACATAATATTTTCTATGATTTTATATATTTTTAAGGGGGGTTTCTTAAAGTTATCACTAAAGTTAAGCCTTATGAAATTTCCTTATCAGTTTAATTCTTTATATTGATTATTTTTATCTACACTATATTAAGCTTTGAAAACACACTTTTCAATAATAAAAACTCACCTCTCTCTAGTTAAATCATTCATCTTAGTGATCCAACTAATTATTCATTTGCATGGGTGGATCTTATGGTTCATTAAATAGTTCTTCTATTTTAGCTTTCTTTTCATTGTAGACACTTGAATGATCTATGTCATTTTTCCCACACTTAAAAATTGTACCACAAAATGATCTTTCATTTCTTCTTCCAATTCTACCTCTACCTCATTTATACCTATCAAATATTTCATTACATGATATGATTTATAATTTTCTTTTACTTCTATATATTCATCCATATCCTCTACCCTTACCTAGATGCCATACTCTATGCAAGTTTTCACCTCTTCCTTTTTGTATATTTTTCTTCATATATAATTTCTTAACTAATTTATCTTCTTCCTTCAATAAAAACTGATATACTTCTTTGACTAGTTTCATCTTCATCAAACTTAATTCATCTTGAATATAACCTCTCAAACCATTGATATATATTTATACCTTTTCTTAATTAATATTGTGATGACCAACCCTAATAGTCAATTTATAAAAATTCCTCAAGATAGTCCTTCATATTGATATATTTTATATTAAATTCTAATATTTATTCCATATATCTAATTGATACTATACTCAAAATAAATTTAATCTTCAATCTTTCTACCATCATATCTCACATTTCAATGTTTTTTTTTCCTCTTCTATTTCTCTCTAGTTGCACTCCTTTCCACTATATAATGCAACATGACCTTTTAATTTTTATATTAGCATAATTCACTCTTTTAGAAGATAACTATTTTTGACACTCAAAAGTATTCAATTTATGGGGTGGTGACAATCTTGTGTCATATAGAATACATGAAAACCCTACCTTGTTTTTTTAAAATCTATTCAATTTAGTGAATGCCAATGATGAAAATTTTATCCATGCTTTTTTATTAAAATATTTCTTTGCATAATGTTATTCTTGTTAATGAAAAATTTAAATTAATCAAAGAATAACAATAATTGTTTTGCATCTCTCTATTGGATTCTTAGTTTTTTATTGTCACTAAATTTTCAATTTCTATTTAATATTTACTAAACAATAAAAAAAATATAGCTATTATATCCCTCCACATTTTCCTAAATTTTATGGAAAATTAATTTATTAGCATGACTTATTAGTGTAGTAAATTTTTACATTTTATCTTAGGTATTTTTTTCATTTCTAAACAGAATTTGTAATCATATATTATTCTAAATAAGTTTTTTAATAATTTAAATTATGTATTCTTTTAATAAATTTAACTATTATACTTTTAAATATTTTTTTCTATCACTACTTTGTGTTATTGTTATTATATTTATTCTGATTGTTAATGTTTATCAATAATAAATTTTATGAATAAATACTTCATTTATGATAACTTTCTATGAAGTTTTAATCTATAAAATAAGTTCATCATTTATGATTAGAGAATGTCATTTTTATAAGATAAATATTATTATTATGTGTGTTAAACAATGTTTAAGTTGACTATTAATTATTGATTGTGCAGCTTGTAGAATATTTGGTATCATTTCCAAAAGTAAATGTGAATGCTATCAATAGTGATGGATTCAGTGCATTAGTTATAGCTTCATATATTGCTACATCTAAAGAAAAACCTCAATGTGAGAAGATCAAAAGGATTTTAGAAGATGTTGGAGGTTCTAAAACTTGCATAGCCAATTCAAAACCTAAAAAAGTAATGGACTCAAACAATGAGGGCGGCGAGGAGAATAAAGTCATGGACGTGGACACACTAGTGGCATCACAAATTGCTTCTATTACATTTGGAGCCATATTTCAAGTACCAGGTGGAGTTACAAGTGGTAACAAAAATAAAGAACAATATGAAGTTGCTAATTTGACATTGAATACACTTTTCCAAGTATTTTTATTCTCTGACAGTCTTGCCTTGTTTTCTTCACTCAATGTAGTCATTTCTTGGTTATTTCATGAGCGATTAAATGTTAGTTCCCAAAAAAATCGATCATTGTTAGCCAATTTTTCAGTGTTGAGCTTGGGAACCTCCATAGCCTCTACAACACTTGCATTTTTAAGTGCAACCATCCTTGTCACAATACCTCAAAATTATGAAGACATGAAGCATAAAGATCAAAGGCATTTCAACAAATATCAACTATTATTGGGAGGTGAAATATTCACAGCATTCATCGTGCCAACACTTGCACTTATTTTTCTATCATTGTTGTGGGTTATTGAATACTATTTCAAAGCTACAATAGAACACCAAGCTCGACTTTGGAAGCAACTCAAACAAGTTTCGATATACATAATTCCATCCTTTTTCATCATATTTGGAATAATTGTATGTTATGGAGTAGCATAATTTTGAGATGATAATGTATAAAACATACATTTATCAAGTATGGTTTGGTATTGACAATTTTTTATTCAATATATGATGGTATTATTATTTTATTAAAAATATCAATGAAATTGGAGCTAGCTATGTGTTGCTTCTCTGCTAACCTTAGAAAGAAATTATGATTATAATGCATTTTAATTAGAATTATTTCATGATATATTTTATCTAAATTTTATACATTATTTTTTTTGTATTTTATAGTATCATTTTAAAGAAGAGTTACAAGTAACATTTAAAACTATTAGTGACCATATTTTAGCAATATCAACGTTAGTATATCATCTTAGTTTGAAGAATTTATATGTTGAATTATTATCTTATACTCAATAAAAAAATAATTGATTTTAGAGTATACATTTAATAAGTTTAGTTTAATTCATTTGATATGTTTTACTATCAAATTTAAAATATATTAAAATAATGTTTTAAATTTAAATGATCTACCATACTTAGATTTGATAATAAAAGAATTGTAATATTAAAAATTGTAAATAATAAATTCTAAAAAGACTCTCCTCAACCATACAAATAAGAACTAAACCGACATACCAAGGAGACCAACATACCAAGCAAAAGAAAGGAGACATGCTTTTAAACTAGAAAACTAGCTAAAATTTTACTCACTTTCTTAAGCCAAAATATCTAAAATTTAATTCTAAATTGGTAGATTTTTCTTCTAATCTCTATTAAGAATTTTCTTTAGAGGAATGATAGATTTAGTACATATAATTTTTGAGAAGTATTAATTTTTTATTTATTTTTCTTTATAAATAATTTAAGCTTAATATCGGTAAGTATTTTTTTATTATTTAAATTTTGAATCATTTTATTTTACTTTTATAAATATTATGTTTGAAATAAACAATACCTTCAAATTTTGAACTCGTAAACAATATATTATAATTATGATTCATGAGAGTGGTATTATTCATCTAGTAATAACATTCTAAATACATAACCAACTACCTTGCTAACATGCATTAGAAATATATATTTATCGATGGAGACGATGAGCGGGAGGTCTGGTTTGAATTCGGGAGATGGTGCAGCTGAGGGAGAAGCTAGAGCGGATGAAGATGCAAATGGAGATGAATTCATGGATTTGTAGGAGGACCTTCTTCCTTCTTAGGTCCATGCTCTTGGTGGCTGGATGTTCCAGTCATTTGGGCCGCTGTAGGAGGGCTTTCATTGCCTTTCTTGCTTCTTGCGGATGACCAAGGGAGTTTATCTTGGTTAGGGCTCTCATTTGGGCCGCTGTAGGAGGGCTTTCATTGCCTTTCTTGCTTCTTGCGGATGACCAAGGGAGTTTATCTTGGTTAGGGCTCTTGGCTCTTCACTACGTTGGGAGTGGTTGCTCCTTTGTCCCTGGTGCAGGAGCACCTAGGAAACACTAGGCATTAGGGAGTCTAGGATGCATTTTGTTTTAATGTATTTACCTGAAGGTCATGTTGACCATTGAAATGGACTTAGAAGATTAGGAATAAGTAGTGATCAGTAGGTTAAGGAGTGGAAAAGTTTCATGAGTGTTGAAACTCATTTGTTTTTAGTTTTCTAGGAAATTGGAAAAAGTGGCAAAATGGTACATTTTGCACCTTTGCCACTTGGTAACTAAAATGTCTGATCAAAGGAAGGATAACTACTTTGGGAAACCTATATATGGTGTGTCTTGACCTATAAGTGGGTTGGAAGCTTGTAATGTGGAAAATTCATGAATGCTAGTGTGGACAGTGAGAAGAATTTGTCTAATTTTCTATGTTTGCTTTGCATTTGTGTGATCAGGAGCGATCATGGCTCTGTAACACATTGTAGTTTGTACTATAAACTATGTTAGAAGCTTTGTCTTGTAGTAATTAGGTTGTGTGTTCAATTTGTAGGCATTACCTTGTGTTTAGTTTGTTTGTCTTTAAGTTGCTGACTTGACAGTCAACCTGCAAAAGATGGAGTTCTAATTACTTTCCCATTGTACTTGTGTACGGGCCCTTGGGAACTGTGGTTAGGCTCCATGTCTATATATATATTAGGGTTAGGAGTGGTTAGGATTCTAGGAATCATGAGGAAAGTCTTCTCCTAGGCTAGCTTGATAGTGCCCGACTAGGAAAGACAGGAAGTGAAAGACACTTAACTAGCAGGGGTGACTATCTCCTGGCAATTCATGGTGTGGAGAGGGCAGGTGAATGCCTTGCCAAGGCTTACTAAGAAGGAGGAAGAACCATCAACCTATTTGATGAGAGGAAACCATTGACAATCTGAAAAAAAAGACAGGAAAAGACCCAAAAAGACCTAAGTTCTTGATCAGTTCTAGTTTGAGGAACTGTACGGGCAGTGGAGGTTCAAGAACCCAAAAATCATTGAGAGGTGGGAATAGACACCAAAAACCTCAAGAAAATATTGGGTGGGCTTTGGATAATTTGAGAGTTCTAACCAATTTTCTCGGAGATGGTGGCCTAATAGGGGCTCTTGGGCTAGTAGCCTAATAAACCCTAACTGAGGGTTTGGTGGAAGCAAATTACAAATGGAGTATGGTTGATTGTCAAGCACCCTAGGGAGATGGTTTGAAGCCCTTGGAAACATATCTACACCCCTACAAAGTTAAACTTTAGGTAATGGAGAATATTAGTCTTTAGGGAAGATTAAAGGCTAAAGGAAGAATAGAAGCATTGCACCAAGGGTGACTTAGTAGATTGGAATGGAGAAGATAGTGGGGTTGGCCAGAAGAACCAGGGGTACCTAAGTAAGCTTTAGGACCTATAGGTTAAGGTGGTGGAGTGTGTCACCACAAGGATCTTCCAAGGAAGACTCAGAGCATGGAACAGTGATTGTTCCACCCAATCCTACACTATCAGTCCCCTTATTTCCCTTTCTTGGAGGGTTCTCAACCTAAAACTTTTGTATGCCATTCTATTGCCTCCAAGTGACAATTGGTTGTGGGGTTGTTGGTCTGTGCTGGGAAGTTTCCTTGGTTTGCTGGAGGGGTTTTTTCCCTCACCTGTGGGATGCAGATGTTCCTCTCTACTTTGTCTTTTACGACTACCTTTATTGAAGATTTTGTTGGTTGTGGCCTGGGGAAGCCTCACCTCTGTGTGGAGTTTGTTGTTGGTTTGGGTGGGAATAGATTCATTTTGTTTCACCTCTCTTGGTTACTTTTGGGCCTGTATATCAAGTGTTTCATGAAGATGCAGTGTTTTTATTTGAAGCATTTGGAGTTGAAGGGTTTTTGGCCTCTCCTCTGGCCTCTATGCTTCAAATGTTGTTCTAGCCTGTGGTTGGCTTCTTCTGTGTGGATTCTTATTGATGCTGCCTACTTTACTGCTCTATTTTGGAGGGTCTCGGCCTCTTGTCTACAATCTCCTTGTGTGACTAGAGGAGTCTCTCGCTTCTCATATTGCTCTAGTTCCTCTTGGGGTTAGAGCTTTTGGGTACCCTTTGTGGTTGACTTGGTTATCTTTCTCAAAGGGGGTTTTTGTTTGTTCTTGGCCCTAGGTTCTCTCTTGGAGGAGTTCTCTATTTTTGGGTCTATCTTGGAATCTGGGTGTCTTTTCCAGTTGTCTCTTTGGACATTGGAGTAGGTCTTGGGTTGTCTCGAGAGAGTCATGCTATATGGTTTATTTGCTTTTGAGACTTTGCTAGTTAGGTGGACTTCCTTCCTTATTGCTACTTTGGGAAGAAGCCTACTGGTTGAGGTTGTGTTCTCTCTCTTGAAGCTCCTACTTGCTTAGCTAAAGGATGGTGTGTCTCCTCAATCTTCTGGAGCTTTGACTTCCTTCCATTTCTTGTGCACTGTGTCTTCTTTTGAGGTGAAGACAACTCTTGATGTTCAAGAGTCATTTCCTATTAAGTTGGAGGTGGGTGTGGTGGAAGTGGTTGGAAGTCCTCTTTTCTGGTGTCCTCTGGTGGTGTTCCTATTGAGGTGGAATATTTTCCTTTCGTGGTGGTGCCTGAGGTTGCTGGAGAGGTGTGCTTTCAAGTTTTTGGGTTTTCATAGCATCCTCTCCTATAGAGGGGAGCTCCTTCCTCTTGAGGTGGATTTGGAGTTGGTTTCTAGTGTTGTTGGGAGCTCCAAGGGGTGTGTCTCCTTTTTTGTGTTGGTGTTTTTGATTAGGGGGTTGGGTTTAATGGTGTTATTTACCATTAAATTATATTTTTTTGTGATGAGCTCGGTTTTGTTTACTCTGAGTAGATGGTTCACTACTACTTTGTTGCTATGTTGCCTAATTGTTTTAGGTGGTTATTACTATCAAGACTTGGTTGTTGCAGTTGTGTTGCATTGATGCCTAATTTTTTTAGGTGGTCATTACTATATCTCCATGATTGGATGAGTTGCTGATGCCTAACAGATTTAGGTGGATTATTTAGGGGTTTTTGGTCTCGGTTAAAACTAGGTTGTATTGGGGCTTTGTGCCCTTTTCTTTTGTAGCCTATCTAGCCATGATAATCTATTAGAGGCTGTTGTTAGGCTGATGTTGGTATGTGAGTTATCTTTTTAAGCAAGATGTTGTTGTTGGGCTAATTTTTTCTTAGTGTTGTTTTCCTTTGTTTGAACTGTCTTCTTTTGTATAGGGTTTTGGGCCCCTTCAAAACCCATTTTTTTTTACCTCTAATCAAAACATGCATTAGAAATATATTATTATTACACAATAATTGAAACTACTTCCATAAATGGATTATTAAGAATATGTACATCTAGGGTTGGTGAGGAACTACTAATACAATTATTTTAACATTTTTTAATATTTTGTTAGATTTATTATTTCATATAGAATTTTTTTGCAGTTTAAGTTTGTGATAAGTGTAAAACTTTATAATTCGACCTTCAAAAAATTAATCATAAAATCTAAATAAACCTAGAGAATTTATTGTCTAGTAAAAATATTTAATTATTTTTTTCAAAAGATAGAATTATGTAGATTTATTAATATTCAAGATAGAATTTTTTTTGGTATTGACATAGTGTGATGGTTTAAAGGTGGTGTTGTTCTTTCCATCAAGGTTCAAACCTTGTTGGGGTGGCATTGTTGAATGGTTATATTAGGGATGAGGTCCCCCATTTGTGACCTCATTGATTTATAACTCTTGATTACAAATATTTACCCCTTGAAAAAATATAGAATAGTTTTAAATAAGTTTTTACTATGAAGATAATATCCTATTCATCCAAACAGAGAGGGAAAAGGAAGGAAAGAAGCCTATTTCAACTTGGAAGGGTATGGTTGCAAAAGTGAGAGAAGCATACATACCAGATGACTATGAGATTCAGTTGCACAAGAAAAGACAAAGCTTGAGGCAAAGAGACCAAGATGTGAACACTTACATAGAGGAGTTTCAAAAACTTTGTATGAGGTCTAATGTTTCAGAAGATGAAAGTCTCAAGGTAGCTAGGTATCGTAATGGCTTGAAGTGGAACATTCAAGAGGAGATGGCTCTTTTAAGTCCTAAGACAATACACCAATGTTACCAATTAGGTATTAAGATTGAGGAAAGAAGCAAGAGGAAACATGACCAAGCTTCTAAGGGTAGAGGCAAAGGCAGAGATCAAAGAGATCAAAGAGGACATAGAGGTGGCTACCAAGGTAGAGGAAATGAACCAAGAAACCAAGGTGAATCTAAACTCACTGAGCATGGGAGTGAAACAACTTCTAGAGGAGGGTATGGAAGACGTAGAGGATATCAAGGAGGATCAAATAGAGGAAGAGGAGCAGGCAGGAGCAATTCATATTTTGCTACTATGAAATGTTACCATTGTGGTCAAGTAGGCCATCTAGTTTATAGGTGCCCGGAGAAAGCAACTTCATCAAACATTGAGAAGAGAGTGGCATATGCTCAAGAGGACACCATGAGTACCAAATCACTAGAGGTCAGTCACATTGAATCAGAAATGGGGGAGAATCTGATGTTTAGGAGAGTTTTGATCAAACAACCGGTTAAGGAAGAACCAAAACAAAGAAGAGCTCTATTTAGAGTGAGATGCAAGATACTTGGGAAAGTATGTAAGGTTATTGTAGATTCAGGTTCAACTAATAACATCATCTCAGAAGAGGTAGTAAGGAAGTTGAAATTGGAGAAGGTACCCCACACTAACCCCTACAAAGTAACATGGCTAAACAAAGGGCAGAGTGTTCTTGTTAATGAGCAAGTAACGATGGAGTTTTCCATTGGAGGGTACAAGGACAAGTTAATTTGTGATGTGTTACCCATGGATGCATGTCATCTTCTATTGGGTAGACCATGGCAGTATGACAGAAGTGCCATCTATGATTTAAAGGAGGATACAATTTCATTTAAGAAGGATGGGAAGACATTTAAGCTGCAGTCACTATCAGAGGAAGATGAAGGACAGTCAAAGACACCTAGTGTCTTTTTGAGTAGCGGTAAAGAGTTCCTTAACACCCTACATAAAGGAGGGGAAGGATATGTGATCATGGTACAACCCAAGGAGGAGGACAAGACTAAAAAAATAGTCATACCCGAAGCAGTCCAGACATTGCTAGATCAGTGTAAGGACATAGTTAGTGATGGGACACTTGCAACTTTACCTCCAAAGAGGGCCATTAGTCATCAGATTGACTTCATACCTAGAGCATCATTGCCTAACAAAGCAGCTTATAAGCTTACACCATATTAGAATCTAGAGGTAGCTAGACAAGTGCAGGAGTTAATGGATCAAGGATTGATTAGGAAGAGCATCAACCCATGTGTAGTGCCAGTGGTCTTAGCATCAAAGAAAGGAGGCAAGTGGAGGGTATGTACTAATTCTAGAGCAATAAATAGAATCACAATTAGGTATGGGTTCCCTATTCCTAGGATTGAAGACTTGATGGATTGTCTTGGAGGAGCTCAGTACTACACCAAGTTGGATCTCAAGAGTGGATACCATCATATCAGAATCAAGGATAGAGATGAGTGGAAGACAACATTCAAGACAACTGATGGGTTGTATGAGTGGAGATTTATGCCATTTGGCCTCTCTAATGCCCCTAGTACATTCGTGAGGCTCATGAATGAAGTACTCACAAACTTTACAGGGATATTTGTGGTGGTATATCTTGATGATATACTCATCTTTAGCAAGACAACAGAAGAACATCTAAAGCATGTGGAGATTGTTCTTAGAAGGTTGCAAGAGGAGAAGTTAGCCATCAACCTAGAGAAGTGTGAGTTCTTTAAACAAGAGCTTTTATATTTGGGTTTTGTAGTGTCACAAGGATCATTGAAAATGGATCCAAGCAAGGTGGAAGCTATCCTAAACTAGCCTACACCAACCACAGGGACTGAGGTAAGAATTTTCCATGGTTTGGCTCAATTCTATAGGAAATTCCTAAGAAAATTTAGTGGCATATGTGCACCAGCCCTAGATACAATCATAGGTGGTTTGAAAACTAAGTTTGTGTGGACTCAAGAAGTTGAGAAAGGTTTTGAGAAACTAAAACAAGAAGTGGCAACTCAACCTATTCTTTTGTTACCTAGTTTTGACAAGTTGTTTATAGTGGAATGTGATGCTAGTGGAATGGGAGTAGGAGGAGTGCTAAGTCAAGAAGGCAGACCTATAGCTTTCTTTAGTGAAAAGCTCAATGAAGCTAAGAAGAAGTACTCAACCTATGACCTAGAACTTTATGCTTTAGTTTAGTCACTTAGGAAGTGGAGGCATTACTTTCTACCCAAAGAGTTTGTGGTCTTTACTGACAATCCGGCACTTAGCTATATCAACACCCAAGAGAAGTTGAGCAATAGAAATTTGAAATGGATGGAATACATTCAAGCTTTTAGTTTCACCATTAAGCACAAGAAGGGACAATTGAACAAGGTAGCAGATGCACTGAGCAGGAGATTGCTGACAGTGCAAGAGATATAGATCAAGAGCATTGGGATAGAGAGTTTCAAAGATCTCTATGGGGAAGATGAAGATTTCTCAGAGGCCTACAAGGTATGTTCTGACTTTGAGAATCATTTTCATAGCCAATACTCAGAGTATACTTTGCAAAGTGGATTGTTGTTTAAATGGAATCAGTTATGTGTTCCAAGAGGATCAATGCGAGAGAATCTCATTTAGGAAAAGCATAAAGGTAGTCTTAGTGGATACTTTGGCATCAACAAGACATTAGAACTAGTGAAAAGGTTCTACTATTGGCCTAAGTTGTCAAGAGATGTCAGGAGGTATGCGGAGCAATGTGTTGTGTGTATGAAAGCTAAGGGAGGAGCTAGTAATACTGGCCTATATCAACCCCTACCTATTCCTAACAGACCATGGGAGTGTGTTAGCATGGACTTTGTGGTAGGACTCCCTAAGACCAAGACTGGATTTGATAGTGTTTATGTGGTGGTAGATAGATTCAGAAAAATGAGTCACTTTATTCCTTGCAAGACCACTCATGATGCTAGCTATGTTGCTCACCTTTTCTTCAAGGAAATTGTAAGGATCCATGGATTTCCTTTAAGCATTGTTTCAGATAGGGATGTGAAGTTCATGAGTCACTTTTGGAAGACTCTATGGGGTAGATTAGGTACCAACCTGTCTTTTGGATCAGCTTACCATCCTCAGACCAATGGTCAAACAGAGGTGGTTAACAGGGTGCTAGGTAACCTTCTAAGGTTCCTAACTAAAGAGTATGGATAGACATGGGACATGGTTATCTCATAGGCTGAGTATGCTTATAATGACAGTGTGAACCAAACCACAGGGAAGAGTCCTTTTGAGGTTGTGTATGGAATGCACCCAAGAGGTATATGTGAGCTCGGGGATCTAGGAGCTATGGAACATAGGAGTGGACATGTAGAGGACTTCACTCAGACCATGAAGGAGATTTAGGAGCAGGTGAAGAAGACAGTCACCGAGGCTACACAAAAGTTGAAGGATAAGGTAGATTTATCTAGAAAAGATTTGCGATTTGCAGTAGGAGACTATGTCATGGTTCACCTCAACAAATCTAGGTTGTAGAAGGGTATATCAACCAAATTTCAGATGAAAAGAGTGGGACCATGCAAGGTATTAGCCAAGTATGGGAAGAATGCATACAAGGTGGAGTTACCTTCTGATTTGGGAATTTCACCAGTCTTCAATGTAGCTAATTTGATTAGATACAAGGGATTAGTCAATGACTTAGCTCAGAACATTCAGGAGATCTTCAAGGATGTAAGAAACATACCCTTACCTATTCAAGACCAGCTTCAGGCAGAAAGGATCTTGGAGTTAAGGTTAAAGAAGTCTACAAGGCATAAAGTGTACATGGAACATCTTGTCAAGTGGAAGAACAAACATGAATCTGAGGCTACGTGGGTGGATGAAGCTCAGTTCAAGAAGCAGGGCATATATGTCTCTCTACTCTCACCTCACATTCCTTAGAGTTTGTGCAGAGGGGGGAGAATGGTGCAGGAGCACGTAGGAAACACTAGGCATTAGGGAGTCTAGGATGCATTTTGTTTTAATGTATTTACCTGAAGGTCATGTTGACCATTGAAATGGACTTAGAAGATTAGGAATAAGTAGTGATCAATGGGTTAAGGAGTGGAAAGGTTTCATGAGTGTTGAAACTCATTTGTTTTTTGTTTTCTAGGAAATTGGCAAAAGTGGCAAAATGGTACATTTTGCACCTTTGCCACTTGGTAACTAAAATGTCCAATCAAAGGAAGGATAACTAATTTGGGAAACCTATATATGGTGTGTCTTGACCTGTAAGTGGGTTGGAAGCTTGTAATGTGGAAAATTCATGAATGCTAGTGTGGACAGTGAGAAGAATTTGTCTAATTTTTTGTGTTTGCTTTGCATTTGTGTGATCAGGAGCGATCATGGCTCTATAATACATTATAGTTTGTAGTGTAAACTGTGTTAGAAGCTTTTTGTTGCAGTAATTAGGTTGTGTATTCAATTTATAGGTGTTAACTTATGTTTAGTTTGTTTGTCTTTAAGTTGCTAACCTGACAATCAACCTGCAAAAGATGGAGTTCTAATTACTTTCCCACTGTACTTGTGTACGAGCCCTTGGGAACTATGCTTAGGCTCCATGTATATATATATTAGGGTTAGGAGTGGTTAGGAGTCTAGGAAGCATGATGGAAGTCTTCTCCTAGGTGAGCTTGACAGTGCTCGGCTAGGAAAGACAGGAAGTGAAAAGCACTTAACTGGAAGGGGTGACTATCTCCTGGCAATTCACAGTGTGGAGAGGGTAGGTGAATTCCTTGGAAAGGCTTAATAAGAAAGAGGAAGCCCCATCAACCTGTTTGATGAGAGGAAACCTTTGACAGTCTGAAAAAAAAAAGACAGGAAAAGACCCAAAAACACCTAAGTTCTTGATCAGTTCCAGTTTGAGGAACTGTACGGGCAGTGGAGGTTCAAGAACCCGGAAATCATTGAGAGGTGGGCATAGACACCAAGAACCTCAAGAAAATATTGGGTGGGCTTTGGAGAATTTGAGAGTTCTAACCAATTTTCTCGGAGATGGAGGCCTAATAGGGGCTCTTGGGCTAGTAGCCTAATAAACCCTAACTGAGGGTTTGGTGGAAGTGAATTACAAATGGAGTATGGTGGATTCTCAAGCACCCTAGGGAGATGGTTTGAAGCCCTTGGAAACATATCTACACCCCTGCAAAGTTAAACTTTAGGTAATGGAGAATATTAGTCTTTAGGGAAGATTAAAGGCTAAAGGAAGAATAGAAGCATTGCACCAAGGATGACTTGGTAGATTGGAATTGAGATGATAGTGGGGTTGGCCAGAAGAACCAGGGGTACCTAAGCAAGCTTTAGGACCTATAGGTTAAGGTGGTGGAGTGTGTCACCACAAGGATCTTCCAAGGAAGACTCAAAGCATGGAATAGTGATTGTTCCACCCAATCCTACCCTATTAGTCCCCTTATTTCCCTTTCTTGGAGGGTTCTCAACCTAAAACTTTTGTACGCCATTCTATTTCCTCCAAGGGACAATTGGTTGTGGGGTCATTGGTCTGCGCTGGGAAGTTTCCTTGGTTTGCTGGAGGGGTTTCTGCCCTCACTTGTGGGATGCAGATGTTCCTCTCTGCTTTGTCTTTAACGACTACCTTTGTTGAATATTTTGTTGCTTGTGGCCTGGGGAAGCCTCACCTCTGTGTGGAGTTTGTTGTTGGTTTGGGTGGGAATAGATTCATTTTGTTTCACCTCTCTTGATTACTTTTGGGCCTTTATATCAAGTGTTTCATGAAGATCCAGTGTTTTTATTTGAAGCATTTGGAGTAGAAGGGTTTTTGGCCTCTCCTTTGGCCTCTGTGCTTCAGATGTTGTTCTGGCTTGTGGCTGGCTTCTTCTATGTGGATTCTTGTTGAGGCTGCCTACTTTACTGCTCTATTTTGGAGGGTCTTGGCCTCTTGTCTATAGTCTCCTTTTGTGACCAGAGGAGTTTCTCGCTTCTCGTATTGCTCTAGTTCCTCTTGGGGTCAGAGCTTTTGGGAACCTTTTGTGGTTGACTTGGTTATCTTTCTCAAAGGGGGTTTTTGTTTGTTCTTGGCCCTAGGTTCTCTCTTGGAGGAGTTCTCTATTTTTAGGTCTATCTTGGAATCTGGGTGTCTTTTCCAATTGTCTCTTTGGACGTTGGAGGAGGTCTTGGCTTGTCTCGAGAGAGTCATGCTATATGGTTTATTTTCTTTTGAGACTTTGCTAGTTAGGTGGACTGCCTTCCTTATTGCTACTTTAAAAGAAGCTAGGTGGTTGAGGTTGTGTTCTCTCTCTTGAAGCTCCTACTTGCTCAGCTAAAGGATGGTGTGTCTCCTTAGTCTTCTAGAGCTTTGACTTCCTTCCATTTCTTGTGCACTGTGTCTTCTTTTGAGGTGAAGACAACTCTTGATGTTCAAGAGTCATTTCCTATTGAGTTGGAGCTGGGTGTGGTGGAAGTGGTTGGAAGTCCTCTTTTTTGGTGTCCTCTGGTGGTGTTCCTATTGAGGTGGAATATTTTCCTTTCATGGTGGTGCCTGAGGTATCTGGAGAGGTGTGCTTTCAAGTTTTTGGGTTTTCATAGCATCCTCTCCTATAGAGGGGAGCTCCTTCCTCTTGAGGTGGATTTGGAGTTGGTTTCTAATGTTGTTGGGAGCTCCAAGGGGTGTGTCTCCTTTTTTGTGTTGGTGTTTTTGATTAGGGGGTTGGGTTTAATGGTGTTCTTTACCATTAAATTATATTTTTTTGTGATGAGCTTTGTTTTGTTTATTGTGAGCAAATGGTTCACTGCTACTTTGTTGCTCTGTTGCCTAATTGTTTTAGGTGGTTATTACTATCAAGACTTGGTTGTTGCAGTTGTGTTGCATTGATGCCTAATTTTTTTAGGTGGTCATTGCTATATCTCCATGATTGGATGAGTTGTTGATGCCTGGCAGATGTAGGTGGATTCTTTAGTGGTTTTTGGTCCCGATTAAAACCAGGTTGTATTGGGGCTTTGGGCCCTTTTCTTTTGTAGCCTATGTAGTCATGATAATCTATTAGAGGTTGTTGTCAGGTTGATGTTGGTATGTGAGTTATCTTTTGAAGCAGGATGTTGTTGTTGGGCTAATTTTTTCTTAGTGTTGTTTTCCTTTGTTTGAACTGTCTTCTTTTGTATAGGGTTCTAGGCCCCTTCAAAACCCATTTTTTTTACCTCTAATCAAAACATGCATTAGAAATATATTATTATTACACAATAATTGAAACTACTTCCATAAATGGATTATTAAGAATATGTACATCTAGGGTTGGTGAGGAACTACTAATACAATTATTTTAACATTTTTTAATATTATGTTAGATTTATTATTTCATATAGAATTTTTTTCCACTTTAAGTTTGTGATAAGTGTAAAACTTTATAATTTGACCTTCAAAAAATTAATCATAAAATCTAAGTAAACCTAGAGAATTTATTGTCTAGTAAAAATATTTAATTTTTTTTTCAAAAGATAGAATTATTTAGATTTATTAATATTCAAGACATAATTGTTTTTGGTATTGACATAGTGTAATGGTTTAAAGGTGGTGTTGTTCTTTCCATCAAGGTTCAAACCTTGTTGGGGTGGCATTGTTGAATGGTTATATTGGGGATGAGGTCCCCCATTTGTGACCTCATTGATTTATAGCTCTTGATTAAAAATATTTACCCCTTGAAAAAAGATAGAATAGTTTTAAATAAGTTTTTACTATGAAGATTTTTAATTAAAATTTATAAGAGTTTTATAAGATAATATCCTATTCTTTGATCTTATAATAAATTATGATTTTATCACAACAGCTATTAAACCATATATATATTTAAGTCCATACTATATGATTTATCAAATTAGAAAAGAATTTCAATAAATTTATATTGAATTTATTTTGTTTTAAAATTAGATTTATGAGTATGGCTTATACATGAGAAAAGTAGAATTTTGAATTTCATAAATAAATGGAGGGTGCACCAATTGGAAATCAAAGACATTTACAGGTGAAGTTTCAAATAATAGCAACAATTTTAGGAATAATGAGAAAAATTCAATTAGGGGAGAGGGAAAATTGAGGTATAGATTCACCCTTGGTGTCTATGCTATCATTGGGAAATTCATGTCCGCATCTAAGCTAATTTTAACTACATCCATTTTTTTGAATAATCACCAGCATCTCCCTTTAGATTCATGACATGGAATAACCACCTCTCATGGATCCATTTATCTGTAGCATTTGTATTAGGAGTTAACAAGTCAATCTTTTGGCACAACTACAAATATGTTCCAAAAAATGGTATCAGAGCTATGGTCATGGGTTCGAATCCCCTCGATTGATGTCAAGGGGTGAATTTTTGGACTAATCACCAACGTCTCCCACAAATGTGTTCCAACATCATTATTGGGTTGATAAAAACTAGAAGGTTTTCTCATTCTTTAAAAAATTCTAAGGGTTTCTTTATTATAATTTTTGAGTGGGAAGATGAAAGAGATTTGTTCCTCAATATTGGCCTATGTATATAGAGAATTCCTACCTATGTGTATTTGTATGTAGTGTCCAAAATTTGATCTATTGTGTTGCAATCTATTCAACTTCCCACTTGAGTCAAATCATGTAATTTACTAGAGGAGTGTTGGTCAATCAAGGGTCTCTTATATATTGGTGATGGTCTTAGGTATGTACATTCCATTGAACAAGATATTCATGACATAAATTCAAGGATATATGAATGGATGTAAATTTTATCCATTTAATCAATGCTTAAAATCATACCCAATTCTTTGAATATGATGAACAGATTCAGTCAATGAAGATTGAATAGATAAGATGATGGAAGAGCATCTGAGTGCGTGAACAATCTTGCACACCTAAAAAAATTATGTTTTTCTTTGATTTTCCTATTATTTGTTTTTTGTGAGCATTAATGTTATTTTAATTATATTTCCCTCCCAAGACTTTGAAATTGAAGTCAATTAGTTGCGTGTGAATTTGATTTGAATTTGGTGACAGAGGTGCTGAAAAATTATTAATTATTGAAATTTGGGAGTTACAAAGAATCCCATGCCCAAGAAGGAGGGGGTCATTCTTAGTATGTTGCAACTCCTCTTTATATTTAAAAATTTGCATTAAAATGGGAGTGGGGAAATCTAGGTGCCTAGTGAAGAAGGTAGTGGAGTGAATGGTGAAAGGACCATTTTGGGAAACCAATAAATTTGTTAGTTAGAAATTGAAGAGGAGATGATAGCCATTCCTGGGAGGTAGGGTAGAAGAAAATTACAAGAAAATTAATGAGAAAAAGCCACACCTAGGTTAAGGGAAGTGAAAATAAAGAAGTGAAATTAAAAGGGGAGGAAGGATTTGAGGAGGAAAATACATTTGAATCTTGGTTGGGATGCTCAGGAGTGGAGTAACAAAGTTTTTAGCTACATATGTTTTTTTTGTTGATTTGAGAGGCTCATGAATCTATTTTTTCAGTTGTTGAATGTAAAGTATTTCTTGTAGCAATATTTCGGCATGTTCTACTTCATTTTGAAGATGTTGTAAACATTGAAAACATGTTAATAGAATCTAATTTATTCTTGAATCTTATTCAATTTTTTTTTTGGATATCATTAGCTTTGTGCTTTGAATGGTTGTAAGAAGGTTTAGAGAAATCAGTGTCCTTGTTGAATGTGAGTGTTTCAACAAGTAAAAATCCTATAGGATTCTCAATTGTTGAGCTACATCGATTGCTATCCAAGTGGGCTTATTTGAGAGTTTGAAGAGAACATGTAATAAAAAGGGTGGGGTAGAGGAAGAGTTCCATGAGGAGAAGAAAATCTAGTAATTATGGATATGGCTAGAGGATACAAAAAAAGGCTAGAAGCCCTAGAGATAGCCCAATGGAGAGGAATTCCTACTGGAGATGTTAGTGAGGAGGAAGAGGAAGCACTAGAATTTGCTGAGGTAGGAGAGGGAGATGCACAAGGGGATATATTCTTGAAAGTTTTGTCAAAGCTAGGAGGTAAGCCAAGGATGGATCCATCAAGCTATAGTGGAAGTCTGAATTCAAAAGAACTCATTGATTGGATTACAAATATGGATAATTATTTTGATTTTGATTCCATCAAAGACATAAAGAAGGTGAAATATTCTTGCACAAGGCTGAAGGGACATGCATCCATGTGGTGGGATTGATTGAAAAATGAAACATAAAGAAAAGGAAAGGAAAATATTAAATCATGGGATAAGATGGTCACAAAGTTGAAGGCTAAATTTTTTCCTATAGACTATCACATCATTTTTTTAAAGAGACGATAAAATCTGAAACAAAAGGATTTGGGTGTCATGGAGTACATGAAATAATTCTACAAATTGGGCATTCATCTAGGCATGTTGAAGATGATGGAGAACACACTACAAGGTATGTGAATGGGTTGTGGATTTATATCCAATATGGAATTAGTATGGTCATGATAAGAATAGTGGAAGAAGCCTACCAATATGCTCTCAAGGCTAAGGAAAAGTTGGTAATAAAAAATAAGGTAATTCTAGAGGTAGAGAAAAACAAATAAGTGGAAGAGGACAACCCTTAAAGGAATAAGAAAAAAGTTGGTCTCAAGAAAATTATAGCTCAAATACAAGGGGAAGAGGAGATTTTTAAAGAGAAAGAGGTGAAAATTCAAGGGGAAGAGGAGAATATGGAGAAGGAAAGGGATTTTAAGGGGTGTACTTCAATTATGGAGATGTAGGTCATAGGGATTTTGAATGCCCACAAACTCAACGAGAGTGGAAAAATAAATGTTGGAAGGAATTTTACAATAGAAGTTGAAGAAGAGGAAGAACAAATAGACGTAGGAGATGGATAAATTCTTATGTTAAAGAAATTTCTCTTAAAATCATAGAAAGAGCAGTAGGAACCGATACAAAGGAGGAGTTTATTCAAGACAATTTAGATCCCAAGGAAAGTGTTGGACCATAATTGTGGACAGCTATAGCACAAATAGTTTGGTGTCACAAGAGATGGTTGAGAAGTTGAAATTGGAGAAAATGAGGCACCCAAATCCATACAAGGTTACATGGTTGCAAAGGGACATCAAATTCTAGTAAGTGAAAAAATGCTTGGTGAATTTTTAGATGGGTAATTATAGAGATGAAGTAATGTGTGATGTGATGCCCATGGATGTTTTCCATATCCTCTTGGGTAGGCTATGGAAATATGATCAAAAGGATATGAATGATGGTGATGCAAAAAATTACACTATAGTCAAGAACAAGAAAAGGTATGTTATGAATCCACTGAAGGACCAACAAAAGGAAGAGGGCAGCGATACATGGGTATGCGCAATCCCAAGGAAAAAATTTATTGAAATATGTACAAAAGGAAGAAATATGTTATGCATTTATTCCTAATCCCATGTAATTTGAGATAGCAAAGGAAGAGAAAGAAACAACCATGAATATCAAATATATGTTGAATAATGATGCACAAAAACCATTCCTTGGTAAGTTTGCAATTGTTTTAGATGAAATTTCATACCATTTGAAACAAGTGAGATATTTTATAAATTTTAAAGGAAGATAAGTTGTTGGTTAACCTTAAGAAATCTATTTTTACAAAAGAGAAGTTGTAACAACCCCGATGTTCGACTCAGTAAAATTTCCAACATTTCACACTAAGTGAATATTCTATGCTATTATAGAATAGCAATAAAAAAATTTCTTTCCATAATGTAAATTACATGCATAATTGAAACAACACTATATCCAAACTTTCGTTGCATTTCCTTGTAATTTCACGAATCTTCCAAATACATAGATATCATATTGTATGAACTCAAGTATAACATACAATATTACATCCTTCCATATAAATTAGTACATGATATGTTCTTAGTTTCTATGGGCTTCTTTTGGCAATAGCTATACAAACTGGTCTTGATGTTCTCGCATTGGTGCATACATTTTAAATGTCCTTGCTTGTCGTTACAAAAACTCTAGTTGTCATTGATATTGGCATACACATTTGCAAACCTTGGCTAAAAACTAATGAGGAGAAGCATCACTCAAACTCTTTACCACCAACCAGA
The DNA here is from genome assembly GCA_007115665.2 of Sequoiadendron giganteum. Classification (NCBI taxonomy): domain Eukaryota; kingdom Viridiplantae; phylum Streptophyta; class Pinopsida; order Cupressales; family Cupressaceae; genus Sequoiadendron; species Sequoiadendron giganteum. The sequence continues at coordinate 177,041,451 of CM021104.1, read as the reverse complement.
AACTCATATGCAGTCCCTTGTACATCTATCAAAGATAGATGGCCCTACCCTTCGATGAAGAGATTGTTTGGGAAACCCGTTATCAATAGCCTATCTGAGATTAGTGTTGTGTTATACATGTCTAGAACTTGTAATCCCACAATCTCAAACTAGCATGCATACATCTGGATCACAATGAATTTGAAAATGTAAACAATGACACATACACTACTTTGGCCAAAGTATATTCTCATTCAAGACTTCAAATGAAGGTCATTCTTTTTACATACACTTCTACTAGCTCAGTTTGGATCCTGACTATTCATATACTATGTATAGGTAATTTCCTTCCCTAGGTAAACTTTAACCTTAGAAACAACCTATTTCCCTTTCCAAAAACTCTATGATATCTTATAGATATTCCCATCCTTGGTATAAGATTTCCTAACCCACAAGATAACTTAACATAGACAAGCCATTCACTACAAAAGAAAATCTAATCACTAGTGTAACTTTATAATCTAGAGCATAGCTATATAAGCCTTAACATAATCATAGATTAAATATATATAACTGACTCCCTTCAGTATTATATCATTTCAATAAGTGATTCATGCCAATGATCAATCTCAATTTAAGGTTAATCATATCAATGGATGATTCCAATCAAGAGCGTATTCCCCTGAATTAAAAGGGATGATTCAAGAGTCGAATCTCGTCAACATTATGATTTCATAATGAGAGTACAAAGCAACTACCCTAGTAGCAACTCTTACTCAATAAGTAATCTTACCTATGTCTCTATTCATAGAGTACCTCATAGTCTCAAGTGATTTACTCAATCACAATAGCTATCCCAATTAAACCAATAACCTAGCTTAGAGTAACTCATATGCCACTCATGTTTAATCATATCTAGTATGTAATACCTATGATAAACACCAACCTCCTATTATGGAGTACATACAAGCACATCATAAAAACAACATAAAAGCTTCTATTCTCTTTTCAAAGACATTCTAGTTTCCCTAAATGCAAGTACTCGTAAAAGACAATTCAAACATTCATGGAGAACCATTCTTTCATAAATAAAATAACAAAGAAGAATATCCTCATGCTTTTTATTGCTATCCAATCATTTGATAGAAATGCAGCTTCTGCAAACAACAACAAGCTTGTTTATAGCCTCTCAAGAAACTTCACAACAACCTTTAATACTCTAGTTGATAGAATACTTCTCTCAAACACTACTCTCTCAATATAATAGAACTCTCTCGCACACAAATAAACTGATAAAAATGTAGAGAAAAATGCTTGCAACAATATGCGTCTTCTGAAATGATCAAGCACCACTATTTATACAGCTATTTGGTAACTTCTCAGCCTATAGTTTAGGCATGAAAATGGACAACAACAAGCATGCATAGAAACACATAAATCATAGAAAAAAATTGGCGAATATGCAAGCTCTTACTCAGAAAAACCTCTACAGATCGACTTGCAAAATCTACAATCAGAGACTCATTCAAATTTGCACATGGATAATTTGAATTATCTGCAACACTAGATATCTATAACAAATAGGTTTCCAGAGGTGGTGCCAAACCATACTCTTCTCAATGTTGGCATGGTTTCATGCAATTAGAATCAGTCAATTACCAATTTGCAACACCAAGCATTCATTGACTTAAACTGTGGGTGATTCAATTTAAGTTATTTATTCTCTTTGACAAAGTCATCGACTATTCTTCATGTTTCAATAGATGTATTAAACATGGAAGTTTAAATTTACCCAATCAAAGATAATCCTCACCATAGGTGTTGAATAATTCTATGCCATGCATCAACATAACATAGAAAGCCTAAATGCAGTATATGTTTTTTATAAAGCATGACAACAAGGGTAAAACTTGGCTTCACCAAACATAGTCATAAGAAACTTCAATTAGCCTCTATCGTGTAGTTAACATGTATCACATAGTGCGTTATGATTTGATACATTGGTCAAAGCATATTCTCAATATAAATCGGCTCAATATCATCAACATATGTTTATTGATTTGTAAGCATACATTTATATATATAATATTTATGTATCATTCTAAGTCGTTGCAGAAATGTTAGAGGAGCTACTTCATTTAGCATTGATTTCTTTGACACTATGCAAAGCCAAGGTCATATTCTACTATATAAACAAGTTGCCTCTTTTAAAATCATTCTCATATCAAATGTATATATATAATACTATACATATAACGTTTCCATTATATTGTATTTGCATTATTATATATATACTCATGAAATTATTTCTTATATTATATATACTATATATATTTATGTTTATGAGGGTTCACATATATTTATATATCTTTAATTCTTATATATGCAAGATAAAAATAATAATGTTATATATAACATCGACTATATATATATATATATATATACTCTCCTCTACTCACATATACATACTTATACATGTATTTATATATATCTTATATATATAAACATACACTCGATTGCACCATTAAACACGTACACAAGTATTCCTATTCCCATTGACATGTCTATTCAACAAGTGAATACATATATACACACACATATATACATATAGTCATTTCCTCGTGTATGTATCTTTGTGAGTATTTCTACTTAATACATGTGCATTTGCTAATGCACTCATACATGGGTCCATATATATAAATATATATATGCCCATATACATGCTACAATTTATATTCATATATAACAACGTAAAGGTAATTATTCATAAAGCTCAAAGACTCAACCCAAAGCACAATCAACTAAGGATGACTTACCAACTTCCCACATAAAATGACTCGACTCAATTATTCTTGTAGACACCTAAATTTGACCACTTATATTTGGTCAAATTTATCCCTTTTCGTCTAAATATCCTCCTACCCGCATTAATTAAGTAATATTACTATTATTTAATTAATATCTCTAAAGTCCTCTAAATCCCTATGGTATTTAGTTAAATAATTAAATACCTTACCTTTTATCCCTTTCTTCCAAAGAATTAAATAAATAATCCACTCATTTAATTCTCTTTATTTCCCCTCCACCTTAATCCACTCTTAGTCTTAATTCCCCTTGCTTAATCCATTATTAAGGATGTGCACATTCCTAATCATTGATTAGGAAGGTGTCACATCCTCCATAATATGCAATTGGGCCCTTAATCTCTTTTAGCCACCTAACCTTCCTCTAATCCTTCATCAACTAACCTAATCCTTAGTCAACTCTCCCCGTCCCCCAAGGAATTTTTAATTCCTCTCTCATCCCCCAAGGAATATTAAATACATTTTCTCTTTCCCAAGGAAAATTTAATTCATTTTATCATTCCCATACACATTAAAAAGTAATTTTTAATTCCTTTGGTCAATTTGTGATCTCAACCATTGATTCTCTTCCAAGAATGAATCTTGGCCATTCATCCATCCCCCCTCTTGCTAATGACTAAAACATAGCCATTTTTGCATTCATGTAACGTCATCCACAATCATTCACCTTCAAACCTTCTCAATCACATTCATCAACTCAATCTCTCAAGTCTTCAATTACCATAGCCATCCTTGCATCCAAAATCAAGCAAAACAAGTTGTTATGTTTCTGAAATCAATCTAGGAGCACACAAATCAAATGATCAAAAAAGGCCAATCAACTGATCAACTTGGACAAGGTATATCTCTCTTTCCTATTTCATTTTGTTTAAGTTCAACTAGGCCAATCTTGAGGTGTTGTTTATATTTTTCCTTGCTTACATTTCATTCCATTTTGCATTTTAGACTAGGAAAATTCACCTGCACACATTTCTGGCATGCTCGGTGGGACCCACATCATGGGTCTGCACTTTTACGTTCTCTGTTGTTTTGAGTTTTCTAGGTTTAGAATTTACACATAGAGATGAAACTAACCTAATGTGCGAACTTTCCCCTTACAAGGGAAAAATTGCTCACCCAGAAAGGTGAACTTGCAAACAGGGGCAAACTGGCTCCTTATAAGGGTGAATTTTCTCATCTGAACAGGCGAGAGCGCATTCGCCTCTTTCCATAGTGAATTCACCCATCCCCATTGCAAATTCACACATCCCCATAGAATGACCAAATCTACTCCCTAAACGACCAAATTTTCTCCCAAGCAAATTCACCTCTTTCCATAGCAAGTTCACCCATCCCCCGGAACAACCAAATCCGCTCCCTAAATGACCAAATTTTCTCCCAGGCAAATTCGTCCATCCCCATTACAAATTTACCCATCCCCACAAAATGACCAAATGCACTCCCTAAACGACCAAATTTTCTCCAAAGAAAATTCACCCATCCCCATATAATGACCAAATCTGCTCCCTAAACAGCCAAATTTGCTCCCAAACAAATTCGCCTCTTTCCATAGCAAATTCGCCCATCCCCCAGAATGACTAAATTCATTGTCCAGACGACCAAATTTTCTCCCAAGAAAACTCACCTCTTCCCATTGCCAATTTTCCCATCCCCATTGAACGACCAAATTCGCTGTCTAGATGACCAAATTTGTTCTCAAGCAAATTCACCTCTTTCCATAGAAAATTATCCCATCCCCCCAGAACGAGCAAATGCACTCACTAGACGACCAAATTTTCTCTCAAGCAAATTTTCCCATCCTCACCAAACAACTAAATTTTCTCCTTACAGGGGTGAATTTGCCTCACACAAAGGTGAATCTGAGGTAAATTTGAGGCCTGAATTTCTATTTTTCAACATTGTTTCAGTTATGTTTTCAGGTACTAATCCGCTAACTCATCTATTTTTGGGTGTCCTTGGTTTTTGCTAATGTTTTGTGCAGTCGTTTCTCTTTCATCCAAGACTAGTGGTTGAAAATACTAACGCATTTGTTGCAGAATGATCGGTCCAAGACCTTTAGTTTGTGTGTCTATCATTTTTCCATACTAGCTAGGCACACATAGCTTTAATTAAAAGGTCAATATACACTTTTTTGTTGTGCTTATGAGTGGACTATTGACGTATCCAATCCCATTGCACCACTTGGTGATCTTGGGTGATGAGAAATCATAATTCACTCTAGTCCAGTCGAGTCTACCTAGGAGGTGCTAGTGTATCTAAGCTCTCCCCTTACACTACATGCGAGCCTAGGGATCAACCAAAATGTCTAGTATCTTCTTTATTTAGCGGGACCTGCTTGGGATTTCATCACCTGAGGAACAATTCCAACCATGTGTTACCAATGGGGTATATCAAGGGTGGAGAATGAAAGTTGTACCTCAATCTAGTCACATCATGTCTAGAAAAGCATCAAAGCTAGGGTGATACCTAGAGAAGATGTGAAGAGTTGGTCTAAGTTTCCAGTACGTCACTGGGGCTCCCGACTAATGCTTGTGATGGGATGGTGTTCACGATTGTGCCTCATGTACCTTGTGTATATCAAGGACACTTGAGATAGCCTTGTTCAGCCTAGATAGAGACCCATGTTTTAGCTACAACTTGGTGTAGTGCAGGGGATACAGATCATACCCCGAAGTTACTCACCACATACTCCCTTGGGTTGAGATTGGAATCCTCCTGGCAAACTATGATAGTCCTCGAGTGAGAGCATGAAGGTGACCTCGTGGCATCTATTGATGAACCTGTGCCATTGGAACTCTATCTATCCACCTTCGTGAGAAAGGGTGCTCTAGAAAACCACCCCGATATCATAGACTATTAACCTTGGTTGTCCACTCAAGGTGGTGAGCCTACATTGAGTTTTCAAACCCATATCACTAATTCTAGGATCGTGTTGTTTGGCATGTCTTCTTTGTGTGATACCAGTGCTTTCACTTTCAGTTGAGTCAGTCCAAAATTTTGTCTATTGTTTGTTGTGCTTATCATCCTTTTCCATAGTTAGCTCCTTCCTTTAGAGGTGAATTTTCCCCTTATAGAGGTGAGTTTTCCTGTCAGTCACTTTCTTAGGCAATCTCATTTTCGCCTGTTCTCCAAAACAGGTGAGTCTGCCCATCCCTTCGGCGAGTCAGTTAGTCCTCATTCATCAAATTCATCCATTTACCTATTCATAGGTGATTTTTCTCATCTTTTGGGTGAGATTTCTTTCTTGTTGGGTGAATTTTCCACCTTGTTGGGCAAAATTTCTCTTCACAGGGGCGATTCTTCTTTCCCTTTCTAGCCCTGTCAGTTGTCCCCTTCATCAAATTTGTATGTTCCTTGTACATGGGTGAGTTTTTTACCTTCTTTGGTAAATTTTCTTAGTATAGGGGTGACCTTGCCTCACATTCAAGTCTTTTATCCATTCAGAACGCCGTTCAACTCCGTTTTGGTGTTTGTTTGACCCTTTTTTGTCCCGTTCTCTGTCTAAGTCCTTATTCAGATCCCTTTAGGAAAATTTATTTGTCTATTGGTTGTCCTATCCTCCATCTAAGTCTCTATCTAGATCCTTTTAGGTGAATTTGTTCTTTCCATTTGTCATCTCGTTCTCCATTCGAGGCCTCGTTCGGGTTCATTTTGGTATTTGTTTGGTCATTTTTTGTCTCATTCTCTATCTGAGTCCCTATTTGAATCTGTTTAAGCATATCCATTTGTCCTTTTCTGGTCTTATCCTCCATCTAAGTTTCTATCTAGATCCGTTTAGCTGAATCCGTTCTTTCCGTTTGCTATCTCATTCTCCGTTCGAGGCCCCGTTCAGGTCCATTTCGATGTCTGGTTATCCATTTTCCAATATGTTCTTTGTCCAAGTCACTATTCAAATCTGTTTAGGGGATATTTTAATCCCATTAGGTGATCCTCATAGTCTCATCTACTTGTTCTTCAGTGCCTTCAGCTATTTTGGCGAGTTTTCTTGTTGTTTGGGCGAGTTTGCTTGTTGTTTGGGTGAGTTTGCTTGCTTCTTGGGTGAGTTTTATTGCTTCTTGGGTGAGTTTTCTTGCTTCTTGGGAAATTTTTCTTCCTTCTTGGGAAAATTTTCTTGTTACAAGGGTGACCTTCCCTCCTGTTCAAGTCTTCTCTCCATTCGGGACCTCGTCTGAGTCTATTTTGGTGTCCGTTTGACCATTTTTTGTCCCATTCTCTGTTCGAGTCCTTATTTGGATCCCTTTATGTGAATATGTTTGTCTTCTGGTGGTCCTATCCTCCATTTGAGTCTCTATCTAGATCCATTTAGGTGAATCGATTCTTTCTGTTTATTATCTTGTTCTCCATTTGAGGTCCCATTTGGGTCTGTTTGGCCATTTTTTGTCACGTTCTTCATCTGAGTCCCCATTCAAATCCATTTAGGGGAAGTGTTCATACCATTAGGAAATCCTCAAAGTCACACCTGTTTGTTCTTCAGTCACACTTTCCCATTCTTTAGTAACATCTACCCATTCTTCAGTGTTTTCAGCTTCTTGGGTGAGCTTGTCAGCCTCTTGGGTGAGTTTTCTACCTTCTTGGGTGAGTTTTCCACCTTCTTGGGTGATTTTTCTACTTTCTTGGGAAAATTTGCTTCCAGATAGGTGAAATTGTTGAGCAAATTCACTTGTTCTCTGCACCAAACAAGTCTTGGGCTAACTTGCAAGCTTCTTGGGTGAGTTTGCACCTTCTTGGGTGAGTTTGAAACCTTCATATATTACCTTGCAACCTTCATAAGTGATTTTTCACCTTCTTGGGTGAATTTTCTTTGCCAGATAGGTGAATTTTCCATTTTTTGGTGAATTTTTCCTATTTCTGGTGTTACCTAGTACAGGGGCGACCTTGCAAACTACATAGGTGACCTTGCAACCTTAATAGGTGACCTTAAAACCTTCATAGGTGAGTTTGTCTTTTCTTTGGAAAATTTGCTTTGCTAGATAGGTGAATTTGCCATTTTGGATGAATTTTGCATGTTTTTGGTGTCACCTAGTACATGGGCAACCTTGAAAAGTACATAGGCAACCTCACAACCTTCATAGGTGACATTTCAACCTTCATAGGTGATTTTTCACCTTCTTGGGTGAATTTTATTTTCCAGATAGGCGAATATTCCATTTTGGGTGAATTTTGTCTATTTTTGGTGTCACCTAGTATAGGGGCGACATTGCAACCTTCATAGGAGACCTTGAAAACTACATAGGTGACCTTAAAACCTTCATATGTGACCTTGTAACCTTCATAGGTGATTTTTAACCTTCTTGGGCGAATTTTCTTTGGCAGATAGGTGAATTTTCCATTTTGGGTGAATTTTGCCTATTTTCGATGTCACCTAGTACAGGGGCGACATTACAACCTTCATAGGTGACCTTGAAAACTACATAGGTGACCTTGAAACATTAAAAGGTGACCTTGATTCCCATACATATTCTAGAATGTGAATTCTTTTGGCCACTGAAAGCATATCATTCTTGAAGTCATTTTTCATAATCGAAAGATTTTTATCATCATTCCTCTTCTCGTAATCATCATTTTCATCCATCTGCATTCTCTAAAGCTCATAGTTTCATCAATAAAATCATCTAGGATCATCTTAGAGTATCCTTGGATCCCATATCCATCATTGGTTCATCAATCTAAATCCCCAAGGCTTTGTTTCTGAGGTTTTTATCCAAGTTGGCTTAGGTGTCTGATCTCGATCGTTCTCATTTTCACATGCTCAAGGTTGTCATCCATCTTGAGTTAGTTTATCATAATTATGACCCAATCAATCTACTTCCATCTTGAGGTTAGATTCAGAGTTGTAACTGTCTCATTTGCAACCAATCCGATCATCAACACCTTATGACATCTAAGTCAAATCTCTGAACATAGTTTAGAATTCATTTCATCCTCTTATCTGATCAATCATCCAATCATGTCTTATCAATCCTATCACATCCAATAACATCCTCTAGTCATCCTAATTTGATCTTTTATCTAATCTGAATCTTAGCTTTAATCCAATCCAAATCTGAGCTTTAATCCAATCCCAATCTGAGCTTAACCTGAATCCCAATTTGAGCTTTTGATCCATCTATATCTGAGATCTTCTAATATCAAAACAAATCTTAAGATCCCTTGTCCAATCTTCTTCCAATTCATCCTATTTATCTTTTCATCATATATCCTTTTCTTCTAATCATCTATTCCAATCTTTTCCATTTGTATCCATTCCATCTAACATCATGAATCCTTATCCTTCATCAGTGCAACCAAAAATAGTAGTCAAGGGGAATCCCAACTATGTTGATGATGATAAAAAAATTCTTGTTAATCAAGATGAATATAATATAGATCCCCTTGATGTTGTCATTGATAGAAAGCTTCTTCCAATCCCCTCCCAAAATCCAACCACTCCTATGAGCTATCCCCCTATGCCTTCATCCACATCTAATAACGGTCATTATGCTACCCTTGACAAGGGATATTCAGTATCTGCACCATCCACATATTCATCATGTCCTCCCACTATATCTCTCTCCTATCCAACATCCACATCCTCCTATATTAATCCACCATCCTCATACTCCTATCCTTATCATCATCAACCATCATAATATCTCTACCTTAATCCCACATCCACATCTCCCCATCCTAATCCAACATCCACATTCTCCTACACAAATCCACCACCCACATCCTCTTTTCCTATTCCATAATCTCAATCTTCCCATCCTAATTCAACATCCACACCCTCCTATCTTCATCCACCATTCCAATATTCCTAATATAATCCACATCCTCCTATCTTAGTTCATCATCCACATCCTCTTGTATCATTCCCCTCCATTCTATTATATTTTAATCCTCCTACTAATTCACCCTACCTCAATCTTCCATATAATCTCGATGCACTCACCAAGCTCAATCCTCCACCTAATCCTAGTCCTCCATCCAATTGCATCCACTTATCTAATCCTTAATGCTAGTCCTCCACCCATTCATAATCCTCCATCCATTCCTATCACCCCACCTGAAACTACAATGCCCAAAGATCTCCTTCCAAATTTTATCCAAGGACTTATGAAAGAAGAGACATCCCCAAATCCACATCTTAATGTTGTGGAACCATGCCCTCCCACTCTATCATATACGGTCACTAGTGATGAGGCCCTTCTCCATATCATACTTATCACACCTAATACTACTCCTAATACCTTCCAATTCATTGAAACCATCAAACCCAATGAATCCATTGAATCCCCATCTTCTACTCCTAGATCCACCCATTCCATTGGAGACATCCAAATCCAATCCACTCCTCCTAGTCCTAGTATTACCGAACTTCAATCCCATGACCTTGATGAATCCCCCATCCTCCTATCTCCCCCGCTTGAGAAGTCCCTCCAACACTCCTCCCTCGCCATGCCTCCCACACAATATGAGTCATTCCAATAGCTTGATCCAAAGCATACAAGCATATACCCTCATCCAAATCAAGATCCTACCATCATATCTATCCCATCTCAAGATTACACTAGCTCATCCACTCCATCCCATGATCCCCTTTGCACTCAAGATCTAATCACTCCATCTCATGAGCCCTTATCACCCATTGTCACAAATCTAGATCCTATAATATCACCTAATCCTCTCCTGATCCCTTACCACTCATTCCTCCTAATCAAGATCCTCTCATCCCATCATCTCCATCTCATGATCCTTCATCACCACCTAGCCCTATCATCCCAAAACCACTTTTACATCACCTTGGTAACATTACACTTATCCATGGTGGTTTTCTTGTGGAAGAAAATCAAAGTATATGCACCACCCTTCCTCCTCCACATGCTAATGGATGTGCATCATGCTTCCAAAAGAATAAGGATCCTACCATAGATAAAATGCTCCAAATCATGAACTATCAAGGAAAAGGTTTAGGAATTCATGAGAAAGGTATTTTAGAGCCCATCCAAGTCAAAGAACATCCATGCACATAAGGTCTTAGATATATATCCCAAGACTCAAAATCTAAAAAAATTGGTAAAACCTTTATACATCCTAAACGATCCTCTTCTAAAGGAATAAGAGGCTATTCCCATCGCTCCACCAAACCATTTTTTGCCATCCCCCCTCCTCCATCATGTTACCTCAAAACAACCATTCATCTTCCTCTAAATCCATTTTGGGTCCTTATATCCCTCCATCTACCATCTCCCATCCTCCATCTACTGCATCTATTTTGGGTCCTTATGTCCCTCCATCAACCCTCATACATCCTCCATATACAATGTCCATTTTGGGACCTTGTACTCCAAAATCACCTCCTCCATCCTATCCTCTCTATCCTCTCATCCATCCATCACCTATCCCTAGCACACCTCATAATCCCTAATCAGGACTAGCAAAGGCACCCCTCCATACATGATATCTCACATCCTCCACCCACACATCATCATCAAAATCCTACCTCTGTCACTCCATCTTTGTCTCCTCCACATCATCCATCACCTCATACCCATCCCATTGCTACTAAAATCACTTTGGATGCCAAAGTTCAAATGCATAAGTCTAAACATCCACATGAATCTAAAGCTCCTCATGTCCCCTTCAAAATAAATGTTGAAGAAAATAAAAATACAATCCAAAATCCAAATCAATCCAAAAGGCCACAAAGGCCCACCAAAGCAAAAATCAAAACCATGTGGATCCCAAAGAGACATGGTGTGATTCCTTCAAATGCAAAAGCCATAGTGACATCCAAATTTTCTAATCCAACAACTAATCATTCAAATCCTCCATCTCCTACATCTATTTTGGGTCCCTATGTCCCAAAATTCACTATCCCAACTCCTCCATTATCCCCACACTCTCTATCCATTCATCCTCCTATCCTTTCACATCCACCACTATATGTGCCAATGTTGGTCTTGAACACATTCCCCCATCACACATCCACTCCATCATTCCATCCATACAATTTCTAACATCCCATCCATTATCCCACATATCTACCCCATCAAATCCCTTTAATCCATCCTCTTGCATAATCCATCCATTCTAATAAGGTTATACCAACATCCGAATAGTCGCTTCAAACATGGGCTCTTACTACCCTATATGGAACTTGATGCTTAAGTCCTTCATCCATCCCCTTTATCACCTATCTTAAAAATCCATTTATCCACATCCTTACCCTTATCCATCTCCATCTACATTTTTGTCCAAAAAGTGCAAAAAATCCAAAAAACTCCAAAAACTTTAAAAAAAATCCAAAAAAACAAAAAAATAGTAAAGAGAAATAATTTGTCCAATGGTGAAAACTTGGAAAACAAGTCCCTTGGATAAGTACCATGATGAAAACCTGGAAAATAGGCATCATGTGTAAATCCCCCATCCAGTTTACTTCTGCACTTGGGGGAAACTTCCACCTATGCATCCCCTTCCTCCATCTCCTACATCCACCTATTTTTTGCATCCTACCCATCATATCCCATTTGTATCCAGTCCCTCCATCTTCCTTGTGATCTTGATAAAGACAGGGGCACATATATATACATTCTTTGGACACCTCTTGGCATACATCCCCCTCATCCATATGCCGCCATATCCCTTATCCTCCCCCATCCTCCTTTCTTATCCATGCATCCTATCGACGTCTATCTATCTTCCATTGTCCACCCATCCTGCTACGATCCATATCCATTCCTTATCTATCCATCTTGTTATTTTCCATCCCTCTTGCCTTGTCACACATGCCATATCTAGAGTGGGGAATCTCCTTCTTTTCCCATATACATGCTACAATTTACATTCATATATAACAACATAAAGGTAATTATTCATAAAGCCCGAAGACTCAACCCAAAGCACAATCAACTAAGGACGACTTAAAAACTTCCCACATAAAATGACTTGACTCAATTACTCTTGTAGACACCTAAATTTGACCACTTATATTTGGTCAAATTTATCCCTTTTCATCTAAATATCCTCCTACCCGCATTAATTAAGTAATACTATGATTATTTAATTAATATCTCTAAATTCCTCTAAATCCCTAGGGTATATAGTTAAATAATTAAGTACCTTACCCTTTATCCCTTTCTTCCAAAGAATTAAATAAATAATCCACTTATTTAATTCCCTTTATTTCCCCTCCACCTTAATCCACTCCTAGTCATAATCCCCCTTTCTTAATCCATTATTAAGGATGTGTAGATTCCTAATCATTGATTAGGAAGGTGTCACATCCTCCATAATATGCAAGTGGGCCCTTAATCTCTTTTAGCTACTTAACCTTCCTCTAATCCTTCATCAACTAACCTAATATAATCCTTAGTCAACTCTCCCCATCCCCCAAGGAATTTTTAATTCTTTTTTATATTTTCAAGGTCCTTTTGAGGAATTTTTAATTCCTCTCATCCCCCAAGGAATTTTTAATTCCTTTTTATCTTTTCAAGGTCCTTTTGAGGAATTTTTAATTCCTTTGGTCAATTTGTGATCTCAACCATTGATTCTCTTCCAAGAATCAATCTTGGCCATTCATCCATCCCCCCTCTTGCTAATGACTGAAACACTTAGCCATTTTTGCATTCATGCAAACTCATCCAAAATCATTCACCTTCAAGCATTCTCAATCACATTCAATCACATTCAATCACCAAATCCATCCTTGCATCCAAAATAAAGCAAAGCAAGTAGTTACGTTGCCAAAATCGATCTAGGAGCACACAAATCAAATGATCAACAAAGGCCAATCAAATTATCAACTTGGAAAAGGTATATCTCTCTCTCCTCTTTCATTTTGTTCAAGCTCAACTAGGCCAATCTTGAGGTGTTTATGTTTTTTCTTGCTTGCATTTTGTTTCATTTTGCATTTTAGACTAGGAAAATTCACCTGCACACAATTCTACTATGCTGTGTGTATAAGCTCAGATAGGTTATGTTACTAGTTATTCGAACAATCAATTATCCTGAGTGATACTTCCCCTCCATGTGGAGGAATTGAACATATACCTACAACCACTAACATATGCACACAACAATCATTGTTCACAAAATATACAACATACGTAATACATCTCCAAAGTTAGAATATAAATTAAATAACCATCCATTCACATATATGTAGTACTTTTCCATGATATAACATCAAATGTGATAACATACATTCATAATGCATTGTTAAAAAAGTAAAATCATAATTTATTCCTCTCCAGAATTCACATTACATTCACATTTTACCCTACACAGTAATAGTAAATAGTAATTACACAATTGGGGTGTAACGGTCTTCTCCTTTTATGAATCATCATCCCCAATGATCTATATTACTTTAACATACAGATAAAGTCAAATAAATTTTTACTTACTAGTCTCAAAACATGTAAGATTTATAAAACATTCATCCTATGTAGCATCACACTTTGCAAGCTTTCCCTTTCTGGACCTTGCAACAAGTGCCCTTGCTAACACATAGGGAAAATTTGTATGCCTCACACATACTTACTCTCTCAAAGAGCTTATGCATGGTACTCACCATCCCTCATATGTACATCTCTAGTACAACTGTATCCATAACATACATGACACCTATGTATTAGTGACTAGAAATCATTGGTCCATGAATTTATCCTTAGTATAATCCATATAGAAAAGGAATAATGATGCATTGTGCACTACACTATGGGTCTCATCCTCCCCTTTAGTATTTACACTTTCAAAAAACTCAGAAACCGAGTCCTTCCATCACTTACTCATCCATTTTCCTTAACCATCAAGTACCATTCTTGACTACTTGTCCATCTTGAGCATAACATTTCTCTTTTACATCTATCAAATTCCAATATTGCTTTATACTTAAGCTTTTTTTCAACAAAGTTTCATCGATCTCTTTGATCTATTACTCCTTTTTGACAATCTATCAAGTCTATGGTTAACCCTATTTCTAAGACTATTTCAGCGTAATAGAGTTTCCAACCTTCCTTTCCATATAATGGTCCAAACCTTAATGTTATAAGTTTATAAATCATTCAAGATTTGCTTTACGACTTTTTTTTCCATTTAGCTATAATAATATATTGTGCATTCACTCAATTGAATGTTTCATAGTATGATCATGGTTCACACAACCCTATCATTATTTTCTTGTTCACAACTGAGACAACCTTCTCAAGAATACTAAGAAACTACTTCTCACAATATATTATTTAGGACTGAAATTATATAAATCAAGTTTCCAACTAGCATTGGTTATTTTGGCAAGTTTTTCCACTAAAACATTATATCAGTTTCACTGACATAGACATAATGATATGTTTTGTGTTCTACCTTTCTCCCTCTAGAATTTCAAGAGAGTACACATGTCCTACCAATGATGACATTCAATCTTCATTTCTTGGTATACTAGACATTATCTTGTGACATTCTGTGCAACCTCTTACTCTATCTTTTTCCAGGTTATAGTGGTTCCTTGAATCTGAAAATTAACTTTTTCATTCCCATGTCCTAAATCTAACATCAATTTTCTTGTTTCATTCTTGAATCTTCCAAAATTTTGGGTACATAGGCTCTTTTATATCCAATAATAGTCTATTCTTTAACTAAGTGAAAACCTATTTTATGATCTCATGCTACCTTTAATTCCCAACTATTATTGGTTAGGAGTTTTTCAGAGATAAATTACATTTATCTTAGGAAATCCATACCATGGATTTCTTTCATACTTGGATTATTTCCCAAGATGCTATTCATCTTTTAACTCAATCATATTTTCCAGATAAAAATTGGTAATAATTTTGAGTATTAATTTGCATTCAATCATGTTGGTCTCTAGAAGATATCAAATTTAATTGCATACCTAATTACCAAGCATGGACATTTCTTGTTAGCACCATTGATTCACTTAATCAAATAGGTGAGTCTGAAACTCGGTATACCCTAATTCTAGGATAGATTCATCGTTTAATGACTAGTCCAATGTTATAGGTTACTCTAACCCTATATGTTCCAGTCAAGACCAAATGTACAACCCAATTGAGCAAGTTATTTCCAACCTATAGATGTCTATGTGTAGTCTAGTACATATCTCAACCTAGTACATAAAACTTAACCTAAGAATTCTCTCTTTATTCGAATGAATTTTCTTGTCCCAAATAGGTTATTCCAAACCTAGGTTTTTATTCAAGTATAAGGTATGATCAAATTATCATTCCAATAAAGATATCTTGATGTAGTTCACATAACATCACATCATATCTTACATACCTTCACTATGGATTTATAGCTAAACCTTTCATCCCCAGGTCTCTTAGCACAGTAAGCTATAGTGTCAAGTCACTTCACAACATGGATATATTTCATAATATGTAGTATTACTACCTATGTAGAGAAATTACATCATTATCTAAATCCCCCATATAAGGTATATAGGAGTGTAGAGACACTTTCTTCAAATTCATGAGTAATCTAGATACTCCCCTATCAATCCCATAGCCAATGATCTTCCCTTTCATGACCAAGTAATTTTCCTATCCTTTCCTTAAGGCATCAATGATAATATCAATTGATCTTTATCAATTAAATATATACAAAGTATGGTGTAATTATAGGTCACAATCCTTGACCATTCCACTATTTTTTCCAAATATTCCAATGCCTTATCCTTGTGATCATGAATTACATGACTTAATTGTCATCGTGAATTACTAAGACGTCAAAGTTCTTCCAAATTGAAAACATACCCATGTTTTTTGTTGGGTGGAGTACTTTAATCTAAGTTAACCACTCTCTTCCTTCCCCCCTTAGTGTTTCCACGATATTTTTTCGACTCAAAATTAAACTCCTAGAAAACACTCGCTTCTTTGAAATGATTTTTCATTCCTTGTTGTTGTCTTTCTATTGCCTTTTTCTTTCCTCAATGGCATACTTTGTATATAATTCTCCTAAATTTGGAGTCATCATTGATTCCTAATCCCGTAGATTCAATATTTTGGATTATGTAATAGGATATCTAATGAATAATAACAACTTAGAAGTTAAGAGACACACTAATATTCCAATTATCTTTCCCATATCTTTTTTGTAGAGGAATATCCTTACCCACATAGCCTAGTTGGTTGATGCACCTTTCAATTTAGAGTGTTGTTTTCCTTACAAATTCTATTGATTTGACACTTAGTGCCTTATTTTTTTCCATTTTCTTTTGGAACCACTAAACATATGTTGATTTTTCATAGAAATGTTGGTGATTTAATCTTATACTCCAACCAATCTATGTACTACCCAAACCTTTTCTCAAGCCAACCTGGTTTATCTTTATAGGTTTCTTTCCTACAATAACCTTTTCAAGTGAATTTATCCCAATGCTTGGAATATTATTCTCTTACAACCTTTAGAGATACCAAAGTTATTTGGTCTCTTTTTCTCATCTTAATCCAAAGTCCAAATTGATCTCATCGATTTTGGTTGGTGGAATCGTGTCCACTTCATTGATTACTTTATTCTAACCTTTCTGGTCTTTTTTCCCTTTTCCTAGGTACTAACTATTTTCTTGCATAATCCTATCCTTATATAAGAATTATATTTATGTCAAGAGTTATCCAACCTTGTGGATACCTCCTTTGTTGACTATCTACTTCGATATGATTTGCGTTGGCATTGCATATACCTAGATTCGTAGCATTTTTACTAAATCCAAGAATTGCTGACTCTTTACAACTATAGGTTGCTACTAATTAAGGGGTTATCTCATTTCTTCCCATTCCATTAGATTCATATAACTATTTCAGAGGATAAAGGTATATATTGGTTATTCTTCCTATCTTTCCTACATATCTTGATTGCATAATCTTTCGCAATCCAAGGGGATTTAAATAATAAGTTGTTGGTTTAGGAGTTTTCACTCCAGGGATGACTATTAACTAGTCCCAAACTTACACAAATTCCTAGAAATTCTCATCTTCTTTTTTACTTCCTTATGTTATTTTCTCTTGTTGTTGTGGCACAATAACTTTTCAACCATTAAATTTTGATAAGGTTTACGCATTGTTTGCGTAATGAGCTCATAGGTTTCAATGTTGAACCTAGTAGCTCTAATACCACATGTAACAACCCCAGTGTTATACTTAGTAAAATTTCCAACATTTCACGCTAAGTGAATATTCTATGATGTCATAGCATAGCAATAAAAAAATTTCTTTTCATAATATAAATTACATGCATAATTGAAACAAAACTATATCCAAACTTTCGTTGCATTTCATTGTAATTTCAAAAATATTCCAAATACATAGATATCATATTGTATGAACTCAAGTATAACATACATGATTACATCCTTCCATATAAATGAGTACATGATATGTTCTTAGCTCCTCTGAGCTTCATATGGAAATAGCTATACAAACTAGTCCCGATGTCCCTGCATCGGTGTATACATTCTGAATGTCCCTACTCGTTGTTGCAAAAAGTCACCAATACTAGCGTACACATACACAAACCTTGGTCGACAACTGATGAGGAGAAGTATCACTCAAGAGCATTTTTGCCAACCACGAACTCAAATACCATCCCCCACACATCTATCAAAGATATATGGACCTACCCTTCGATGAAGAGACTGGTTGGGAAACCTCATATCAATAGCCTATTTTAGCTTAGTGTTGTATCCTACATGTCTAGAACTTGAAATCCCACAATCTAGAACTAACATGCATACATCTAGATCATGGTGAATTTGATAGTGTAAACAGTGGCTCATACACTACTTTGGAAAAATTATTCTCATTCAGTACTTTGAATGAAGGTCATTCACTTCACATACAATTCTCTAGCTCGATTTGGATCCTAACCGTTCATATACTATGTATAGGTAACTTCCTTCCCTAGGTAAACTTTAACCTCAAAAACAACCTATTTCCCTTTCCAAAAACTCTATGATATCTTATGGATATTCACATCCTTGGTATAAGCTTTCCTAGCCCATTAGATAACTTAACATAGACAATCCATTCACTACAAAAGACAATTTAATCACTTGTGTAACTTTATAATCTAGAGAATAGCTATATAAGGCTTAAAATAATCATAGATTAAATATATATAGTTGACTCCCTTCAGTATTATATCATGTCAATAAGTGATTCATACCAATGATCAACCTTAATTGAAGTTTAATCAGATCAATGGATGATTCCAACCGAGAGCATATTTCCCTAAATTAAAAGGGATGATTCAAAGTTGAATCTTGTCAACATTATGATTTCATAGTGAAAGTACAAAGAAACTACCCTAGTAGAAACTCTTAATAAGTAATCTTACCTATGTCTCTATTCATATAGTACCTCATAGGCTCAAGTGATTTACTCAATCACAATAACTATCCTAGTTAAATCAATAACCTAACTTAGAGTAACTCATATGCCACTCATGTTTAATCATATCTAGTATGTAATACCTATGATAAACACCAACCTCCTATTATGGAGTACATACAATCACATCATCAAAATAACATAAAATCTTCTATTCTCTTTTCAAATACATTATAGTTTCCCTAAATGCAAGTAATCATAAAAGACAATTCAAACATTCATGGAGAGCCATTCTTTCATAGATAAAATAACAAAGAAGAATAACCTCATGCATGTTATCACTATCCAATCAATTGATAGAAATGTAGCTTCTCCAAATAGCAACAAGCTTGTTTATAGCTTCTTAAGAAACTTCACAATAAACTCTAATATTGTAGTTGATAGAGTACTTCTCTCAAACATACTCTCTCTCAATATAATAGAACTCTCTCTCTCATAAATAAATAAACTAATAAAAATGTAGAGAACAATGCTTGTAGTAATATGTGTCTTCTCAAATGATGAAACACTGCTATTTATACAACTATTTGTTAACTTCTTAGCCTATAGTTTAGGCATGAAAATGAACAACAAAAAGTATGCATAGCGACACATAAAACATAGTGAAAAGGTGGTGAATATGCAAGCTCTTACTCAGCAAAACCTCTATAGATCGACTTGCAAAATCGACAACAATCAGAGACTCATTCAAATTTTCACATGGATAATTGAAATTATCTCCAGCACTAGATATCCACATCAAATGGGTTTCTATAGGTGGTGCCAAAGCTTCCACACTCTTCTCAATGTTGGCACAATTTCATGCATTTAGAACTAGTCAATCACCAATTTGCAACACCAAGCATTCATCGGCTTAAATTGTGGGTGAGTCAATTTAAGATATTTATTCTCTTTAACAAAGTCATTGACTATTCCTCATGTTTAAATGGATGTATAAAACATGGCAGTTTAAGTTTACCCAGTCAAAGATAATCTTCACCATAGGCATCGACTAAGTCTATGTCATGCATCGACATAAGGCAGCAAGCTTAAATGCGGTATATGAGTTTTATAAATTGTGACAACAAGAGTAAAACTAGGCTTCACCAAACACGGTCATAAGAAACTTCAATCGACCTCTATCATGCAGTCAACATGTATCACATAGTGTGCTATAGTTTGATACATTGGTCAAAGCATATTCTCAATATAAATCAGCCCAATATAATTCATAGATGTTTATTGATCTGTAAGCATACATATATATATATATATGTATGTATGTATCATTTTGAGTCGTTGTAGCTATGTTAGAGGAGCTACTTCATTTAACGTTGATTTCTCTAACACTATACAAAGCCAAGGTTGCGCTCTACTATATAAGCATATTGCCCCTTTTAAAAGAATTCTCATATCAAATGTATATATATAATGTTTCCATCATATTGTATTTGCATTATTATATATACTCATGAAATCATTTCTTATAATATATATACTATATCTATATATATTTATTTTTATGAGGGTTTACATATATTTATACATCTTTAATTCTTATATACGCAAGATAATAATGATAGTGTTATATATAATATCGACTATATATATATACTCCCCTATACTCATGTATACATATGTATACATGTATTTATATATATATCTCTTATATATATAAATATATGTTCAATTGCACCATTAAGCACATACACAAGTATTCATATTCCCATTGACATGTTTATTCAACAAGTGCATACATATATACACACACATATATACATATAGTTGTTTCCTCATCTATGTATCTTTGTGAGTATTTCTACTTACATACATGTGCATTTGATAATGCACTCATACACGGGTCCATGTATATAAATATATATATTCCCATATACATGCTACAAGTTACATTCATGTATAACAACATAAAGGTAATTATTCATAAAGCCTGAAGACTCAACCCAAAGCACAATCTACTAAGTATGACTTGCCATCTTCCCACAAAAAATGACTTGACTCAATTATTCTACTGTGGTGTGTGTATAAACTCAAATAGGTTACGTTACCGATTATCCGACCCATCACTTCTCTTGAGTGATACTTGCCCTCCGCTTGGAGGAATTGAACATATACTTGCAACCACTAACATATGCATAAGACATTCACTATTCACAAAATATGCAACATATGTAATACATCTCCAAAGTTAGAATACCAATTTAATAACCATTCATTCACATATATGTAGTACTTTTCCATGAGATAACATCAGATGTGATAACATACATTCATAATGCATCGATAACAAAGTACAAGCATAATTTATTCATCTCCATAATTCACATTACATTCACATTTTACCCTACATAGTAATAGTAAATAGTAATTACACAATTGGAGTGTAACAAAAGTTACATAAAAGCACCAAGAGATACCAAGGGCACACTAATTTAAAAGGGATAAAGCTAAAGAATTTGATATTTCACCAATTTTCAATGTGGCCGATTTAAACCATTTTCATGGAGATACTAGTAGAAAGAAAGATATTATTTCATATTTTTAAGGCATTAAGAAATGGGAACAACAAATAACAAAGAAGAAAGAAGATGAAATTGATGAAGTAATAGATTCTAGGATAGTAGGAAGACATGAGGCAAAAAATATAAGGAATATTTAATCAAATGGAAAGGAAAGAAGATGGAAGAAGAACCATGGGTTGTAGCTTCAAAGCTTCAGAAGCTTGGAATCCCAAATCTAGATTAATGTTCATCAGCTCTCACTCATGAAATATTCTTTCTTACCCAGGTTGTTTGATGCAGGAGCATCCGACTGAATGGACAATCCTACATACCAAAAAGAAATATTTATACTTTTCTTTCATTTTCCTATTGGTTGTGTTTTGCAGGCATGAATATTATTTTCAATGATATTTCCCTCCCAACTCTTCTAAATTGATGTAAATTAGTTGAGTGTGAATTTTATTTGAATTTAGTGATAGAGGTGTTGGAAAATTAGTAATTAATGAAATTTGGGAGTTACAATTAATCCCACACCCAAGTAGGAGGAGGTAATTCTTGGTATGTTGTAGCTCCTCTTTATATTTAATTTTTTTTTTTGAACTGGGAGTGGGGGAATCTAGCCACTTGGTGAAGGAGGCAGTGAGGTGAACGGTGAAAGGACCATTTGGAAAAAACCAATGAATTTGTTGGTTAGAAATTGAAGAGGATATGATGGAAACACCTAGGAGGTAGAGTGGGAGAAAAGTGTAGCAAAACTAATGAGGAAAATCCACGCTTGGGTTGAGGAAGTGAGACAAAACCAATGAATTTGTTGGTTAGAAATTGAATAGGATATGATGGAAACACCTATGAGGTAGAGTGGGAGAAAAGTGTAGCAAAACTAATGAGGAAAAACCATGCCTGGGTTGAGGAAGTGAAAATAAAGAAGTGAAATGAAAAGAGAAGGAAGGATTTGAGGAGGAAAATACTTGTGAAGCTTTGTTGAGGTGCCCAAGAGTGGAGTAACATAGTTTTTGGTTTCATATTCTATTGTTGTAATGTATTTGGAAGGCTCGTGAATCTGATTTTTCAGTTATTGAATGTAAAATCTTGCCTATATCAATGTTTTGACATGTTTTGTTTCATTTTGAAGATGTTATTGTAAACATTAAAAACTTGTTAATAAAATATGATTTATTCCTGAATTTTATTCATTTTAGTTGTTGGATAATCTTTAGCTTTTAGCTTTTAATGGTTGCAATAAGTTTTAGAGAAATTGGTGTCCTTGTTGAATGTGAGTGTTGCAACAATTGACAACCCCATAGGATTCTCAATTGTTGAGTTGCATCATAAGACACATTTTCTCCTTATGAAAAATTCAACCCCATTCTACACCAAATTACTTTTGGAACACAAGTGGCAAGAGATCCTATAAATGTGTTGTTAAATCAAAGCCCACAATTCCTTGTCATTTCTCACCAAACCCCTTTCTTCTAAGATGGATCTAATGGTTGAAGTTTAATCCTCACTCCCTTGGTTGGATATACATTCCTTGACTTTGAGTACCAATGAGCTAATTTTTGATTCCTTATTTGAATCTTATAAGTCTATGAACCATAATGAGATAGAATTTTTCCTTTTTAAATACATTCCTTTTCCCATGAGAGAGAATCCATGCATGAGGATGAGCACCTACATTTTGGGTATGAATCAAAGAATGAGGTTGATGAATATTTGGGCATCACCAATTATTATTATATTATATAATTAATTATGAGGATATTAAAGGTCAACATTGAATGAAGTAAATATCACAACAAAAATATTAAAAAAAAACATAAGGGAGGATTATATCATGATTAAAGTAAAACCATCCATCAATTGGAATATGTATTTTAATCTAATGAGGAAGGACCTCCCTTATAGAATAATGAATATTTACACCTAGAATGTCAAGGTCTTAAATTTCCTTATAAAACATTTTACCAAGTGAAGATCAATATATCTTTACAAACACTCAAAAACTCATGACACCTATCTCATGTTGATTGAAAAAACTACATCTCTTTATGACACTTCTACAAATCCCATTGACACATCTACAACTCTAGTTCATATATATTCAAAATCTAGATAGATCAGGTATTTATTTATTCTAAAATACCAATTTCTATTTAGTGTGGTATAATATCTCATCACCTCCCAAAGGGGAACATTTATTGATATAAATATTTTGAGTTTTTTTTATAGGTATACTATGGAAATCATGCAATTTTATTACTTTTGAATCGTGAACCAGCCAAGATAATAATAATAAATAAATAAAAATGGTTTTAGCCAAGTTTCCAATGTCAAAAAAATTATTATTATTATTTCTCTTCCAGTTTATCATAAGTGATGTATTAATTTATTCTTAGTTTATAAAAATACATGGAATTAAAAGAATGTTAAGAATAAAGAATAGAATCACTATTGAAAAATGATAGTGGTATGATATTGAAACTTTTTGGATTATGAAAACTTTGGCTCCACAAGCATCAAGGTATATTTTCTTAAAATTTCATTACCACTTATTCCCAACTATTGTATTCTCATAATAATTATTAATCTACCAATGTCTATGTATCCATAAAAAGTATGCATGTACAACCATTTTATAAATGAAGAAAATTTGATTTTATGTCCTCTAAATAAAAATAGAACTCTAATAAATTGTGGGTTTTTTTAAGAGGAGTTGTTATTCCTCTATTTACTAGCTCTCGACATAATCCTTTATAATAGTCACATGATTATAGTGATTATTACGAAAAATCTTCCCTCTCAACTCTACTCTCCATAACAATGGTAGTGGCTAATGTAATCCTCCCCAAAAATAGTTTGATCTCTCTAGCCTATTTTCCTTTTAATTTTTAGATATAGGACTAGAATTTTTCTTGTCATGTACAAAAGGTTATTTTGCACACTAACCATACCCATACAAGTTCCAAAAGAAACTAACTATTACCTAGACCTATGATGCATCTAAATTATGGTATCTTCCTTGTTTTAACAATAATTTATTCAAATTTTAATAGGAATTGTTTTACAATAAATGATAAATACTTTTCATCTCACCCTCAACTTCCACATGTTTAATATTTAGGATACAATTGTTCTAGTTTGGGTTGGGCTCCTTATGACCCCTATTGATGAAATTATAGAAAAATATATATAGTTGACCTTACATCTTCTAAAGTAAAGGTTTATTTATACTTTAGAATTTCTATGGTTCACTTTTGAGGTTAAAATTTCAATTAAAATTGTTCAATATTCAATTTTTATTATTAAATGTTATTAGAAGGTTGAAATTTCATGTTTTACTCACTAATTATAATGTTTTCCTTATGGATTAGTACTTGATGTTTAAGGTATACAATTCAAGACTAAAATTTTTCCAATGATAATTAAGAACTTAATTCCTATCACTTAATAAAAATAATCTAATATTTGGCATTTATGATTCCACATTCATCATTCAATGTTCCTTTGAGAGTTGAAGAAGGCTATTATTATTTTTAATTTTCATGAAAACTTTCATGTCTTAGTAACCTCATGGGACCAAAACAAAAGAATGAAAATTTTAAGGTAGTTAAG
This sequence comes from Sequoiadendron giganteum, assembly GCA_007115665.2. NCBI lineage: Eukaryota > Viridiplantae > Streptophyta > Pinopsida > Cupressales > Cupressaceae > Sequoiadendron > Sequoiadendron giganteum. The sequence continues at coordinate 177,016,110 of CM021104.1, read as the reverse complement.
TGAATGTTAGTGGAGGCATCCTTTTGTTTTGATTATAAGGGAAAATAGGTTTTGAAGGGACCTAAAACCTTGTACAATTGTAGAAACAAAATGTTGCTCAAAGGATGAAACACTTAACTATGAGCATCAACCAACAGAAGTAAAATGTTGCTCTAAGGATGTAACACTAAACTATTTGAAACAACCATCAATAGAAAAACAACAAAATAACAGGAAAGAAACCAAAACTTGGCAGCAAAGAAACAAACACAAAAGAAACCCAAAACATGACACTGCTTCATGTTTCTTAAGGTGTTGGCCACCTCAAGTTCTTGATTCCTATGAAGGTCAATCATGTCCAAAAATTATTTCTTATCATTCTCAAAGGACTTCCTCTAGTCACCCAACCCTCTTGCAGCAGGGCCTTTACCATCATCCTTTCCACCTTTTTTCCCTTTTCCTTTAGATACCTAATCCTTCTCCATTAGTTCAGAAAAATACAGCTAGTCCCCTCTAAGCTCACCGATCTTACAGAACAAGACCTCCAAAGAATTTGTGCTATTCTTAATAGAAATATTATAGGCATGGAGTAATTTCTTGATATCTATGTTGGTATCCAACACCTTGGCCTCTAAATCAGCTAGGCGTTGTTCACATAAGGACTTAAAATCAGTGAACAAACACTCAATATCAACAATTTTTTCAATTCAAATATCCAAGGTAGAACCTTTTAGAATATTCTACACATTCTCTTGCAATCCCCTGATTTTGATGTTAACCCTATTGAATTCTTGTAGTGTCGATTTGTCAATTTCAAAGTACAAGTGGTCCCCACCCTTGCCATGTCAAGGAGCTCAAACATTGAGGTGGTGTCATCATTAAGATAGGATAAATCCTCCGACAAGGGATTACCCTTGAGTGGTTATGGATTGACTTGTTTCTGCTCAACACCTGCATATTCTTGCTCAAATTTCTCACAAACGGGTTCCACATTAGGTATACTACAAACTAGGGAGTCATCAATTTCCACTGCCTTCTCCCCAAGAGCCTTCTCCTTGCAAAGGTCCATGGTATCCTTAACCACAACATTTGTGGAATGATCCCTCATCTTGGGAAATTCTCTTAGAAGCCCTTCTAGGCTTCTCTTTGGCCTCCAAGGTCACAACATTCTCCTGTAAACCCTCCTCACCTTCTACCACTGCATCAACTTGGCCACAAGTCACAACATCGTCTTTGGACCTAAAATCCCCAAAACCCACCTCAATTTCATTACCATTAGCCTGGGACTCCGAATCTTGGTGAATAATCCTATTAACTTCTTGTTTTCCTTTAGGGGTGCTCTTCTTTCTCTTCTTCAAAGGGGTAGCTATAGGGGAGGGAGACCCATCCTCACCTTCATCATTCGACACCTCTTCCTCAACCACATTGGTATCCAAACCAGACGAGCTAGAATCATCACTTAAAGTCTTTTCCTTGTCCTCGACTGAGGTGGTGAGGCATCCTTTTGTTTCCAAAGGGTCCTAATCCTATAAGGCTACAACAATTTAACAAAGTCTCTTAAAACAACATTTTTCATATTTTATGACAACTATAAATATTTCATTCACACCTATAATTGGAATTTGGGTTTTATTATATTGACCTATGCTATTTTTTCTCAAACCCAAAATATTTGATCATGTTATCAATGATTATTCTAAAATGTCTCATTCATTTTTAGTGCAAGGGTGTCAAAACCTTTTTTTGCTATACCTTATGGAACAAATTGAGGGCACAAATTTTGTAAGGTGGTTTGATGAATTCTTATGGAGGCTTTGTTTCATTTCCAAAGGGTCTTTATCCTTTCATGCTACAATGATATAATTTTTTTTTTGTTATGTCCCAATTTAGTTTTGCTCCACTTCATAGTGAACACAAGGAAAATAGGGGTTCCCACCTTTTTCAAGATGGAACTAGGAGGGGATGTCTTATTTCACTCAAGTTCATTAAAGGAAACCAAGATCCCCCAACAAATTGGTTTGATTGAGGAGTGGAACTAGGTTTAGGATGGTTTCATTGGGTGTGATTAAAGAAAAAAAGGGGTTCACCACCAAAAAAAGTCTTGGAAAGAAGGAAATGAAAATGATATGAATTTGAATCTAACTATGTAACCTAGGAAATCAAACTCAAAATCAGAATAGTAAATTGAGAATGAACAAAGGGGAACCTGGAAAACTACAGATGCTTGAAACAAGGTATGTAATCCCAAAATTATGAATTTTGAAGCACACTAGGACTCATATGCTAGTTGGGGTGATTTAGTCCTTGTTTAGGGTTTTGGGCCGAAACTGGAATTTGCAACTGGTAAACCATGATCTACATAAAATGTATGGGAACTAGTATAGTGGGACTCATATGCCAGTTGGGGTGATTTTGTCCCAATATTAGGGTTGATCTAAAATTTTGGTATCCTTTAGTGATTTTCTATAGCTTCTCTCCATCTTGATCTTTGATTCTGAAACTCTGAATTTTAACATGTAGGTGACTTTCCATAATCTTGCAAGAAAGATTACAACTTTGACAACTTTCTCCAATATTTCTCTTCAATGGATCTTCACCTAAATCAAACCCTTAAAATAAATGCTACAATCTTGTATGCAATGGCTAGCATGAATGTATATCTTGACTTGAATGATTGCTTGAAGCATAAAACCCTACATCACAAATGTTAGGTAAAAAACAAACATGATGCATGATGAATTTGACATGATGCTTGATTCTTGAATATAGCTCCAAAATGCTTGATAATCAGCTCTTGAATGCTCTTGTAGTCACAAATTTTCTATAATGCTTGAATACTTGAATATCTAGAACTTGTTAGGAGAAAATATGTGAAATAACCTTGTATTTATACTTGTTTGTGCCAAATTTCTGGAAATTAAAACACTACAAGCTGACATTAGATCTAGGAGAATAAAATCCTGCCAATAATTTGAATTTAAAATAGGTCCAAGCTAAATTGGGACTCATACACCAGTTGGGATGTATGAGTCCCAGTAGCCTAGGCTTGGGACACAAATTTTAAGAAATTTTAGGTTTAATGCCAAATTCAAGTTCATGCCTCAAAACTTAGGTGTGACTCATATGCCTAAGGTGGTGTATGAGTCCTAGATCACTAAATTTGGGACACAACCCCAAAACATGAATTATGATTGGTCATTAGTTAAGTGTTAGGATTATCCTCAGAGAAATGCACTAAATAGGGCTTATGGATGCAAAATAGGACCAAATAAGGCATAAAGAAGCCCAATTTTAATAGGGAGGGCCTAAACAAGTGTGAAAATGTAAAGGGGTACATTTTTCTACACTACACCTAGAACCAAATCTCACTCACAAGGCCAAGGTTTTCATCATGCAAGTGAAATAAGCTAATCAAAATAAAAAGTATATACATAATACCATGAATATATACCTATTGTGACAAAGTACACAATATCCATATTTACAGACCTACAATGTGTATATATCTGTGTGTAAACTATTATAAATAAAAAACTCAATGTATATGTGTCCAAGATATGGCATTGATCTATGTATATGCGTTTGTAACTTTGTGATTCATGATGTATACTTTCTATATACCTATCCTAAAGACTTGCGAACATAAAACTAGATATGCATAAGAAACCCTAGGCCATATGTTCATATAAAATTTTGTACGATCATACAAATTTTTGTACTAGAGGCTCTGAGGGGCCTTAATTTTTTTGTAAAATTTGACAATAAAAAATATAGAAAAAAATATATTTAAAAATTCATCTCTCTGACCTCTTAAATGTAATTATGTGTTTTGTTTTGCAATACATGGCTCCTATATAAAATTTTATCTCTAAGACCCTGTTAAAAAATTATTCACCTGCAAGATCTAACTCACAAAAAATCACAAGTACACACATTAGAATTATTAATTCACATCAAGGTCACCAAAATGTATTGCATTTCAATGACATAACTAAAGTATACATCAATTCAAGGCTAATTCAACCAAATACATGCAAACCTCAAAATGATCATATGTGATGTGTTGATAGATTGAACGTGGTTGAGCTCATAAAACTAATAGCATGATTGTGATATTGATATAATAGATTGATAAGTTGGAATCATAAGGATATGATGGAAGTAGATGCCCAAATGGGGTGAGAGGCCTCTAATTTATAAAAAAGTAGAGGAAAATCAAGGGACAAGATCCATTAGTTAATGGATGGTTGAGATAAATGAGGTTTAGGGTATGGATTAAAGTTGTATTCATGTGACAATTTTCCTTTGAGTTGTAAGAGCTAGGTGTGATGAATGGAGGTTTCACAATTGGTGAGAGCTTTCAAGCAAGGGGGAATAATCAAGTGAAAAAGGGGATTAATTGGAAAGGGTGGCTAAGGGTTCAATGGTGGGGATTGGATATGGGAAATAGTGGATGGATACGATTTGGCAAGATATTTAAAAAGGTATTTTGGGTGGTAAGATTTATCTTCTAGAGAGGAAAGATATGACTTGCTGCACATTTCATGGGAAGTGAGGAATTTAAAATTAATATATTTGAAAATAAAATTGTAGACATGTAAAATTGACTTGACACCTATCACATACCTCGAACAACAACGGACAACATCAAACAACATCAAACAACCTGAAACAACATCAAACGATATGGAACATCATCTCCGATCATCTCATAACACCTCAGAATGACTCAAAATCATCCTGTAACATCTCAGAATGACTCAAAATCATTTTGTAACACCTCAGAATGAGTCAAAATCATCTTGTAACACCTCAAAATGACTTAGAATCATCTTGTAACACCTATGAATGACTCAGAACCATCCCACAACACCTCAAAATGACTTAGAATCATGTTGTAACACCTTGAAAAGACTCAGAACTATCTCATAACATCTTGGAATGACTCAAAATCATCCTTTAACACCTTGAAATAACTTGAAATCATCTCATAACATATAAAAATGACTCGGAATCATCTCGTAACACCTCGAAATGACTCAAAATTATCTTGTAACATCTCAAAATAGCTCAGAATCATCTCATAATATCTCAGAACATTTCAAAATCACCTCGAAACAACTTAGAATTATCCCTTAATGTCTCAGATCATCTTGAATCATCTCGTAATCACCTCAAAACATCTCAAAATTATCTCGTAATGTCTCGGATAATCTTGAAATCATACTGCAACTTTTCCACATCGCATCACATCACACCATATCTCACCACATCGCATCACATCAAAATGACTTCAAAAACCCTAATTTCTCTATTAATTGAATAAAACAGCATTATTTAATTAATTCACCTTTTCATCATTTCAGACAAATTAAATAAAATTCATTTATTTAATAAAGTCCCAAAAGCCCTAATTCCTCTATTAATTGAATAATACAACATTATTTAATTAATTCCCTTTTTCATCATTTCAGACAAATTAAATAAATTTCATTTATTTAATAAACTCATGAAAACCCTAATTTTACTATTAATTAAATAAAACAACATTATTTGATTAATTCACATTTCATCATTTCGACCAATTAAATAAATCACATTTATTTAATAAAGTCCTAATACCACTTTATTTCATCTTGATTGATTAAATAACACCAATTATTTAATTACATCACTAAAACACCTTATTCCTCTAAGTTAATTTAATTACAACACTTTCCCTCCAAAAAAAATTAAAATAATCAAATCAAACTATTCAAATCAATTATCAAAAATCAAATCAAACTAATGCAACTTTGTTTGCAAAAGTCAAAATTGATTTGCACATTCAACTCCAAAAAGGATTTAATTAATTAAATCAATTAATTCATATTCCTCGCCCACTTTTTGATTGAGCAAATTACGATTATTGACTAAGCAATCTAATTTGTTGACTAATCAATCCAAATTGTTAACTAAACAATCTATTATGTTAACTAATCAATCACAATTCCTAGCTAAACCATCACAGTCCTAACTAAGCCATCACAATCCTGACTGATCAATCTATTTTGTTAACTAATCAATCACATCCCTGACTAGCCAATTTATTTCTCAATCACCCAATTTGTGAAATCAACTTTGCACAATTTTATCATGTCTAATTCCTCTCAGCACACTCCAACCTTTGATCTATATATTCTTAAAAATGATCTTGATCGTCCATTTCAAAACTCATTTTCTATATAACAAACCTCTCTCCTCATGAAAAAGGATCGAATAATCAACATACATTGAGCAACGAAGTTTTGTCAAGATCATCCTTGAGAGAGCTTCATTCCTTCCTTTGATCAAAAAAACATTCATCCAAACTTTGCACACAAACTTTGGAGGCTTCGTTGTGATAAGAGAAATCCAACATCAAGCAAATACACTCCACTACGGGATGGTAATGCTACATTGTTTTTATACATTCATTTTATAATCATAGATTCATTTATGCATGTTAGAATAGCTTAGTTTCATTTCTTATGTGTAGGTTAAGATCATAGATTAATATGTTAATCTTAGCTTAGATTCTTTGATTTAACATGTTTGATCCATCTTCTGGTCTAACGTTCTCCCCCTCACAAAGAAATCATGTCACATGTGCACAAGATTAGTGATTAATTAGCTTAAACCAATAAATTTTTTAGACTATAGGAATCGGTCGGGTATTTGTCCCCCTATAAACCACAGTGCACCTAGTAAACATTTTTCACGTGACTAGTGACACTGGCATGACATGCCCTTTGGTACCATAGTTACGGTGGGGATACTAGACCTCATGACATCTTGCATGCAATAGGATGCTTTAGCCAATTGAGCTAGGCCCATCGCCCCAACTTAAAGAAATCAGTTAATTATATATTAGTGAAATGATTTAGTTTGAAAATTTTGGAGATAATTATAGTACCAGAAAAAGTATCCCTTTTTCTTACTTAATTTTGGAATAATTAATATTAAACTGAGCCTAATGCTACCTTGATTTAGTTTTGTAATGTTTTAGGGCCCTTTTAAACTAGATGGACTTAATTGTACCTTATTTAGGGTGTTGTAAAGTATATCCTTACACTTTCACACTAATCTAGGGCTTTATTAATTAATTGAGGTTAATTTTCCTTAATAAGACCCTTTATTACGTATCTCAAGTCTTAATTCAATTCAAATCCTAACGAATTCAATAAATGCACCTAATATTCTAACCCCCAACACTCTCTCAACCCAAAAATATAGGTGGGACCCATACACCACCTTGGGTGTATGGGTCCCCCTAGATGGGACCCATATGCCACCTTGGGTGTATGGGTCCCCCTATATGGGACACATATGCCACCTTGGGCGTATGAGTCCCGTTTGGGGCCTTTTTAGGGGTTTGAGCAGGAAATCAAGTTTTCAATTCAAATTTTGTGAATGTCAACATTTGGGGTCTAATAAATAGTAAATTAGATGGAATGCCTATATAAATAAGGTTTCAAGTCATTATTTCACCTTATAAAATCTAAGAGCAAGCACGTAAGAGCAAGAGTCGTTTCAAGACCTAGAGCTTTCAAGTGTTCAATCACAAGAGAAAATATTATGATCAAGAGAGCATTCAAGAGCTAATTATCAAGAATTTCGGGAAATCAATTCAAGATTCAAGCATCATGTCAAGGTTTGCATGCATCATGTGTTATTGTGAGCTAACATATTGATGTAGCATTTGTGATCCAAGTTTAAGCATTCAAAACCGTATCAAGTTTCATGATCAAGATCTACGTCCATTGAAGCCAACTCATACAAATTGTAGATCTACACTCCAAGGATTCAACAAGGTTTGGTGAGTTGTTACATTCATTTGTTCATTCATCATTCCTTCATGTTATTTCAATTCATTTCAAATTTTAATTACTCAAGCAGGGTCTAACTAAGGTAGACCCCCATCCACTAATAAAACAACATTTTTCTCTCTTGTGATGTGTATTTTATAGATTTAAGTGAATGGGACTCATTCACCCAACCTGGTGATTTAGTCCCTGATATAACCTTTTGAAAATATTTGACAGTGTTAGATCTGGGTTCGAAAGATTCAAAAAGATCCTCAAAAAAACCTAGAGTGGGACTAAATCACCCAACTTGGTGTATTAGTCTTGTTATAGTTTTTTTATCACTATTCAAAAAATCCTGATCAACTCTTAGAGAATCCCAGATCCTACCCTAAAACACCTAGAGCAGGACTAAATCACCCAACCTAGCATATCAGTCTTGATGCAATATGAAACAACAACTTCCAAGGTTTATAGACCTTTTTTTAGCCTTTCCACTCCTCCAAGTACTTTTTCTGCTTCATTCTATTTATCAATTTGATTTCATGCTTTCAAGTTTATAGGGTTTTGTTCATAGGTGTTTGCATTTCTCCTTTGAAGATTTATTTAATGGTGAACCCCAATATAATTTCAATAGGAATCCCCTATTCCCTTCCTCAATCAAGCCACTTGGTTGAGGGATCTAGGTTCCTAAAGAACAAAAGCGTGAAATAAGTCCCAAAGTTCCATCTCCTAAAAGGTGGACACCTATTTCCCTTGTGTTCAATAATATTATAATTAATTAAATAACTATATGTGGAGAATAAAAGTGAAGGTTAAATTAATTGGTGAGGGGTAAAGGTGAAATGAAGTGTGTTTGGACGTAAGCTACTTTAGGTTCCTATAGTCATATTTTTAATGGGATGTCATTTTTCTCTATTTTTTATGATTTTAAAAAGTTATACTCTCTTGTAGAGAATTCTCTCTAGTACATTGCATGTTTTTTAAATAATTTAAATATGTTAATTTCTAATCAGTCACATGTTTGCTTATAAAAACCTATTTACAATAATTTTAAAAAATAACATAATAAAACCATTCAAAATATCAAAAAGATAATATTTTTAGAATTTCGACTCTGAGCTCTACAAAAGGATATTTTCATATTTTCATGAAAGTGTCCCTAGTTGGAGAAATTTAGAGTAGAATATGATTTTTTTATTTTCCCTATAATAAGGGTTTAACTACCTCATATATAGTTTTGGGTGAAATGGTTTTGACCAAAACCCTCACAATTGAAAGGGTTTCACTCAAAAACTTATATATAAATCAAACCTCGTTTGAAATTTTTAATTGAAAGAAAATAATGTAATGATTTCAAGTCAAACCCTTTCACCTAAAATTGTATGTAGATGTTGCATTGTTTTAGATGAAACCATTTTTCCTAAAACTATTTAGGGTGAAACTATTTCAATCAAAACTATTTTTGGTCAAAAGTGTGATATAAATTTACACTTTTACCCAAAGAGAGTTAGCCTTTTCTTTCTCTATATTAGGAATTCCCTTCACATGGTTTGGGGAATTATTGTTTTAGAGTGTTAAGGAATTCTCAATTCTTGAAATTTAAAAAATGAATCAAAAAAAATTTAAACAAATTTTATTGGGTAAATGCAAGAAGATGAGTCCACGAAAGATGGAAGTTTTTTCCTTAGACAAAAACCTAAAATTGGCTTCAAGAAAATGGGATCCCAATTTTTAATAAACTTGAACCCATTTAGGTTCGGGGTTCTGAGTCGAAAATGAGATCCTATTTTAAAATAGCCCATTTTAAAATAGTCTTAAAAACTAGATCCCAATTTTTAATGGGTTGTTTTAAAATGGGATCTCATTTTTAAGACTGTTTTAAAACGAGTCGTTAACAAACGAGATCCCATTTTTAAACGACCCATTTTTAACGGCCTGTTTCATTAAAAAAAAAAAAAATTACTTTTAAGAAACGTAATCCCATTTCGCAAAATGGGGTCCTTTTTTATAGAATGGAATCCGATTTTAAAAAAGGAATCCTATTTCATTTAAGTATAAAAAATTATATTTTTATGAAACCGGATCCCATTTTGGAATGGGATCTCATTTTTAAATATTTTATTTTTGGTCAGGTATTTTATTTATTTTCAGTTTGGGAAAAGGCTTTGGGGACCTGAACCTAGGCCCTAGACCTAGTTTGACTTGCAAGTTGAAGGTCTTGGAAATGCCACAAGAAAATAGTGACTTTGGGCTATGTTTAAAGACTTTTATTGGAGAAGTTTTTGACAAAATCAAAACCCATTATAGATGAGACAATGTAGATTCCAAATATGTAATTTTTTTACAATTAGATTAATTTTTTTTTTTTTTTTATTAATTTAAGGTGAAACAGGACCATAAACTTGAATTATCAAGGTTTTTAGGTATTTAATAACTTTTTATTAACATAAGTTTTTGAAAAAAAAATCGTACAAAAGCGTACTTCAGATAATTTTTTTCAATTTAAAAAATAAAAAATAAAAATGATAAGTTTAGGTCATCTAATGTGTGACGTACATGACGATTTTACAAAACACCAAATATGGCAAATAAAAAGTTAACAAAAAAAAATCAATAAAAAATTACAAAAAATATGGAAAGTGTGTAACACCCTGCCACACACACCCTAAAGGATAACATAACATCTAATAATTACAGCACATTTTAAAAAATAAAGTAAAACTGATATGAAAGTAAATCAACATACAAATCTAATACCAAAACTATGCATACAGATCATCTAACTAGTCCTCTGGGGTGACATGACTGCATTACGTTGTGAAATCTTTCTAACCTAACACCAATCCCATGATGATGATTAACTATACACATGTATTCATTTAAAAACCTTTATATATAAGAAATGAATATTGTACATACATCCATAACATTACATAACCATCCATCTCTGATCACATGATAATATCAAAGGATACATCCATTACATTTTTTTATATGAATACACATCATTCCAAAGGTTACATAATTGTAAATATTTCCACAGATACAACACCACTTAAGTGCAATAAATATGAACCAAAGATTACAACACCATACCCATACATGGGATAGAAAATAAATGTTACATCAAACTTCCCTTATAACAATGGGAAGGATTCCACAATTACATAATGAAATACATCATAAAAGAATATAGTACATAGCACAAAAATTGTCACCAACACTGGAAAGCTTAGGAACCATTGCAACTGGTACAACTCTGTGCATCACGATCATCGACGGGGAACCCAATGGAGTGCATAGCACGTTCCACCCGACCATGTGGACCCAAAGGCCCATCCCCCATGCTAGGAGATGAAAAAATGACCCACAACATAAAATAGTCCAATGAACAAGGTTATCAAGACTCTACAACCAAAAGCAACAAGCTAAAACATAAGAGCAACCAATTCCAGAGGTACATGAACAAAAAGGGGAAAAAAACAACATGCAAGGTTTATAAAGGGAAGTGTGTCATCCCATGGCTCGATATGAGTTACCTAATGCAAATCTTCCTAGGTATCGACCCCCATCTTGGGTTATCCTGGTGACCTCAGCCGATCTTCGACTCCCATTCTTGCACATGCAAAATCAACTTACCTTTCTTGAAGACAAGGTAGTTTATTTGTCATTCCAAGCCTTCTCGTCTCATCTCAAGCCTAAACGAGCACTTGAGCCATGAGAGAGGCATCCACTATGTTTTATTAGACTGATTACTACCCACCCCCCCTAACTATTTATTAGGTTATCACTTAATTAACTCAACTTGCACATGAGTTACCCTAGATACCACTTAGGGTTCTAGCCCCCGTGGAAATCCACACTCCCTACTAGCAACAAAAGCCTCATAAACACAACACTGGGTAAGCCAACTTGCACAACTAGAAATACAATTAAGATAAGCACAAAAAAGTGAGGCATGCACCATCTCACACTAAATCACCATAAAAAGACCACTCCCAAGTGCAAGGGTAAAACTCCATAGACATAATCAAGCTTAAGAACAACCGTTCGTGAGAACCAACCATGAGAACCCAATTATAAGCAAATTTTCCCCCACCTTTGGAAACCTAAAACTGACTACCCATGAATTCACAGTCGAGGGTAACTCAAAGGTAACTAGCTCCAACACAAAATTCAACATAAACATTCTCCTCAAATCCAAAATCAACTCAAGAAGAAGACATCCCACTTGGAACCATATAAATCATCTTTTACTTTCACTAAAAAATCAAAAGTAATAAATTCCAAGGAGCATTTAAATCATCATCTCATTTTATTTGAATGTCCACTATAAAAACATCATTTAGATAAACAAAGAAACTATATAAACCTATTCTTTAATAACCAAATAAAAGTTATTAAAAAGCAAAGAAAACCTAATATTTCAAGTTTAAGGACTAGTTTGCATATAAATTAATTAAAAAATAACAAATATAATCCAATCTTAATTAAAAATTATATATTTGGAAACTAGACCATCATGTTCTCTAATGGGTTTTAATTTTATAGGTTGATTCAGAAAAAAAGTCCATCAACCATATTTCCAAAGTTGGACATTCTTCTTCAATTTGCTTTAGTTTTTTAGTTGCAATTCAAAGGCTAAGGGTCAGATTGCCAAGCATTTCGTGAGCCTAAAACCACAGCTATATGTAGGTTGGAGATTCAAATTTTTAATAGTGCGTATGTATTTTTAAAAACGTGTACACGCTACAAAATGTATACGTGTTCTTTATTTGTTAGATTATTTAAAAAATTAAATGCTTTTTAAAAATGAGTACGCATTCTATGTTACAAAATGCGTACGCATTTTAAAACACGTACGTATTTTGCATTTCAAAACGCGTACACATTTTAAAACGTGTACGCATTTCTAAACGGTATTTTTTTATATAAAAAAATGACTTGTACGTGTTATAAAATGCGTACGCGTTATATGATATGTTCGCATTATAATGTGTACACATTTTTTAGCACATACACATGTTCTTAGGCTTGGGTATCAGATGCATAACATATACACAATTTTAAATAACGCATACGTGTTTTTTGTGAGATTTTTTTTGGTTGAAACTTCCCCTCTTCATGGACCCAGCTTCTTGCTTTTACCCATATATATATAAATATTTATGTATATATATAAATATATTTAATTTTTGACACACTGCTATCCTAAACAGTATTATATATATATATATATTAATTTATAACAACCTACTAATTTATTAATAGTAAATCAAATAAATAATATGAACAACACAAATCCCTAACAACATATATATATATATATATATATATATATATATATATATGCCCAATCAAATACTCATAAACCGAACACCATACACCAATCTATTAATAACCAGAAGCTACTGCCTAAATCACAGTCTAAAAAGCCAACAACAAACTGATTTTTATAAATGAATAATAAAATTATAGAGATTACATCGATGCCCAATGGAGTTTCATTGAATAATATCTATAAGGAAGCACACAACAGAATGCCAAACACAAAATAAATCAACATGATTAACATAGGTAAAATCGAACTCCCAAACAAAGCAAGGCGAATGACAAGAAGGATAAGGTGTCGACAAGAAAGGCTGAAATGAAGATGCAAATTGTTTAGGCCCCTTATTGCATGAAAGAAAATTTTAAACACAATACAATATACACATATGACAATGTCCAAGAAGATAAACATAGACAGAGAAGTTGAACCAAGTTCAAGCGGATGGAGGAATTTAATGGGTGTGGCCTGGTAAAGCCGATAGGATGACTTTCACCATGCCATCCCATGTCAAGAGAAAAAACTATTTTAGCAAAGCTACAAAGCACACACTACATAGGCTCCAAACTAAGCATAAGGCTTACAACCTATTTTCCATGAAAACCAATCTACAAAGAATTAAATCAAGCACTCACAAAATAATAAATCATCCAATATGAGCATGAAAGGAAATTGTTTTCAAATCAAATCTTAAACAAGCAAGGCCATGCCCCAAACCAGTGACCCTTATACCAATAGCAAGGTAGTGAAAATATTAAGTAAGAAAAATTGAATGCAATAAGGAAATCATATACATGATATTAGCGAATTGTTGATTTCTAGCATGGTGCAAATGCATCACATGCAAATGGATGCCAAGGGATAGCAAGACAACAATATTGCAAATCATAAATGTAGAGCAATAAATACAACCAGACTACCAAGAGGAGAATAGACACATAAAACAAGCATCGAAGTAAAAATACGATGGAGAATTCACCTGGAGTCCAATGCTCGACAATGAAGTAGACGTGTTGAAGCTCACTCGTTCACAACCACAATATCCTTCTCAAAAAACTTTATCACTTACAAATATTAACACATTCAAACCCAATTTTCCCCCAAAACCAACTGGATTCTTTTCAGAATTAATTTGCATAGCAAAGTTTTCTTTTTCGAAAATGAAAAAATTAATCCTTTATTTTCCAAAACTAGCACTATAAAACCAGGGAAGAGTTTTAGAAACCAAAAATCAACAATAAAGGCAAGTTTCCTATTCACCATTTAGTTTGGAGTCATGCATGTGCACGCACTCCATTTTTATTTTTTTAACTTTGTTTTCACCCTCAGTTCAAAAATAATATCTTCTTTATTTATTTAAAAATCATAAGATTTTCCCACATTTAAATAATTAACTCTTTTGATAATAACATTATCAACCATTATTAAATATAATTTAAAACATTACTTTCAGCAAAACAGTTTAATATAATTATTTAATAATAAACCATATGCTCTCAATTTCACAAAATTGATTTATTTAATCATTATTTTAATTCCAAATTTATTTAAATTACCTTGTAATCAATTTTTAATTTAATTAAACTGATTAAAGAAGGCCATTTAAAATATTTAATTTAGCACAAAGTTTCAAAATCAATTTAAACAATATAATAACGAAATCAACATGACATCACAATTGACCATATGATGAGAGACATCAAACAAGATAACTGACAAGGATTACAACCTAGACATATGGGTTACCAGACAGATACTCATCCTCATCGAGGATGATGGCAAGGTTGGGGACTTTTGACATCTTCGTTTTTCCACATCATATCCATTGGGTCTTTGAGGCATGCTCAAACCTGACAGTGTAGGTGGAGTCGGTGCTTGGTACCTGCAACATGCATCCAAAAAGATGTCGAACAACTTGTATGTATATCAAATTAAAAACACACCGTGAGAGGAAATCATAGTGTAGCAAGGTGCTCACGAACGAGTGATGCTACCCCATTCCCCTCACCAAGACCTCAAACAATAACCACATCATCAAGTAATAGTAATTACATCATATAACCATCACTAATCAGATGCATAACAAGTCACATATACACATGAAGTACATAACCAAATTAATCCAACCACACAACTAAATCCATATATTTTCATAATATAAACATCAGTCCATAATGTCATGATCGTCAAAATTAGACAAAATGTCATCCAACCCAATCCAGAATGGTGAAACAAGCAACTATAAGGTCTCAAGTGCATAACATGATATAATAAGTATCAATCTAATGAAAGCAGTCGAGAGAGGCACTACAAATTGTGCTTTAGTGAGTTAAAAATATTTTCCCAAAAATGATTTAGCAAAATAAGATTATTTAGGTCAAAATATAGATGACGTACACGTGCATGGTATGGTAAAAAAGTGACTTTTAAACAATGGTTTTTAGAAACACCTATTGAAAATTAATTTATATCATCTAGGTATTGAAATAAATTACATATTTGGAAACTAGACTTTGAGTACTACATTTTATGATTAGTGAAATTTATCAAGATTCCATCTCTAAGTGCTTCAAATTTTAAGGTTAAATGTGTCGAATTCTGAAATTCAGGGAAAACACTTCGACTAAATGGCCAAAAAGTGTACTCAACTTCTTTCACACACCCTATTATACTTTGACCCGCTAAAAACCTAAAAACCTACAAGGCCCCTCCCTTTATATCAGTGTCATATCTTTTTATTCAAAACTTATACTATGTTACTATGTGGATTAGGGGTGTATTTTTGAGTGCCACTGTATTTTTTGGCATTTGATTCTAAGAGAAGATTGGTTAAATTCTTATGTGAATGCTTCTGTTAAGGTATGTGACTAAATCTACATGGATACATACTATAATTTTTCATGCTATATAGTGTTGTTAAGGCTCCCTAGTAATAAATCTCCTTTCTTATCATTTGACTCATGATAATTTTGAATGTCCTATAGTATTCACTTGAGGTTCCTCATATCAAATATTATGACTAAAGTCACTAAAGGATGCTTAGAGGTTTTAGTAAATACAATAGGTGTAGATTCAATCTCTATGGTGTTGCTTAACTAAGGGAGATTAAGATAATAAGTGAATAAGGATAGACGAAGAGTCATAGAGTCTTCTCTGCTTTTGGGTTGTGCCTTATCATGGAATTGTGATCTGCCCTTCAATTAGAACATCATACCCTTATGTATAGTTGGGAGATGTTAGTAGAGATTTAATTTGATAGGGATGGTTGAACCTAGCTTTAATTAGAATAATAACATGTTGATGGTCTGATTGTCATTGAGGTTAAAAGAGGTGCCTCATTAAGGTTAGAAGGAGATCTGAGTGATATCAGAAAAGGATTTTTTGTTTGAGGTCAAGATGGATTCATAAGGATGTTAGGGAGAAGGATTCATTGGGCCTTAGGGTGTCATTATATCAAGCCTTGAAGAGTTGCAAAAGTTTGAGCATCAAGCCTCGGGCTTACCTTGTATCACTTGCTAAAGAAGAAAATAGTTCGTCATTTTCAGCTAAGTATAATTGAGATTCTCTCTCTGAGCTTGAGGCTTACTCTCTGTTGGAAGAGATCAGAATTCAAGCTTCATCCATGCCTTATATTGAATACCTCAAAGTAATGAAGAAGGAATAGGTTAAGTCCGAGGTAGTGCAAGACATCGACGTTAAGGCTTTAGTTTTACTTTTTGAGCATCAGAGATCGACCCTAAGGTGTATGCCTTAACATAATGATAAGTATGAAGTAGGTTGGATTAAAGCTGAAAGGGCATTGTACATTGAGCTTCGATGTTAAGGCTTAACATAAAGAGAAGGATGTGGAAATATAAAGTCAAAATGCCGATACCCACAAAGGTTTTAGGGATCAAAGAGTGACCTTAAGGGCCTCAACAAAATGTTAAGTATGAAGGATGAGGAAAACCTGAACCCGAACACCCGAAATGCTGTTGAAGTTTGTGGGTCAATGTTAAGGATTAGGCCTTACCAAGAATGTTAAGAAAGGGGTATAATGAAACCTTGAACCTCGACACTCAAAATGGTCTCGGTCTTCGTGGGTTGGTGTTAAGGCTTATGCCTTAACATGAAGCAAGGAAGGGGAAGATGGAACCTGAAAATGATTTTTTTGTTTTCAGGTTTTCTTTAAGGCTTATGCCTTAGTAGTTTGTTAAGTATGTGGTAAGAAGGATGTTTGAATTTCAACATGCAAAAGGGTTAGAGTTGCTAGTGAAGTGTTCAAGTTTTGTAGGTTTGTAAGAAGGCTTATGCTTTATCGAAGGGAAGGTAAGTGGTAGGAGGTAAGGTCAAACCATGACACTCGAAAGGATGGAAGTTGGTAAGGATGAGTTTCAATTTTCATGAGACAGAGGTTGGGCTTATGCCTTACTCGAAAGCTGGTAAGCGACATGAAGGAGGAATGAACTCTCACATCTAGAGCTTGGTAAACTGACTCATTGGTGTAATGTGGGGATTTTTAAGAGACCCTATTTCATGTCTCTCTAACATAGTGATAGTGAAGGTGACAATGGTAAATGGTTGCAAAGGCTTCACATTGAAGGGAGATACATATATCAACAAGACGTCATTAGGAGTCCCTTCAACATTCTGACAAAGATTTATTGAGGAAACTCGAGAGTAACTTAGTTTTACATGTTGTGTCATCAACAATTCAAAGTAAGGGAGGATCATTAGTAAGCTTGAGATGATAGTGCAAAAATAAAGGAAACTATTCTCAATTATTGATTGAGCGACATGTGGCAAGCAACTGATTCATATTATGGTAGTGAATCATATTCTTAGGGTGATGTGAACATAAAGGTAAGATCGATGGAATAGTTTTAGGTGAATATCTACAAACAAAATTTAAAGCCTGTCTAATTCGATGATGGTATTTAAATGTCTTGACAATTGAGCGATAACCATCTAATCATGGCATGGATTTCATTATCGATGGCCTACATTAAAAGGCCAAATTTTTTCAATGGTTAAGAAAGGAAGCTTAGGCACAAAATTTGAGATGTTAGCTCCAAACAATATTCTTGTGAAGGAATGAAGAAAATGGATGCCACCATTAATGCAAAGATGGCTAGGGAAGCAGAGGGAGTTCGAGAAAATAGGGAGGACAATTAATGAAAAAAAACCCCTAGTTTATGTTACACCAAAAATTACAGGTTTAATGAATTTGGTTAGGGTGCACGACTTGAGAGGAGAGTCTAGGCATGTCACTTGTCTCCAAGTGGTGGAGGTTCGAAGGCATAGAAGGAGACTAAAACTTTCAAGTTTATGGTATAAGGGAAGTCATTGAGGGATGGGGATGGAGGATAAAGAATTGTGGAGAAAAAGCAAAGGCTCAATATCCCATCCCAGGCCTTGGAAATATTTACACAAGGGGATCTATCTTTAGTTGGTTTTTAGCATACCCACCTAGTATTTTGTACGTGTAGATGCATTTTCATATTGGACCCTATCGTGCTTATTGGGGGTGTTGGCTATGTATTTTCGTGTATCGTTGTTGTGGGAGTAATATTTGGGATTTTTTGTTTATAACTAGATCAGATCTTTGAGTGTTTTGGGATTGTGGTTTTTTTAACCTTGGCTTCCATCGACCATTCCATTGGTCTCAAGTGAAACCCTTGTTCCTAAGTCATCTTATTGCGATTTAAATGTTAACCTAAACAAATAGAACTTAAACTTGTATGTCCTTTTCTTTAAATGCCAGTAACAGTAATTTATATATAATTTTTGATACATGATAACCGATAAGAATAATGGGTGTTAGAATGCTTTGTTCAGTAAAATTTGAGTATCGCACTCATGGCACTGTTTGAGAGTTGCTTTATAATTTTTTCTTGTAATACCATTTTATATTATTTGAATGGAAGATCCCATTTCATCATCATGGGGCTAAAATATTTCTTTCTTGGGGGTTTGGCTAGAGCACACAAGGCTTCATGATGCCAATATGGTTGGGAGGAGAGCAAGTTTGATTTCTAGGGTTATCTGATTGTAGTAAATTATCTTGTGGTTAGAGAGGGCCATCAAAATTTTCTCTTATCTAGAATTGCAGCCATGAAGTGAAGCAGATATTAAGTACATACATTAAATTTTTGTGTAAGCGTGATGTGTTTTTTTATGAATAAACTATCCTTTAAAACTATGTCTATCTAAATCAAGGTTTCAGACCTCTAGCTTCACCTAAGTGGGTGGTAGCCGACGGTGAAATTGTCTGGGGTAAGAGGAAACTAGAAAGGTTTGGGTACCCAATCTTTTATTCTATAATTAAAGGATTAAAGGCATAAGATAATTTTTGGTAGAGTGATCTTTGAACCTAAGGGTTATATCCCTTGTGTTCGTCAACCAAGTGTTTGATGGGTGAATTTTCTTGAAGATTTAATATGTGGATTATCTTATTAACCTTTCACACCGTAATCTTATCCATGTTATATGGTGTCCTTTATATTGTGGGATTGAAACAACAACTACAATTATAATCATCTATTCATGATATGATAAGATTGCCTTCATCCTAGTTAATTCTTGATTAACTATTTTGGAAAGTGTCCATTGAGGGGAATTGTAATTGGGATTGTAATCACTCCTTATAGTAGAAAGAGCCCTTATAGATTCACTATTGTTATTCATTTTAGTATTTACTACCATTGTGAGCTAGTGGTGATTTAAACCTAGGTGTTATGTGTGATTTTAGGGAAAATAAAAAATGAGCTGGGAGAACTCAAGTTGTTGAACTACAGTTCATTTACAAAATATATACATAGGCAAGGTCATCAGAGATGATCCCCCGAGAAATTAGGTTTGGCCCCTAGAGTTTTCTATTTTTCTTTACCTTGAGTTAGCATTGATATATATTATATTGGTATAGCCTGTGACTTGAATTATGTTGCAATGAATGATGAGTTGTTGAGCTAATCAATCCTACCTTGGTGAGGGGAATCCCTTTTCTTCTCTTGAAGCCCTACTAGGGTTGTTTAAGCAATTTAGTTACTTTTTTTTTAGATAAATAGTTTCTTATGGGGAAGCACCCAGTAAAATGATCAAAAATAAGGAACAACGCTTTAGACCCATGCATGGGAAGCACCAAAAGGAGATAGAGAAATAAGAGAGCAATAATCCCTCATAGACTCTGGGAACTGACACACAACCAAAAAAGAAAAGTACACTAAAACCCAAGAAAGAAAAGAAGACTGAAAACCACACAGCCTCCAATCAAAGCATCATCCAAACCAACACCCAAATAGGTCATATCAAGAGGTTTTATTGTTCTTTCCCTTCCTCATACTCCGAGAGAGGAGGGTGTCCATTGTCCACTGCGTTCCATCATCCACAACTTCTTTGTCTTCGATGCAGAGCTTCTCAGCCTTAGATTTGCATCCCTTTTTCTTTTTAGAGATGATGGGTTTGGATATTGCACTCACAGCTTAGGCAAGGCCACAACCTTTAGCAAGAATAAAAAAATCAACAAGATCCATGAAATTGGAGTATTCCTCATCCAAATTGTCCATAAAGAGATAAGAACCATCAGAATCTGAGCTAGAGTTGACACCCTTAGGAGGAGAGTGGGGGTCCCCACACTATTGAGAGGCTAGAGCCATGCAAGGGGCACTGATGGGTGAAGAAGAGCATTTCTCCAACCCTATAGAGGCCCTAGTCAGATCCACTTGGGGAGGCATGGTATTTTCATGGTCTGCCATAAAATTCCCATGATTGCGCCAAATGAATTCAACGCCGAGGGTGCCTGGCTTTTTGATCGATTTTTTTAGACTAAAATTCTAAGCAATTGCAAACTTGGGAGAAGAACATCCAAAAATTTTATACCCCAACCTATTTCAATAGAAGCATCTGAAGGATAGACCTTCATAGTTGAGGAATTGCGTCCAAGTTCCATTAGTTGAATGGATCAAAATTGAGTGATGCACAGATTTATAAATATCAATGATGGCACATACCCTGGTAAATTTGTTGTGTGGGCCTCCCAACTCTAGTTTCACAAAGGTGCCAAACCATTCAACCATGTCTTTGATTAACTCCCGCACCCGCATAATTGGTGGAAGACTATACAGCCTGATCCAAAGGGGAACTACTGTGATCTTGGTAGAGGCATGATAAAAAAAATGAGACCAATCCAGTAAAAAGAGGCCGAAGTGGCCAAAAAAATAGAGACCCTTCTACTTGACAAAGGAGCACTCCTCCACAGAGATGAAGCGAAGTAGAAAAATCTAAAATCAAGAGATTTGATCTCTGACAAGGAGATGCAATTCCAAGAGACTTTCATCCACTCAACAAATTGATTCACTAGGGGTCGCCTGTTCAAACAACAAACAATAAGGGATTTGTTCCCAATGTCATCCGCCAAATCATCCAAACAAGCATCCAAAATATGAAAATCGATAGGGGAGTCTGACATACAAAATTTTGAATCCCCTAGGGAGTAGACTTCCATGGGATCTGAAACATGAGCGGCCTCATCCTGCAACATAGAAGACAACAAGGGAGGGTCCAGGATCACCTGCAAATTGCAAAATTCAGAGCACTCATGGTGGGTTTTTCCTATTGTGGCAGCCATGAATAATGAGAGGGGCTGCGGGGAAGGAGTAGAGGCCAGTGAAGAGGCAAGTGGAAGCTCACTCGAAGCCCGAGTCTAAGTCTGATGAGACTTAAACCCGGCTTGTATTTCCCTTTTGAGTATTCTTTGCGCCACACTCCATGCCCCAACGATGATGCCCGTTCGCTACAACAACACCTCCGTCAAAGATTTCACACATTGTGAATCCTATTATTTTATTAACACACACTCATCTTGATATAAGAAATTTAGTTACTTATTGAAATTTATAATCTATATTTGGTCAATTGTTGTTATATTATTTTAAGAATTGTGTGCTTTGAAAACAAAATTGTGTGAGTTGGTCATGAGTTGTAATTGAAATTTGAATTTTTTTTTCCTTAGCTATAAATATTGCAAAATTTTAGGCATGACATTTTGTATTAGAGCATAGTTGCAACATTGGTATCTCTAGTTAGTGATGTTACCCATGTGGGATTGTTTGTGTGATTTTATTTTTGTTCTTGTCTCCTAGTTATGACTGATTTTTGAAATGACCTTATGAGATCCTGAGTCGCTTTCATCATTATTTGATAATTTTGGTTGTGAAGGAGTTAATTTAAAAGGGAATAACTATTTTGTTAAACTTATTGAGCATTATGTAACCTCATTTGAATGATGAATTTGATTATAAAGAAGTTTAAATAGATTAGTTTATAAATTTCAGACTTGCTAAGATTAAAATATAAATGCACCTATGTACCCTCCTATAGGACTCATAAGTGTTTAAGATGAACAAGATTAGGAAAATTGAATGTGTTAATTGTATGTTCCATTAATTTCGGTTACCATGTTATGATGAACTATCCTTATGAAGACTAATTCATTATGTAATGGAAGTAGAAATAAAAACAAAGTAAATGGATAGAAAAATATTAGTGTGTTTAATGGATATTATTATTATAAAATCCATCCTCATGTTATCTTAGAACCTTGAACCAGATAAAGATAAAAGATTATTCTTAAGGCATGACAATTGTGTAGAAAATAAAAATTTACTAAAGTAAACATCATTTAACCTTATAATGCAAGTGAATAACTAAGTGTAAAACACTATAATTCTTATTTTGAAATCTATGTGTCATGGGATGATTTAAAAATGTAACTCTTTTCTTGTGTGAAGAGAAATGAAGTGATTCTTAATAGTGCGTGTTGATTTTAAATCAATTACATTCATGTTGTATGTAAAGCTATCTTGTAGATATGGAGAGGATATGTATGTCGGGTAAAAGGTTGTGGTTCCAAAACTGCAATTCCTACCTTAGGATGTAGGTGAGATCTTGTGCATGGAATCATTTGATATTGAGATAAAATAGAATAGTGGATACAATAAGCAATTAAATAAATAATGATGGTGGAGGGGGAATGAATGTAGTAGTAAACCTTGCATTTTTAAATTCTAAATCTAAGTTTCTTCTTTCATTGCATGGTATGTCAGGAATGTAGAATGGTATGATCGTTCTAGTAGCAATATATTGATGAGATTTAAGTTCCCAATTGAATTATTATTTATAGAAAACCATATAAATATTAACTCATTAGAGATGCAAATTTTAAGTGTGTGATTAAGTGAATTTTGGATGAAAAGAATGCTTTGTTTGTGGTGCTAATAAAATGGACTATGTTTTTCGTATTGGATGTTGAGTATTGGGTAGCTTTGTTTGAGAAGATGTTTTATCATGAATATGTATGTAATTTTGTAGAAAATATTATTTTGTGATTTAAATATGTCAAATGAAATGGTTTGTTGCATTAAAAGATGAAAATCAGAAAAAAAAACAAATCAAAACAAAGAATTTATTTTGTATTCTCAGTGTATGTGAATATCTCGTAATGGTGCCTATAGAGTGTATTGTGGTAATTTTTGTGGATAGACCAAGTTGTAAAAGTAAGTGTATGTTGTGCATATTTGAATCATATGGAATGGGATGGTAATATTCTTGATAGTTAATGTGATTCATCTTGTGTGAAATAACAAAAAAATGGATTTTCTTCTTATGGTTTAGGACATAGAGCAAACACACTTCACAATCATTTGATTAAAGGGAAACCCTAGAGATATCAATCTAAAGTATGCAAAGGAGAAAGAGATCCTGTAACAGGGTTGTCCTAGGGTCTAATTATACACTAAAGAGGGGTTCACCACCAAGCTAGGCCTTGGAAAGACTAATGAAATGTGAGTCTAAATGCTTAAACCTAATGCAATGCAATCTTTCAATAAATGACCTAGAAAAGCATGTAAAATAGAATAGAAAGGCGAGAAATCAAAAGTGTGCACCTAGGAATGTGAAGAAGATTGGAATGAGCTCTAAAACATTTTTTTTTTTAAAATAAGGGCACACTAGGACTTATACACCACTTCTGGTGTATCGGTCATAGACTAGGGCTTCTGGTCTTGAACAGGTTTCTGGTAGTGTAGAATCAAGATCTACAAAATATAGAAAAATTCTTGTAGTGGGACTCATACGCCACTTCTGGTGTATCAGTTCCATTTTGATTTTTTGAAATTCAAAGTCCAGATTTGTGCTCCAATATTTTATCTTCCCTTCCAAACTAATTTTTGAATCTAAAACCTTGGTTTATAGCCTGGAGATGTTCTCCCAATGATCTCAAATGCAAGGTGACAACTTTGACAATTTTGAACGCTTTGACAACTTTCTCCAAAATTTCTCTTCAATGTGCCTTCAACCTAGACCTGCAAATCACACACTAAAGATAGGGGAAAATGTTGTTTTTTTAGTGGAAAGGGGTTTGCCTTGGTCAAACCCCATTTTGGTAATCAAACCTTGTAATAAAATGAAAAAGGAAAAAGAGAATGATGAATAAAAAAAATGTGATGTTGCAACTCACCAAACCCTAGCAATAAGATGCTACGAACATGTATGAAATGGCTCGAATGGATGTGGATCTTGAATCTTGCTTGAATGTAAAAGATCTTGACTTGAAGTATAACCTGAATCATGAAACCCTACATCAGAATTGTTAGCTAAAAAACAAACATGATGCATGATGACTTTGACATGATATTTGATGCTTGAATAATGCTCTAAACCACTTGATAATTTACCCTTGAATTTTTTTGAATTCTCTTGTCAACTCTTGAGTGCTCTTGTGAACTCAAAATTTTTATATGGATAAATACTTGAATGCTTGAGGTTGAAATGAGTGAAAGAACCTTGTATTTATACTTTTTTATGCCAAATTTCCCAAAATTACAACACTACAAGCTGACATCAGATCTCAGAGAATAAAATCCCACCAAGAATTTTAATTAATTTTAATTTTGGGCCACACGAGACTCATATGTCAAAAGTGGTGTTTGAGTCCCATTAGTCATTAATTATGGTACAATTTACAAAAATTCTTAGAAAGGTGTGAAATCCAAATTGAGACCTAAAAACCTGGGTGGGACTCATATGCCCAAGGTGGCATATGAGTCCCAGATCACTGAATTTGGGCCACACAACCTAAAAATACCTAAATTATGATTGGATGCTTATTTATGTTAGGATTATCCTCATAAAGATGCATTAAATGGGGCTTGTGGATGCAAAATAAGGCCAATTAAAGCATAAAGAAGCCTTGTCATTTAATAAAACAATAGAAAAGTGTGAAACTATGTTACAACACTTTACAAAACTCTAAATAAGTCACCAATAAGCTCATTTAGTTCACAAGGGCCCAAGACCTAATGTGAATATGTTAGACATATTACAACACTAAATCAAGGCCATGTTAGGGAGTACTTTTCCATCATTACATCTAACCCCCACTTTAGTGAGATGACGAACATGCTTCCATCTCACACTAAAGTAGACCAAAAAAAATCAAGAGGGGTCCAAATGCACGAATGATAGTGAGATAAGATGCTCATGATCAAGAGGGTTGCACAAACCCCTAGGACCAAGGTCCTATGGAAAACTAACATAGGCACAAAACAACACACATTAAAATAATATAAAGAGAAATAACAAGGCACAAGCATACACTGTCAAAGACAAAGAGAAAAGAAAAAAACAAAACAAAAGAGGGGGAGGGATCAAGCATCGATCATTTTTCCAACACGGTGTAGATCAGATCTAAGTTGTTTGTCTGAAAAATGCACGCTCACTTTGAGGCAATAGAAATTTAGGCTCTCTGCTAGGTGAGTAATCCAAGAGGGTGAGACACATACAAACATGACCAATATGGGCTAACACACACATAAGTGGCTAAGGGAAATTCATGCCTTCGATTGACTTCCCATCCAACCAGACCAAAGTTATACCTCCTAATAACTTTGATAAGGTGCCATGCAAAAATTAACTTTGAGCTTCATGAGGCAAGAAAATATTTGTATGCTTGGAACTCATGAACAAAAAAGATGGCTCCACAAGAATGCAAGGTGTATTATGCAAGGTGGCCATACAACCGAAAATGAAAATGCAACAAGAATGTTCAAAAGAGTCTTGCTTAATTCATGTGAGGTCTTAACTTAGGAAACACCGTGCCTAATGTCTCCAAGAGAGGACTAATCAAAGAATAAAAGATTCACAACTTAGGGGATACTTTGTGTTACATCAAGGCACTAAGAGGAATATAATATGCTAGGAGAGATCATGATCTTGATGGACATCATACCCAATGTCACCACAAAGTGAAAAATGTATCACATGAATCAAGAAGACTACACCATGAAACATAAGAAATGAAAAAGAATAATGCCAATATATGCCCCCATTTTAAAGAAATTTCTAAACACCATGCTATGAGAAATGACTTTAGAGTAGCAAACTATAAATGTGAACAATAAAAAGGACATGAGAGCTTACTTGGAAATCCCTATGCCAGGTCATATGTTTCCAAATAAAGCTATGGTATGCAAAATAAAAGAGAGAGGTTGCCCCCAAAATAAAACTCCAAACACACATAAGGGATCTATAGATTTGGGGTCAATATGCTCTTGCTACAATATTTTTAGAGAGCTCAAAATTGTCATAATTCCCCAAAAACTCATAGAACTAGAACAATGGCACAAGGATATTGAAAAAAAATAAAAAACTTTTAGGTCAACATGGAGGAGACATGAATGTCTCAATGCCTTACGTCATCCCCAAAAGGAAAACACAAGAAAGATAAAGGAAAAGATTTTGGGTCAACATGGAAGAGACATGAATCTCTCAACACCTTGTGTCACCCCCAAAAGAAAAACACAAGATAAATTAAAAAGATAAAGGAAAATATTTACAACATAAAGAATAATGAAGGCACATATGGAGGAATGTCATAAAGAGGGAGAGAGAGATACATCAAATAGAACATCACGGGGGATCACCTTACGCACATGTAATCACACAAAAGAAAATGAAAAAGAAATAATACAAAATACTAGCAAGGCACATGTAGTTCAACCTAAAGCAAGTCATCTGCATCCCAATTGTGTTCATTGTATATCAAAGGCAGACAACTAGACAAAGGGACAATAGCAAGTGCAGAACTAGGGTTATCACTAGGTTCAACACTCTTCTTAGGATATTTGTAATTTCAGCTCATGGAAGAGGAAAAAAATGTATCCAATTCATTATGTACCTCCTCATCAATTTTAGTAATCTCCTCATCATCATCTAAATTAATCACAACAAGAGGTCAAATGAAAATATCTAAAGAAGGTTTTAGCTCCTATCAAGGTTGTGTTATAGGATCTTTTGTTTTGGAAAAGGGGGAGACTCGTCATTCATTGCTTCAGTCGAGTTTGGATCTTGATTTTCTTTGTTTATTTCTTCATTTAACCTTGAATAAAGGGCATGATGTCTACATCTACACTCTATAGCACCTCTATTTCTTTTAGTTTCTTTTTTGAGTTGTGTTTGTGTAGGAGTAGGACGATCAACCATAGGTACTTTTTCTTCCCTAGGGGAAGGAAAGAAAGAAACCATGGAAGGTTGTTGAACCCCTTTTCCTTTGACTTTGTAAACTTGTTTTATTCTAGGAGGCATGACAGTATTGTTTTAATTATCCCTTGGTCTTTGGTAGGAAGTAGGAAAAAGAGTTGTCTTAGGTTGTTCTTGGTTGTTTGGCATGTATTTTGGTGCAATCATGGTTTCTTCAAGGATGGTGGGCTTATTCATGGGTTGAGACATGTCTTGAAGGGATATTTTTTCTATGAATTTTGATTTAAAATTTTGGTAGGATTTGAGAAAGAAGTCTTCTCAAGGTTTGATAGGTTCCATAGGCTCAGGCCAAAAGAAATCTAAGGAAAATTTTCCATGGGAAGACAAAGGGTTAAAGCCTCTATGATTCATAGTGAAAATTTCATTCTCACAGGGAAAATTTAAGCATTTATGCACAACTGATGGGACAAATTTCATGGAGAAAATTCATGGACAGCCTAACTTCACACAAAATTAGTCTGACGCCGAGATGGTGGAGAATGAGATATCTAATGTTTTTGGTCCTATTTGTAAAGGAAGAGCGATCAATCCCATCGTAGGGAAAGCAAAACCATTATGCATCTTGATCCATTCTTTCGGTTTATCGTATATTTCTTAATGGAGCTCATGCACAAGTAAGAATTATTCAGTGATCATGTTCTCTCCACAGACGAGATCTATTAATATCCCATTCGTGGGCTTGTCATAAATTTGATCGGCTATGTAAAGAGGACCATTAGGTACATGTTTAAGTATATCTTGTGAGGAGAAAAAATTCTCAAGAGGATTTTTAGTTTGCCCCTTACGAGGTATAATGTCTATCACTCCTACCATATCATTCATAGGATCAATATCTATAGGATCGTTTTGGATGGTATTATTTTTTTCATCATCTGTATCAACATTCATCACATCATTTGTTTTAGTTTCACTAGCTTTGATGAATGAAATATTATGATTAGGCATAGGGTTTGTAAATATTTGCAAGTTTTGGTTAGGAGGGGCAATGGACTTATTTCCTTGATCACTAACACCTCCAATGGAAAGACGACTAGAATCAATGAGGTCTTGCACAAGATGTTTAAGACGCTTACAATGTTTCATGTCATGTTAATTTTTTTGGTGGTAGTGAAAATAAGAATTTGGTCTATAGTTTTTTAGGTAATGGTTTATTAGGATCGGTAGTTTTAATAGGAGGCAAGGTAATCATCTTTTTTTCTAAGAGTTATCATTGTGTTGTGAAGGGTATCAAGTAAGGGAGGTAATTGTTGTTTCAGGTCCCCATAGCTAAAGGGTATCGCTACTTTAACAAAAACTACTTGGTTATTGAAATTCTAAGTTGTTTTTTGAGGGGGATTGAAGGAAGCCTTTATTCTATTTTCTAAAAGGCTGAGAATTATTTTGGTTTGTGGACTCAGACTTCTTAGTATAGCTAGAAGTGGGTTTTGCATCTCAACTACTAACTGAGTTTTGATAATCGCGGAGGGAAATACATAAATGCATGAAGGAGGGGAACTTAATCATGGTAATATTATCTTGTATCTTACTTTTCAAGTTCTCTATGAACATATTTTGAAGGTGAGGGTGAGGAACCTTGGCATTGATTTGGGAATAAAGCGATTGATAGTGCAAGATAAAATTGATAATCTTTTCTTCTTCTTTTTGCTTACATCTCATCAAATCGACCAAGGTCATCTTAGGAGTCATATGCACTTGGAAATGGTCAATAAATATGTCAAAAATTTCATTGAATGAACGAATTGAGTTGTTCAGTAACAAAGAGAACCATTCCAAGGCAATATTTTTCAAGGACCTAGGGAAAAGCTTAGCCAAGAGTTTATCATCAAGGATAAAGTCACTACATAAGGAAGTATAAGTGGAAACATGGTTAGAAGGATCCCCTTTCCCCCATATTTCTCGAATCTAGGCACCTCTACTCCTTGTGGAATCGGTTTTTGCAATATCTCCAAGGACAAGGGACTACTTTTGACATAATATGTAGGTGGGCCATTTTAATTTTGGTTGATGGTGGAAAATTTCTTTTGAAGGGATGAAACAATTTTCAAAATTTGATTTATGAGAGGGTCATTGCTTGTATTATGAGATGGAGGTGAAAAAGGTGAAGGGGTGAATGTGTTTGAAGGACAAGTAAATGGAATGGTTATAGGTGATAATGTGGTAGGAGATATGATGTGTGATGTCACAAAGGTACTAGGGATGCTAGCAGAAATACCTAAGGGATCACATTACTAGTCAATTGCATTGTTGTTGTGACTTGGGGGCTGGTATAGGTAGGAATAGAGGTAACTATTGTGGGAGGAGAAATTTTAATTCCTCCTTGGCTTGTTACATTGTTCAAGGGTAAAGGAAAACTAGTGGTTGAGGTAAGGTTTTTTCCAAAGATTTGAACTATGTTACACACATTAAGGTCCATTTCATCTTTGCTTTCAATCATCTGATATATGTTATCTATAGTAGGAATAGTAGTATTTGAAATTTTGTCATTGATCACTTGATGTTGTAGGTTTTCTAATTCTTCATGAATTTGGATTATGTTTTCTTGTTGAATACTAGCAACCATTGTTTCAACATGTGTCACACTACTTGAAGGAAAGGAATTGTTAAGGGTATGGTCCATACCTAGTGAACTAGTGTCAATACTAGGAGTGAAAGAGATAGACAACCCAAGATCCATGATGATTGTGCTATAACGAGATGACATGAGTCTCAAACTTCATCTCACTATAGTATTAGCAATAGGACACCAAGTAGAAATGCTCATGAAAGGGATACTAAATGCAAGATGGATGCAAATGCAACTTAAGATAAATGCAATGAAATAAATATAATAGAAACTTTGTAAACTGAAACAAAAAGTTACCAATAGCGAATAGTAGCTTAGAAATAGAGTTTTGAATTTTGGAAAATGAAATTAAAAATCTGCACTGGGACTAAATCGCCCAGAGGGGCATATGAGTCCCAGTGAGGGTTTTTTTCACAAATTTCAAGAAATTTCAAGTGATTTTTATGATTTTTAGTTTGTATGATATGTAGACTAAATGAAAATGCAGTTTTTAGATGTTTTTCAATGATTTTAAATGAAAAAATGTAACCTATATGTACTTTCATTAATGCAAGAATTAGAAACCCTAGAATGCCAATTAACTAATGCAAACACTAATGCAAAGTTAATGCAAGCAAGATCTAGGATGATGATGCACTGTAAATCAGAAATGATATGTTCTAAATGTAGGATCACCAAAATGTAATAATGAAAAAAATATATTTGCTTCTTACATGGTTTAGGATAGAGAACAAACACACTTCACAATAATTTCATTGAAGGGAAACCATATAGATCTCAATCTAAAGTATGCAAAGGAGAAATAGATCTTGTAATAGGGTTGTCCTAGGGTCTAATTATAAACTAAAGAGGGGTTCACCACCAAGCTAGGACTTGGAAAGACTAATTAAATGCGAGTCCAAATGCTTAAACCTAATTGAATGCAATCTTTCACTAAATAGCCTAGAAAAGCATGTAAAACATAATAGAAAGGTGAGAAATCAGAAGTGTGCACTTGGGAACCTGAAGAAGACTGGACCGAGCTTTGAAACACTAAAAATTTTGAAATTAGGGCATGTTGGGACTCATATGCCACTTCTAGCATATTAGTCCCAAACTAGGGTTTCTAGTTTGGAACAGGTTTCTGACAATGTAGAATCAGGATCTACAAAAATTAGAAAAATTCCTAACTGGGATTGTTATGCCACTTCTAACGTATCAGTACCATTTTGATTTTTTAGGAATTCAAAGTCCAAATTTGTGCTCTAATCTTTTCTCTTCCCTTCCAAACTAATTTCTGAATTTGAAATATTGGTTTGTAGCCTATAAATGTTCTCCCAATGATCTCCAATGTAGGGTGACAATTTTGACAATTTTGAATGCTTTTACAACTTTCTCCAAACTTTCTCTTCAATGTTCCTTCAACCTAGACCTACAAAAAACACACTAAAGAGAGGTAAAAATATTGTTTTCTTAGTGTAAAGGGATTTGCCTTGGTCAAACCTCATTTTGATAATCAAACCTTGTAATGAAATGAAATAGGAAAAGAGAAATATGAATGAAAAAAATGTGATGTTGTAACTCACCAAACCTTAGCAATAAGATGTTGCAAAAATGTATGAAATGGATCCAATGGATGTGGATCTTGAATCTTGCTTGAATTTAATAGATCTTGACTTGAAGGATAGCTTGAATCATAAAACCCTACATCACAATTGTTAGCTCAAAAACAAACATGATGCATGATGACTTTGACATGATGCTTGATGCGTCAATAATGCTCTAAACCACTTGATAATCTGCCCTTGAATTTTTTCCAATGCTCTTGTAAACTCTTGAATGCTCTTGTGAACTCAATTTTTCTATATGGATGAATAATTGAATCCTTGGGGTTGAAATCGGTGAAAGAACCTTGTATTTATACTTGTTTATGCCAAATTTCTTGAAATTACAACACTACAAGCTGAGATCAAATCTAGGAGAATAAATACCACCAAGAATTTGAATTAATTTTAATTTTTGGCCTCTCGGGACTCATACACCAAAAGTGGCGTATGAGTCCTATTAAGCATTAATTATGGGACAATTTTCAAAAATGATTAGAAAGGTATGAAATCTAGATTGGGACCCAAAAACCTAGGTGGGACTCATACGCCCAAGGTGGCATATGAGTCCCATATCACTAAATCTATGCCACACAACCTAAAAAAACCCTAATTATGATTGGATGCTAATTTATGTTGGGTTTATCCTCAAAAAGATGCATTAAACGGGGCTTGTGGATGCAAAATAAATCCAATTAAAGCATAAAGAAGCCCAATTATTTAATAAAACCCTAGAAAAGTGTGAAAGTGTGTTACAACACTTTACAACACTCTAAATAAGGTACCAATAAGCTCATTTAGTTCACAAGGGCCCAAGACCTAATGTGAATATGTTAGACATATTACAACACTAAATCAAGGCCATGTTAGGGAGTACTTTTTCCATCATTACAATGTGGAAAATAGTATATGTGTTATGTCCCAAGTACGATATACAATGTATCCGACCTGGGATAAGGGTGGTGGACGTCTAGTATGATCCCCTATGTGTACCCTTTGTGATGGCCTTTATGTAAGCTAGCTAGTTGTGAGTTTATGAAAATATGTTAAGTGTGTATGTTTCTTTATTAAATGAAATGTGGTGTATTTATTTGTGTTAGTCTTATTTGTATGTTAAATGTGTACCCCTAGTGTATGGTTCCCCATTATGGGAGTGACATTCCAACTAGTGTAAATAGTGTTTGAGAGGCACATGTTCTCCCATCGAGAAATTATGAGCTCAGGGTGTTGTCCCTAATCCTGATAAGGGATATATCTCGAGTTGTTGTAATCCTCCCATGGACATTGACCATGGCCTACTTCCCCCACATATGAGAGGCACACTTGTTGGCTCATAGTGTACACCTATTCCTTGATGTTTATAACCCATGGGTAAAGGATGGAATTACATGGACCACCAGTTATTCATATTCATGTGGTCAGGGACCACCAATTATGCATACTTATGTGTTTAGGGATCACCAGTTATTCATATTTATGTGGTCAAGGACCACCATTTAATGCATACTATTATACTTATGTGGTTAGAGAACCACCATTCCCCTCCTCCCCTTAGGTGGCTTATCAAGTCACGTGGTTCTTATAATATGCAGATGTTATTGTTGAAAATAATAAATTATTGGTAATTTCTTATTGATGTTTTATTTTATTATGTGTCAGCAATGTAGAGTTTTACAGTTATTTTATTAGGCTATTTAGTCATCTTAAGGTTGTTATAGTTCGATTTTCCTCAAGGAATTGTTTAAAATCCATTTTTGAATTAAGATTGAAATGTTACAATGTAACTATAATTGATCTGTATTTTGTTTCTCTTTTGAATTTATAGTTTCCTCTTTGGGATTTTTTTATTATTATTATTATTTTTTTAAGAAAAGTGGACAAGCCACAATAATATATTAAATATAAATTAATTACATAGGTCTTGGTTCAAAGGGCTTACCGGTAGGAAAGAACCAAGAAGAAATTTTTTGGTTATAGCCCATTCGATACATATGAATAATTTAGAAAAGAACAATTACAGAATTATCCCATATATGGGATGAAGGTACAAAGATCCAAAATTTGGTTACAATGCCACCACCTTAGAAGTACTAAGGATTCAAATAGAACTGAAGTTTGAGATGAATTTACTAGATTGGAGCAAAATTCTGCCAAAAATAAAACATATCTTAAACTTCCACCTTTCCTGCTATTCCTCCATGCATTCTACACAGGTTGATAACTGGTCTTGCATCACATCATCCTCAAAATGTAGCTCAGGAAACTGTGGAAGGACCGATTCCTTTGCAAGTGAATCAAGCCCCACACAAGGGACTTCATCATCGACATGAGCCACTGGATCCCTACCCGCCAAGGACCCCTGATGCAAGGAGGTGGTGTGTTGCACATTGACCTCATCTTTTTCTATTCTACACACAAAGGTAATAGACTCCAATTTCACTTGATAATTCCCCACTGAGGGCCAGCAAAAAGGTGGTTTCAAAACAAAGTCCTGCAGGAAAGAAATAACTTAAAACTTGTCCTTAAGTTCGGCTGTTAGGGATCTAGATAACCTATTTTCATTTTTGTTTATGGCTGATAATAGGATGTAGTCATTACAAATTTGAAGCCCCAGTCGAATAGCCTCAAAAATTTATTCATATCTTGCTTTATCTTTGATATAATCACACGAGAATAAGCCTCCAACATAACCCTCCCCAAAGTACAAATTATATTTTTGAACTAAATACAACACATCATTCTTCTCACAGAATTGAGGGTTTACAAATTTAGAGATGATTTCCTCTAAATCCCTCAACGAATGAAGAAAATCCATAATATTTGAAAGAAAAATAGAGAGAACTTGAGAATGAAACAAATCCATATGAGCTCCTAGGCGAATGATTTCCTTACCCAAAACTAAACAAACTGCATCTTCCTCATGCATACTCCTCATTTTGAAAATATGATTCAGGTATGCTTGAGAAATGTTCTCTTCAAGCAGCCTTTCCCAAGCATGGATGGGGCAATTTATACATAGATTCCAGGGGCAAAGCACCATGTTCACATAGAATTTTCACGTTCCACTGAAGAATACGTGACACTAAAAATAGCATTAAACAACCAGAGAAGCTTCTTGAAGGAATTTACTCAAGAGAGGAGAAAATACCAAATTTAAAGCCACACAAAAGACAACACCCACAAATTGGTAATTAATGAAGGCAGTTTTTTCGTATGGCTTAAGATTAATGAGCTTAAGCTTTCAAAATGATCAGTCATACAAAGAGAGATGCATGGCCTTCAAAAATTAAAATAGAGTACCACCACTCAAGAATATCGGCACCCAAGAAATACCATCAAGTACAATGCCAACAATTCAGTAAGCAATGTCCAACGAAAAAATAGGAAGCCAATAACCTGTAACAAAATGGAAAGCAGAGAAAAAGTATCCAAGCCTCCATAAATTGCCAGATAAATAGAAATATTTAAGTGATGCGGCTTGTCCCATCAGATCCTTGGAAAACGCTCATAGAATATTGGAGCACATGATGATATCCCAAAGGTACCGAAACCAACTACAATTGTCAGGCAAAGTAAATGCCAAATAAGAAATCGAGTAGGATGAGAGCCGACAAGAGATCATGGTAAGATGCCATTTTTAGTATTGAGATAGCAAGATGCTATCAAGATCCTACCAAATTTGAAACTTTCGTTAGCCAAAGTAGCTTTTCTAACTGCTCAATTGCATACTTACTTGAAGTGACAAGCATCATGTTCAATCCAGTGAACTAAATTTGGATAG
This sequence comes from Sequoiadendron giganteum, assembly GCA_007115665.2. Lineage (NCBI taxonomy): Eukaryota > Viridiplantae > Streptophyta > Pinopsida > Cupressales > Cupressaceae > Sequoiadendron > Sequoiadendron giganteum. Next base: position 176,980,475 of record CM021104.1, on the reverse strand, counting down.
TTGTCTAGCATGGATAAATCAGAATATATACTTATTTCCTACCTTACACTGCCCATGGAAGCCAGATACTCCGCCAGATTATTTCCTTCTCTGAAAGTGTGAGAGATTATATAATTTTTGAAGTTTTGAAGGATATCCCAAGCCTTTTGAAGGATGTACTTGATAGACCAATTGTGAATGTTTTTTTGATTTAATTACATTAATTATCAATTAAGAATCACCTTCAATATGAATACTTTCAAATCCCAATTCTAAAGCCATTTCCAAACCTAATAACAACACTTTGGCTTCAGCTAAATTGTTAGAACCTTTATTAAGATATTTGGATCTCAGACTAAAATTTTACCTTGGTAGTCATGGAAGCATATCCCCACCCCCGATTCACCTGGGTTTCCCTTCGATGCACCATCAAAATTTAGTTTTAAAAATTCTTTCTGGGGAGCTGACCATTTTACCTAATTTCTATCAATTTTTCTCGACTTTGTTTGCAACAAGCTACTTGGGAAAGGTAACTTTATCTACTTCCAATTCTGTAATATGGAATTGTCCTATTTGATAAAGGAAGAACTATTACCTTTATATTCTCTAGTATTGGAATTGACTATTTCAGAAATTGCATTCTCAATTTTTGTATTGACAACATATACAGAGTGATACTTTTCTGAAAATCCTTAAATTTTGTTCCCACCACAGATTCCAAATAACAATAGTTGGCACCACTCTCCAAATACAAGAAAAAAAGGAGGATTTATAGACTAAAGGCCAAGAGTGAAAAAGATCCCATAGTGAGTTTGGAAGAGGCATGTAGAAATTGAGCTTACTGAGAATGAAACCCCAACATTACTGTGCAAAATTGTAGTTGACAAAAAGATGATCTACATGCTTAGGAACCTCAGAACATAAAGGACACATAAAAGGGTTCACGATTCTTAGCTTGACTAGCTAGTCACTAGTTAAAATTTGATTCTTCAAATCTAACCATGTGAAGCTTCTTGCCTTGGGGAAGATTTTATTATCCCAACAGAAAGAAAAGGCCCTTTGGGGAATAAGATGCCTTGAATCTTGATTTAATGCCTTACAACCTTGGCTTACCATATAATTACCCTCTTTATAAGGAGCCCACAATAGCTTATCCAGTTTTGAAGAGAGATATACTAACCTTGCTTCCAAAATGTTTTGAAGAGAGTTGCACTGAATGATTGATAGAGAGGGATGCAAAAAGAAATTCCATATAACCTTACCTGTGATGGGGTCTCCCGACCTCACATGGTTTAAAATATTATCACCCCAAGAGTCAAGATTATGCAATGAGTCCATTATTGGGAAAAGTTCTGGAATATCATGTAGGGGAATATTCCCATTCCAGGAATCCATGCAGAATTTCACACTCTGATCATTATTAACCTCTCAAGTAATGTATGAACAAATCAGCTTTCTACAAGAGATCAAGAAATTCCAAATGGCCAACCCCTTTGGAAGATCTGCAACTGTAAAAATTCTTGAGGGGTTAATATTGTCAAGGTACTTACCCTGCATTATTTGTAACCACTTGGCTTGGGGGTTCACATACATTTTCCAAGCTAGTTTCACACCAAATGCTTTATTACGATTTGAGAGGTTCACAATACCAGCTCCTCCATGTGCTTTCCCTCGATCCATGGCTTCAAGTGACATTAAATGAACCTTTTTACTATCATCCATGTTTCCTTTCCATATAAAAGATCTGATCAAACCTTCAATTTCAGAAATGACTACTTTTGGGGTTTTAGGACTGCTATAAAATAGTTTGGAATTGAGGAAAGTACAACCTTGACTAAGATGATTGGACCGGCTAAGCAAATCCATCTAGCTTTCCAAACTATTATCCTGGATTTGATCCACTCAATTACTTTTGCCCAATATGCTGCTTTATTTGGTCCCACAAAAAAAGGGATCCCTAAATATGAACATGGTGATGAGTGTCGTTGCAATTCTCATCATTTAATTATAAATGTCAATCCAGGGCGGTGTCCATGGCAATATGCAATAGGGAGAAGAAATTATTTGAATGACATGTTTTTTCTACAAACAAAATTGAAAGGTAATGCATGAAAAAAAATTCTAAAATCAAATCTAATCTAAGAGCTTGTAAATGAAATGCTTGAATCAAATCTATCCTAAGAAATTTATAAAAGGGAATACTGGAAATGTAAAGAGGTAGAAATGAAATGACTATTAAGAAATGAAACTATAAACAAAGAGATTGTTGCTAAAATACTGAACTATATTATTTTGTAAAACTCTTCTCCCATTTTATTTCTTGATTACAATGAATTTATAGAATTCTTGTCTTCAACTAATCTGAAATATAAGCTTTATTATTGTGCAACCACTTGCTAGAAGATAGAAACATGTGTTGAGGGGAAAAAATAAGTCTTTCTTCATCTTGTTGAGTCAATCTTCTTTGGTCGTCCAAAACAAATATGATTATTTTGCAGCCCCTAAACAAACTCCAAAAGGAGATTTGGCTGCTAAAAAAGTCATGTATTCCCCTTGTGTATCATTAAAGCTCATAAAACAACTCTCAGATGCTTGCAAAACAGTTCAAACTACCCAAAATTGTCTTCTAGATATTCTTCATTTGTTTGCACAACCCAACAACTTGCCTTAATTCTTGGAATTGCCTTCTAGATGCTCTCAACTTCTATCCAAGTCACCCCAATCTATTTTAATGTTCACAACCGTTGCTTTTACAAATTTTGGAACAACTTCAAGTGTTGTCCCACAAGTTTTAGAGCAACTCTCCACAAATTCCAAAGTAAGAGATTCTGGTAAATTTTTGTCTCAAATCACAACCTGGGTTTATATGAAATTTAATGGGTTTTTTCATCATATTGTCTTTGAATTTCGGACCAAAAATCTCCAGAACCCAGATCATAATTTGAAATATTTGACTGCTACAACTAAAAATATCTTACTTTCATCATCATGCCCAGTCTTGATAACTTCATAATTAGGCAAAATATACATTTTTATATGGCTAAAAGATGAGTCATTATTTTTTCTTGACATCTCCCCCACACCTAGAATGTTGCAAGTCCTCTTTCAATTTATAGTGAGTTTCAAATACCAAAATAAATCTGCAAAAACTTTTGAGAGTAACAACTTGTATAGAGAAATGCATGCCTTTGAGCTTTAGAAAAGTAGACATAACATGTGTAAAACACTTATTTGCAGAAAAGAAACCTACTCTATCCTACTCTACTTATTGATGTAGAGATAGGTTACATAAAACCATTAACTGGTTGTGGAAAATAACATCCTTTTCTCAAAGGATGGATCCATGCATTCAACTTTTTGAAAGTAAAAAAAAAACCATGAGAAGAAGATGACTAAATATTTGAATTTTGATGCTCCTTCTTTCTTTGAAATGACAATCTTCTTGATAATTTCTAATTCTAGTAGATGCATGGGCTGATTAGAAAGATTTTGCAATCCTTCATCCCATTTTGTTGCATGCATGATTGGATGCAACTCTTTGTCCTTCAAATATTTGATTGGCCAGTGCTCCTTGGACTTTGAAGGTGTCCAAACAATAATCTTTTGTTTGTCGGGGCTTGAATTCATGGTCCTCTAGTTAGGGATATTGTGTAAGAGTTGTCACCTTTGCATGCAAGAACCTTTTCCTTTGGATATGTTGTTTTTTTTTTGGGGGGGGGGCTCTAAAATAATAAACCTAAAAAAATCAGAAAGTTTCTAAATTAATAAACCTAAAAAACTTGTCAAACTAATTTTTCTTTTGACCTGTTGTCACCAAATTATCAGCAACTCCATAATGACACCTTTCCCCAGCAACGACGCCAAAAATGATGAGTGTCACTGCAATCTTCATCATTTAACTACAAATGTCAATCCAGGGCTGTTTCCATGGCAATATGCAATAGGGAGAATAAATTATTTGAATGACATGTTTTTTCTACAAATAGAATTGAAAGGCAATGCATGAAAAAAATTGCTAAAATCAAATCTAATCTAAGAGCTTGTAAATGGAATGTTTGAATCAAATCTATCCTAAGAAACTTGTAAAAGGGAATACTAGAAATGTAAAGAGGTAGAAATGAAATGACTACTAAGAAATGAAACTACAAACAAAGAGATTGTTGCTAAAATACCGAATTATATTATTTTATAAAACTCTTCCCCCATTTGATTTCTTGATTACAATGAATTTATAGAATTATTGTCTTCTACTAATATGAAAGATAAGATTTATTATTGTGCAACCACTTGCTAGAAGATAGAAACATGTGTTAAGGGAAAAAAATAAGTCTTTCTTCATCTTGTTGAGTCAATCTTCTTTGGTCATCCAAAATAAATATGTCTATTTTGCAGCCCCTAAACAAACTCCAAAAAGATATTTGACTGCTGAAAAATTCATGTATTTCCCTTGTGTATCATTAAAGCTCATAAAACAACTCTTAGATGTTTGCAAAATGGTTCAAACTACCCAAAATTGTCTTCTAGATATTCTCTATTTGTTTGCACAACCCAATAACTTGCCTTAATTCTTGGAACTGCCTCCTAGATGCTCTCAACTTTTGTCCAAGTCACCCCAATCTATTTTAATGCTCACAACTACTGTTTTTACAAATTCTGGAAAGTTTTCGGAGCAACCCACAAATTCTGGAACAACTTCAAGTGTTGTCCCACAAGTTTCGGAGCAACTCTCCACAAATTCCAGAGTAAGTGATTCTGGTGAATTTTTCTCTCAAACTAGAACCTGGGTTTATATGAAATTTAATGGGTTTTGTCACTATATTGTCTTTGAATTTTGGACAAAAAATCTTCAGAACCCATATCATAATTTGAAAGATATGATGAAATATTTGACTGCTACAACTAAAAATATCTTACTTTCATCATCATGCTCAGTCTTGATAACTTCATATTTAAGCAAAATATAAATTTTTATATGGCTAAAAGATGAGTCATTATTTTGTCTCGTCACATGGCAAGGTTGCTTTTTGAAATCCTAGGATATTGAAAAAAAATTTCTCATTTACCTTTGATGTGTTAAAGATATAAACTTTAGATTTTGAAGCATTGATCTTCTGACCTGAAGCTGAAGAATATTCATTGAGAACCTCCTTGATTTGACAAGCTTCCGCTGAAGATGCAATCCCAAATAAATTTGTGTCATCTACAAATAAAGAGTGGGTCACTGCCATATCTATATTTTCTATTTCAATACCTTTCCATAAGCCTAAAAAATGCATTCTACTGATATATCTGCTCAAAGACTGCCATAATGATAAATAGGAAGGGAGACAATGGGTTGCCTTGCCTTACACCTTGTGAGCGACTAAAAAAACTAGAAAGAGACCCATTGAGAATAACTGAAAATTTGGCTCCTGAAAGGAATGTTTTAATCCAGTGCCACCATTTTGCTGAAAAATCAAATTTGATTAGTACTTTCCTTAGGAAACACCAATTAACCTTATCGTATGCCTTCATCATGTCGAGTTTGACTATGATAGAAGGGACTTTCCTAGCTATTATTGAGTGAAGATTTTCATGGGCCACAATTTCAACTTCATAAATTTCTCTACCTGAGACAAAACCCCCCTGTTCTTGTTAAATTATCTTTGGAATAATAGGTTGTAGCCTTAGGTAAATTGCCTTTGAGAAAATATTATATATCGTGTTGCACAAAGAGGTTGGTCTATATTCCACAAAGGAGGTGGGGTTGGAAACTTTAGGGATGATAAAAATGTTAGTTGTATTGAATTGCTTGAGAAAATATCCAGATCTGCGTGATTCTTCTAAGGCCCATAAAAGATCAAAACACACAACATCCCAACATTTTTGGAAAAAAAGGGCTATGAAGCCATTAGACCTTGGGGCTTTGTCAGGAGGCAAGGAGAAAACTACCTTTCTGAGCTCCTCGATTGAAAATGGCTTCAGTAACTGATCATTTTCTTCTGTAGATATAAGGGATGAGATTGCTTGCAAAAGATCTTCCACATCCTCTTCATTTTGTTGGGTTCTATCATTTGGAGCAAAGAGGAGATTTGAAAAGAACCTGACACATTTTTTCTTAATATCCTCTTCATTTGTAAGGCACTTGCCCGATGGAATTTCTTTTATCGCTTGAACCACCTTAGTTTCTCTTTTGATCTGGATCGAGGCATAGAAATACTTATTGTTTTTATCCCCTTCTTTTAACCATAGTTTCTATGATTTCTGCCTCCAATAGGCTTCTTCTCTTGCACATTTCTCTTCTCATTCTACTTGCAAACTCTTTTTATTTTCATATGTCAAAGCGTCCAAACCTTGCTGAATAATTTTATTATGAATAATTTTTAATTCCTGACCTATCATTTATTTTTGATGGAATAAATTTCTAAAGGTCTCCTTATTCCATTTTTGGAGTTGATGTTTAATATGTATCAGTTTTGTCCATAATCTATACATCATTGACCCAGGTTCAAAAGGAGCAGAAATCCACCATTGACGTATCAAGTCTACAAAATTAGGATGTCTAAACCACATGCTCTCAAATTTGAACGAAGATTTCAGAGCAAGAGAGGAGATATTTGCAATGGAAAGAGATATTGGATAATGGTCAGAGTCAGGAAAAGATAGAATCTCAGAGACAAGTTTATAAGACAAGTTGAACCAATTTGGAGACAAAAGAAACCGATCCAACCTTACTTTAATTTGCAGAAAACCACTCCTTCAATTTTTCCAAGTGTACTTTCCATTTACTGGCAGAATATCTCTCAAAGAATTGGTAGTGATGAAAGAATTAAAATCAGGCATAACCTTAGCAAGCAGGCATATCCCTCTAGTCTTATCTTGGAGAGATGGAATAACATTAAAGTCTCTGGCCATGATAAATTTTCCATCACCCAAAGACATAATAACTTGAGATAATTGATCCCAGAGTCATTTCTTATCTCCTGTAGGCATAGGACCATAGATATTGAAAAGCCAAAATTTAATATCAAATTTTGTTACCTCTAACAATTGCCAATTATTTTCACTGTGAAGAAGAACCAAGAATACTTGTTTCTGATTCCACAAAACTGCTAGGCCCCCTAAAAATCCTTGGGTAGGGGAGTGAGGAGATTGCCACAACTACCATTTTTGGATTGTCTGCTTGAATGTATCATCTGAAAATTTGGTCTCTTGGATAAGAACTACATTTGCACTGCATCCGTCAATTTGGTGTTTGACACGGGCTCACTTGTCAGGGGCATTAATTCCATTGACATTCCATGAGAGAATCTTCATTGGGCCTGAGGAGAGCAGCATGCTCTCCTTGGATGCTTATTAAGTGGAGATAACAAAGAATCAAGCAAAGTAGATTGTCGTCTTGCTTCAATTTCCTCTTGCAATTTAATAGCCTTAGATTTGTGGCCTCGTTTACCTAGAGACTTCTTTATAAGGGGTTGCAAAGGATTTTGGGCAATGGAAAGAATCTACGAGTAATCCAAAACCAGAGAGACTTGTGCATCTTCCCCTGCCACTTTACCCTCCTCATGGATCCGCAGGTCCTTAGGGGTCATTAATTCCAATTGGATATTATATATACTCTAAGATTCACAAATAGATTCCTCTTTGGAACTATTACAATCCCACACCCAGAAGGATTCTGCCTGAAACACCTCATCTACAATTTCCTCAATAATTTTTGGGCCCACTGAGATCAATAACTTTTCTACCATTAACTCTAATTCTGCATCAAATGTCTTGTTTTCCTCTAGATATTGAATCAAACCCTATAAGTCTTCTTGTGCCTCGGTTGGGGAGTTTTCCAAGAAAAAATTAGACACGTCATGCTTAATCAAATGGCTAGACTGAAGAAACTTATTTGAATCTTGAAACATTAACCTTCTAACCAATTCCTCTAGTTGAGATTCCTGAATTTTAAAAGATGGTGAGTACAGGTTTAGACTTAAGGATGTGTGCTTGCTCCATAGTACATCAAAACATAAATAAGCTTTGGTTTGCTTAGACTGCCTGCATCCCCAAACAAGTGATTTGGTATTGGTAGCCCAACTATTTAAGGAGAAAATGTGTTGACTACAGAGAACTTGTATGGTTGTACATCCTTTAATGATTTCACCATTTGAAAAGATATTGAATCTCCCAAAAGTAATAGAATGATCCACACCCAACATTATATCATGTTTGAAAGATCCAACTTGTGACTAGAACATAGTGTGAAGAGACTGAGACGGCAATGGATACTTTCCCAAACTGGTTGTAGAACAATAATTTTGGTTCGAAATAGATGTGGAACAAGAATTTTGATTCAAATTGGATGTAGAACTAGAATTTTGGTTGAGAGGGGTTGAAGACCCTTCAGGTTGAGCATTTAAGTCTTGAAAGGATTCCCAACAAATTGGTTGAAGCCAAGAACCAAATTTTGATTTTATCTCTATGTGGGATGGTTGTTTCTTAGTTGCATCATGTAAAACAAGAAGTCTAATTGACTTCGAAGGATTGTTGAAGAAAACGAGGTCATGTTTTTGGAAGATGCCAATCCGATTGCCAATGATTTCCAGCAAATGCAATTCTCTATATTCCAAAGGAAGACCTTGAAGTTGCACCCAGAAAGGAGAAAAACGGATCACAAAATCCTCAGGCTTGAAGTTGTGGATCCATTTTTGCATATATAACCTAGATTCTTAGAAGTTCCAGGACTTGATTCTAAATACCTCATCTTTCTCTAAGATGGAATCAAAAAGGACAACAAAAATTCCTCTAATTTCATCCAAATAAAATATTTTAATAGCTCCTTTCCATTCTTGAAAAATGATATTTTTAGAGATTCGAAATCCAAAGTGAGATTCCAAAACTTATAGATAAGAGCTTTTTCCCTAAGGTCATTTATTTGGGGCATAACCATATGTTTTGGAAAAACTACCTTGAGAACTTATGGTTGTGAAATAGTTTCTTGCTTACGTGGCCCTATCCCAAGATGAAGGATGTCGCTCGATTATTGACTCTCCTTCCTCCTCCATACTTGTTTGTGCTTACCCTTGGTGTGCTTTGTTGAAGAACTACCCTTTTTCCATTTCCTCCTTTTCCTTTGAAAACCCCTATCCCCATGCGACCTTTCTCGTTGTTGCTTCATCCGATGAGATTTTGTTTGGATTTCCTTTAATGCTTCCACATTCTAATGATTTTTACTAACCCCTTGCTCACTAACCTTTGGAAATGATGAATTTTTCCCAGAGGGTGGATTCAAATCCTTGGCAGGATCCCCCACTAGTACCACATTATGTATGTCATGATCCAAAGGCAAATGAGATGACAACCCTCTAATGGGGTTTTCAGTGGCCAAATTGGAAGCTTTCAAGGGACAAGGGGGATTATTAATTGTAGTATTTGGATTGAAGAGACCTCCTCCGGGCTGGAAAGACCTTTGCAGATGATCAGATCTAAGATCCTTCTCACTTTCATTGAATCTGTGTTGTAAGTGTTCTAATAAATCCCTATCTTCACATATGTCCAATATTGGTTGTTTAGCTCTGTCTAGGTGTCTTGGATATTGACACTGATGGGTCTTGTATCTTTTCCGAGAGGTTTTTTGGAACCTCCTTTCTAAACGGTAGTGTCGTGATCTATCTGTCCACTACCTATCCTGGAATTCGCCTTGCTAACCCCTAGATCTGTAACTATCAACATAGCTAGGAGGATAGCCACAACTCTGCTTGCTTCCATCCGATCTAGGGTTAGAAAAATTGTGACGCTACTTGCTTCTAGCCGATCTAGGGTTAGAAAAAATTTGGAAGTACTCCGATCGGGGTTGATAATCCATACTTTGTATATGATCGATTTTCCCATTTTTCCAAAAAGATCCATCTACCCACCAACTATTATGGAACACCCACTGAGAAGTGTGCTCATCAAATATTACACCAATGCCACTTTGCTTCGGATTAACCCAGATACCACCATGAAAAAACCACTGTGGAATATGTGAATCTGATATATCCACACCATGTGGAGGCAGGTCTGTCAGTGCCTCATCGCCCCAATGATTTACACTGTTTTCCACGAGTCTTGAGCTACCTGCAACTTCGTGCTCCATCGCTATTTTTTACTGAAAAATATTTTTATTGAGCCAATGAGGCTAGGAAGTCACTTATTTTATGTTGCTTAGTTTGAGGCTTTCTCCTTGTTTGAAAATTGTTGCCATGTGTGGTGCAATGTGACACCTATAAACGGTCATATCCTGAGGGGTTCCCTGGCAAGTCGTATAGGGGAGTAGATACACTAGGGAATTATTTTTGAAAGGGGTTGTAAATGGGACCTGTATGGGATGGTCATTGATCCATTCTTCCCCTCGTTCTATGAACGTTCTTATTTGTATGGAGGAGTCCTTATAGAAGGACCTTGAGAACATCTTCCTAATTTTCTATGGTATCCAGCAATATCCATCCTTGTAAACCCCATTGTGTGATCCTTATGTTGTAAATTATGTGACTGTATAAGGACAGGCACACCCATTGGGAAGAGTGTCCTTGCTATTTATTGTGTACATGTGAAATTGCAAGTAAATCTGATGTGGCATACCTATAAACTATGTGTGAAAGTAACAAATGATGCAAGCTAATATTCCTTGAGACATGGTATGAGCGTCATGATTGAGATATGGTATGAGCACCATAATAATAAGGGAAACTATTATCTTAAGAACATATTTGGATAAAATGTGAAGCTAATAACTCTAGAGAAATGTTTGAACATTTGAGAAAATAATTTTTTCTAACAATATGAGTGTTGTTTAGGGTAAAAAGAAGAAGAAATTCTGAGATATATTAAAATATTTTTATTTGTTGATGTACTGTTGTAATTCAGTTAAAGATGGTTACATAGGCAATGATTTATGGTTTCATAGATAGTTGTTAATCTTCTTGGTTTTTATTTTTATTATGTAATGAGAATGTGTGGGATAAGCATTTCTTAATAGTTGGATGTTACACTCATGAAAGTGATATCTCTTATGTGTGTCTTCTTATGTATGAAAGAGATGACTCTTATGATCTTTTTTTACCTGCTTCTTGCTTTCATTTCTATGCAACAATTATTGTATATTTTGATACCATGTACAGTTGTTGTGGTTAGTTTTAAGTTCTTACACTTTGTAGAATTCCCTCCAGCTATTTTTTTTTGGAAAACTATGGATCATTATGACTGATGTTCCAAAGTTTTTGCTGCTACAAAATTTGTTGAGTGAATTATGTAAATAATTCTTTATTCCAATATATAAAAATGCATGTCCCTAATTTAAAGTTTTGATTACCTTTATCATGTAAATAGGATCATTACCATGGTTGATCCATTTCTTGAGTGCTACTATAATTCTATTATGTTCCAACCCTAAAAAACTTCCAAGAGGAATTTTATACAAGGGGAAGAGGATGTAAGGCCCCTCCCTTTAAATCTGTGTCATAGCCTTGTATTCTAAACTTATACTACATTGTTGTGTGGATTAGGGGTGTATCATTTAGATGATACAGGACCCAACTATGTTTGAGTGCCACTATATTTTTTGGTATTTGATTCTAAGAGAATATTGGTTAAATTCTTATGTGAATGCTTCTATTAAGGTATGCAACCAAATCTACATGGATAGATACTATAATTTTTCATGCTATATAGTGTTTCTAAGGTTACCTAGTAATAAAGATCCTATCTTATAATTTGACTCATGTTGATTTTGAATGTATCTTATAGTATTCACTTGAGGTTCCTCATATCCAGTATTATGACTAAAGTCACTAAAGGAGCCTTAGAGGTTTTAGTAAATATGGTAGGTGCAGATTCAATCCCTATGGTACTACTTAACTAAGGGAGATTAAGATAGTAAGTGAATAATGATATATGAAGAGTCGTAGAGTCTTCTCTTCTTTTGGGTTGTGCCTTATCATGGAATTATGATATAGAACATCATACCCTTATGTATAGTTGGGAGATGTTAGTAGAGAGTTAATTTGATAGGGATGGTTGAACCAACTTTAATTAGAATGATAGCATGTTGGCAATCTGATTGTCATTGAGGTCAAAAGGGGCACCTCAATAAGGTCAGAAGGAGATTTGAGTGATATCAAATGAGGGTTTTTTGTTTGAGGTCAAGAGGGATTCATAAGGATGTTAGGGATAAGGATTCATTAGGCCTTAGGGTGTCATTATAACAAGCCTTGAAGATTTGCAAAATTTCAACTGTCGGGCCTCAGGCTTATCTTGTATCACTTGCTAAAAAAGAAAAGACTTATAATCATTTTCAGCTAGGTTTGATTGGACTTCGGGATTTGAGCTTTAGGCTTACTCTTTGTTGCAAGAGATCATACTTTTAGCTTTATCCATGCCTTATATTGAATACCTCAAACTAATCAAGAAGGAACATGTTAATTTCAAGATGGTTCGATACATCAAAATTAAGGCTTAAGTCTTACTTGTCAGGCATCGAAGATTGACCCTAAGGCTTATTACTTAACATAATGATAAGTATGAAGTAGTTTGGAGTAAATTTTGAAAGGTCATCGGACATTGAACTTCAACATTAAGGATTAACATAAAGACAAGGATACAAAAAGTAGAAAGTCTAAATGTCGATACCCACAAAGGTTTTGGGGATCGAAGATTGGCCTTAAAGGCCTCAACAAAATGTTAAGTATGAAGGATGAGGAGAACACAAACCCTAACACCTGAAATGGTGTCAGAGTTTGTAGGTCATTGTTAAGGATTAGGCCTTACCAAGAATATTAAGAAAGGGGTGTAATGAAACCCCAAACTTTGACACTTGAAATGGTCTCAGTGTTAAAGCTTATGCCTTAAACATTAGCAAGGAAGGGGAAGATAAAACCCTGAAATTATTTTGGTGCTTGTGGGTCAACTTTGAGGCTATGCCTTAGTACTTATTTAAGTATGTGGTAAGAAGGATGTCCAAAGGCCAACACTTGAAAGGGTTAGAATTGTGATTGAGTTTTTTAGGTTTCATAGGTTGGTAAGAAGTCTTATGCTTTATCGAAGGGAAGGTAAGTGGTGGGAGGTAAGGTCAAACCCCAACACCTAAAAGGATGGATTTTGGTAAGGATGAGTTTTTGTCTTCACGAAACAAAGGTTGGCCTCTCACCTTACTCAAAATATGGTAAGCGACAAGGAGGAATGAACTCTAACATTTGGCATTCGGTAAACTAACTCATCAGAGTGACATGAGGATTTTGAAGAAACCTTATTTTATGTATTTGTGACATAGGGATAGTGAAGGCGACACTGGTGAACGGTTGCAATGGTTTCACATCGAAGGGAGATACATATATTGGTGGGAAATCATTAGGATTCCCTTTGACATTCTAACAAAGATTTATTAGGGAGGCTCAAGGGTAACTCAACTTAACATGCTGCTATGCCGTCAATGATTCAATGTAAGGTGGGATCGTTAGCATTCTTGAGACAATAGCACAAAAAGTGAGGAAACCATTCTTGATTGTCGATTGAGTGACATGTGGCAAGCAATGATTGAGAAACTGATTCACATCGTGGTTGTGAATCATCCTATTATGGTGGCGTGATCATAAAGGTAAGATTAATGGCATATTTTTACGTGAAGATCTACAAACAACATTTAAAGCCTAATTTGATGGTGGTATTTAAATGTCTTGACAATTGAGCGATAACCATCTAATCATGGTGTGGATTTCAAGATTGATGGATTTCATTCAAAGGCTAACTTTTGTTACACCCCAAAATTGTGTAATTACTATTTACTATTACTATGTAGGGTAAATGTGAATATAATGTGAATTTAGTGGATGAATAAATTGTACTTGCACTTTGTTATGACTTCTTTATGAATGAATTTTATCTCATTTAATATTATATGAAGGAATATATTTATGTTATTGGATGAATATTGAATTGATATTCTAACTTTGGAGATGTATTATGTATACTACATATTTTGTGAATTGGTTGGTGTATGCATGTGTTAGTGGTTGCAATTATATGTTCAATTCCTCTAGGTGGAGGGGAAGTATCACTCAGGATAAGGTCTTGTTCGTGTAACTAGTAACATAACCTATCTAAGCTTACACACACCACAGTAAAATAATTGAGTCAAGTTATTACAAGTGAAATAGGTAAGTCATCCTTAATCAATGTGTCTGCATTAGTAAGAGTCTTGTTTACTTTTGAGTGCATTATTGAATGATGTTTATCTATTTGAGCTTGTGAGTTCTTCCTTGTTACTAAGCTTGTATTGATATGTGGAACATACGAGGAATGTGTATGCATACACACATGCATGTCGATGATAGACTATATGCATGAAGGAACATGTACATGAGGGTACATAGGTAGATGTATCTATGCACACTCATGCATGAGCTGCTTATGCACATGGAACCATCTGATGGAACTAACGACATGTATATGTATATGTATAGATATAGAGCTCGTAGTCTCTTATCAATACCAGAGTAATTGTGTATGATTTGGTGTGAGAATCAAATGTGTATATATGTAGTATATACATATATCCATATGTATATATGTATCAATAAACACGTATGGTGACAAATGGACATGCGCATATGAATGAATTGATGCATGTATACAAACATATACATGTAGTTAGAGGCATCTATATAAATACATATATATGTATACATAACTGATATATTAATATAACAATGTCATTTCAATCCATATGTATTCATTTGTATATCGATTATATATTCATGCTTTGTAGATTTATGATAAATATGGATATAGATATACTAACATATATATATAAAGATATGTGTATGTGTACCAATATATGTGTATATATATGTATGTATATACATATACATATTATATATATATTAAAAATACCATATATGGCTTTGAAGTCAATTATCATATATAACTTAGAGGGTTGATTTATCAAACTAAATCAACGTCGACTATGAGATATTTATGACTATGCATAAAATGCTGAATTATTAGCATGTTATCCAACACCATAAAGGGAAATATTCTACAAACCCATACACAACAATAAATCAATATAATGAAGGAGACTATGTCAATGCCATATTTTGGAGTGTCTTTGACTTAGCAAAACATCTGACACCTTTTCATCTGATTAATATCTATAGAAAATATTTATTTGATTAGTTTGGGTAGGCCTCCTTCTATGGACTCTTTCTTGCATGAGGTATGGTATGTTGGGCCTACCTTCATACTTTGGTATATTTAGTTGGAATAGAATCATAGAGTATTTTGAGGAGAAAAGATGTTGGTTCAACAAGTTTGGAAAAGAATTATGGATATGATTCAAGAGACTATGGAAGTTAAATGTGATATGATGCTTCCTTTGGAGAAAGGGGATGCTAAGATGGTGGATAGATTGGGGATTCAGGGTCTATCTTTGGATTTTTCTTGTGTCAGGAGAGGAAGGTGTGTGAAAAAGATAGTTTAAAGGGTGGGTAGATGGCTGCCCCCTCCAGTTGGCAGTTTGAAGATCAATACTGATGGTTCCTCAAGAGGCAACCCTGGGCCTACTGGGATTGGTGGGGTTGGCAGGGATTTTTTGGGCTCGATGATATTCTTCTTTTCTATTCATGAAGGGATGCAGACTATCAACTATATGGAAGGTTTGGTGGTCCTCTATGCTTTTGAGCAGGCATATGCTTTAGGGTGGTGCAAGGTTATCTATGAATTTGATTCACAGGTTTTTACTAATTTTTTAAATGAATGGAAGGTAGTTGATGTTAGTTGGCAGCTAGCTTCAATGGTGGAGCAGATTCTACAGATTAGTTCTTTGATGGAGATGGTGTCTTTTGTCCACATTTTTAGGGAGTGGAATAGGGCAGCAGATTGTTTGGCTAAGTGGGCTTTTGAGCATATAGATCGCTAGAAGATTGATGAGTGGGAGTAGGTATCCCATGAGCTCTATCAAGACTTGGAGAGGATTCTTGTCGAGGATGGGGATGGATATGGAGAAGGGTGAAGATGGTTCTCTCTTTTGATGGTTGTTTCTTGTTGGTTCTTGGGGTCTTGGCCCTTTGATTTCTATTTAATGCTCTTTTCTGAAGTTCAATAAATTTTTTACCCCTTTTAAAATAAAATTTATCTATAGAAAATAAATATATTCCTATATATTGAACAATAGGTCAATGACTAAGTCTATGTGATTAATAACCTAAGCTGACTCATATGTGACCGAGTCAACATTCGCTACATGTTTCATGTTAGATAAGTGACTGAATCAACAAAAATAAATCACACCAACTCTATAGGATAACGTTGTTGCTTTGGTGCCACCTTTGAATCCTTTACTCTATACATATCCTTTGTGAATTCAAGTCAAATTTGAGCATATGGTGAATTGAATTAGTCTTTCATTGTTGTCAAGCAGCAAGCTCGATCTATAGCTATCAACAAATGATTAAGCTGATTTTTTATATGCGTCACCTTTTAGCTATGAATTAGGTGTTGTTGTGCATGTAATTTGTTATCAAAGTTCATGCCTAATCCATAGACTATGTGGTCTCCAAGTTGTTATTTAAATATTGGAGTAGGTTCATTTTATTGGATGTGTTCTACGTAATTCTTGAGCAAGTTTTTTGCATTCTATCTACATTCTTATCTGCATTATTTTGTTCCAACAGTGAGTGGGAACTTTGAGCTTTACAAAGAGTTTATTATTATTTTGAGAGAAGTATTTTCCAACTTGTGAGTTAGTAGCTACTTTGACATTGTTGGAGGAATCGAGTTAGTTGTTGTCTTGGAAGTGTTGTGACTACAACCAGTCATTTGGAAAGCTTCTCATAGGCATGAGAATGTTCTTCCCTTGTTTGTATTAGTTTTGAAAGAGCTACTTCTTGATTGTTTAAGTTGGTATATTAAGGTTACTTGCACTTAGGGAAAAGTAATGATTTCTTTGAAAGAAAAGTGGAAATTATTTACTCTATTTGTGTATTGTTTATAATTACTCCATGATAGGAGAGATTTTTTTTTCATAGGTATTATTATTATACTAGATATGATTGAACATGGGTAGCTTAAGGGATACTCATATCTAGATATTTGATTATGCTAGATGGCTAGTAGGTTACGATTGGGATTGTTCTACAATGAAGGGAGAGAACTAGTACTTTGCTCAATGATTTTTGTTACCTGAGGTTGTGATAAGAGATAGGTTATCCTAGGGAGTAGTTTGTCCATGAAGAGGGATTACCTAAGCATAGATATAATGGCCTTAAGTCAAAACTATCTTGTTATAGTGTAAGCGAATGGTAGAACTTCATTCAAAGTACTGAGTGAGAATCATTTGGCCAAAGTAGTGTGATTGTCTGGGGATCCAATGTCAATTCACCATGTCCCTTTAAATTCTTGAAGGTTATATAGTGTAGGTTATAAATCCTAGTGATCATGTATGGCACAAAACTAAGCTCAAAGTGATATGTCGTACATTGTTACCCAACCAATACCTTCATCGAAGGGTAGGTCCATCTATCATTGATAGATGTGCGGGGGACTGCATATGATTTTGTGGTTGGTGAAAAAGTTCTTAAGTAATTATTCTCCTCCTCAGCAGGCGACAAAATACCAAGGTTTTGAAAGGAAAATTCCTACACCATCTATATCTTATGCTATGAAGCTCAGAGGAGCTGAGTATGTAGTTATGTACATTATTGGAATATTGTACTTTGTGAATTATTGTAATGGAATAAAAATCCTTATTGTATGTTGTTATAGAATTTTTGTTCATATATTCTAATAAAGAAAGGAAATTTTTTTATTGCAATGGCTTATTACATAGTTTATTTTACTCGAATGATGAAAATTTAGGAAATTTACTTCAGTGAACTATTGGCATGTTACATGTGGTATCTGAGCTACCAGCTTTAGCTCTGGAACCTATGAGCTCATCGTTCTTTCCATCCAACATTATCTAATGTTGTGAATTTACTTGTACTAGGATGGTGCGTCTCAGATTAATGACTCGAAAGTCGGTAATTGGAAATGAGCACTACCTCAAGGCCAAGAAGGAAAGAGAAGCCATCATTAGAAAAATAGAGGGAACCAACAATGACAATTCCAACTGGTTGAGTGACTCTAAAACATTTAGTCACACACTTTCTTAGATCAGTGATGTGAAGAGGAAGATGAGGATGGAGGCTATGTACAACAATCTACCTTCCATTTCACCATAAAAGTCTAAATCGTTATCACTTTCTAGGGATATGCCTTCAGAAGGAAGTGTCAGTCTGGTATTTATCTTTAGAGACCCTAGAGTTCTTCCAATGGTAGAAGTAATAGTAATTTCCTCAAGTAACGAGTCCAAGGGATATGTACCTCAAGATCTTTCAAACGTAAAATGCTCTCATGAACAAATGTCTACGAAAAGGGTAAACTATATTGTTGATGAACACCATATTGGCACCGAACCTCATAACTATGTATCGGATGATAAATTTGAAGGCTACTATCCATTTTGGGATAGGTATGAAAAAATGAGAGATGAGAAACAATCTCAATTTGTAGGATGTACTCCATTAATTTATGCATCAGAGAGTGAATCTAAGGGATACACTCCACTCAACTATATAAATAGTCACTCCATGTAATCAAAAGTATATTGAAATACTTATCTGTTTATCAAAAGCATTTTCTTAATCTTATGTGGAATTATTTATGTGCATTTGAATTCCAATTCTAATATTTTCCATAAGATATTTGATAACATAATTTAGTCTAACATGAATAAGCATTCAGGTAAAACTTGTTCTTGTGAAGATGGTGAGGACATGAACCAATCCTGGTGGTAGTCAAGAAGTTGGGAAAGGAAAAACATGAATTGAAGCTAGACTTGACCAAATCTTGGCAAGGTTGGACAACCTTGAACAAGAAAGGGTAAAAGCTAGGGTTGAGAAAGAGGTTCCCATTAATGAGAATGAGGGTGAAAACTCTTCTCATGGACGTACCGAAACTCGTGATCACGAAAGGGAAAAAACACCAACATCGTTTGAGGAAAGAAATAAGAAGTGTATGACTTCCGAAATTTCCAAGGATATGAAGAAAATTATTCCAACCAAGTTTGAGGTAAGCACTAGTAGAGATGGCGCTAAAGTGTGGTTTATCCAAATGGAAAAGTATTTCAAATTTTGAAATCACATAGAGACCACTAAAGTCGATTGGGTGCATATCATTTAGTAGGAGAAGCCTTTAACTGGTGGATGAACAAAAAATAAGAACTCAATATCAACTCATGGAGATTGACATGGGGGGAATTTGTTGAGATTTTTTGCAAGAAATGGTTGCCCTAACTTTACTATGAACAAAAACGCATGGATTTCTAGAGTTTGAGACAAGGAAATATTTTGGTCAATGAGTATTGGGAGAAGTTTACCCGACTTCTGCATTATGTTCCTATATATCATAAGGATGAATGCTTTCACATTAAAATTTTTATAATGGGACTTAACAATCAAATCGGAGGAGAAGTGGATATGCACGTTCCAAAAACTATGGATCTTGTAAATGAGAAAGCAATTAAGCGGGAGAGAAATCTTAGGGCTACCTCCCACCATCAAGAAAATAGAGAACATAAGAAGGTTGTGGAAATTATTGACAAACCAACTTCAAAGAAGGTGAAGGTTGTGAAAAATGTACCTAAACAAGGAGAAAAAGGTTTAGCAATAGTGGAAAAGAGTCGAGAAGGGAGTGAAGAGGAATGGTTCCAATAGTGAAAATACCAACAATGCTAGTGGAAACACTAGTAGATCTGGAGAACCTTCAAAGAAGAAGGTACCATTTACAAGATTCTTTACATGTGGGGGAGACCACTTTGCTAGAGACTATCCTAGTAAGCCTTTCAGAAACTCACTACCTACTCAGCGAGGAATGTTCCAACAAAGGATACATGTGGCAGTGGATGATCACCAAATAGAGTATCAAGCAACTCCCATTGAAACTCCAGGTATTTTGTTTGGTTTATCCATTTCAATTCTTACTGATACTGGTGCAACTGAGAATTTCATTTCGCCTAGAGTAGCTAAGAAATTATCTAGAAAGGCTGGATAGATGGCAACATCTTGGGATGTAGAGTATGCAAACCAGACAAGAGAAAAGGTGGAAAAATGTTTGTCTGAGGCTTAGATAGAGCTACCTTTTTTCTCTATAGAAGTAAACCTATATGTCACACCTTTAGGATCCTATAATGTTATCCTAGGAATGAATTAGTTTTGGAGACATAGGGCTAAGGTAGATTTGCATGTAAAAATCATAGAATTCCTATATGATCTTGGTAATTGAGTAAAGTTCCAAGGGATGCCTAGAGAGGTGAAGATTCATCAAATCATGACAATGTAACTAGCAAAGGCCAAAAAGAAAGGGTGTGAACTCTTTTCCATTAAGATTGAAGAACTTGAAGAATATCTTGATAACTTGGATTCCTAGAGCTTCCAAGAGATGGAAGATGATGAAATAGATGACACTGGAATTTCAAACATCGAAAGGTATCCTATATTGAGATATTTTTTTGATGTGTTTCCAGATGAGTTACCTAGGTTACCACCAAAGAGGATATTTGATTTATCTATAGATACAGTTCTAGGGTCTGAACCAATTTCCAAAGTTCCCTATAGGATGACAACAACCAAGTTAATGGAGCTTAAGGCATAATTGGATGAACTAATGATAAAAGGGTTGATAAGACCAGTTTTTTGCCTTGGAGAGCACCAGTCATCTTTTTGAAAAAGAAGGATGGTACTTTGCATTTGTGCATCGACTATCATATGCTTAACAAAGATACGGTGAAGAATAAATATCCATGGCCACACATTGATGATCTTTTTGATCAAATGAGGGGAACTTCCATATTCTCTAAGATAGACTTGAGAGCTAGATATCACCAATTGAGAATTAGAGATGAATATATCTTTAAAAATATATTCAAAACCAGATTTGGACACTATGAGTTCACCATTTTACCTTTTGGGTTAACAAATGCACCTTCAGCATTTATAAATCTGATGAATAGCATATTTAGGGACTACCTAGATAAATTTGTCTTGGTTTTTCTAGATGACATCTCGATTTATTCTAAGGATGAGGAAGATCATTGTAGACATTTAGAGATAGTTATACAATGGTTAAGGGAGCATAAGTTGTAAGGTAAACTCTCTAAGTTGTACTTTCTTTCAAATAAGAGTGCATTATCTAGGGCATGTGATCTCAACAAACAAAATCTCCATAGATCTAGCTAAGATCAAGGTAGTACTAGAGTGGCAGGAACCAAAGAATGTGTCTGAGGTAAGAATTTTTATGGGTCTAGATTGGTACTATAGAAATTTTGTAGCAAACTTCTCCAAGATTTATTTTACAATTACTTCTTTACAAAGAAAGGGAAAGAAATTTGAGTGGATTGTGAAGTGTCAAGAAGTCTTTGATCTACTTAAAGAGAAGTTGGCCACTACGTCAATCTTGAAAGTACCAGATCTTGAAGGTAACTTTATGATTATCACAGATACATGTGGGGAAGGTTTAGGAGGTGTATTAATGCAAGATAGGAAAGTGATTACTTACGAATCGAGAGAGCTGAAACCTTATGAGAAAAATTATGCATTGCATGATTTGAAGTTAGAAGTTGTGGTTCACACATTACAAATGTGGAGGCACTACTTGTTAGGAAAACCCTTTGAATTGAAAACTGACCATAATGGGTTAAAGTACCTATTCACTCAACCTAATTTGAATACAAGGTAGAGAAGATGGTTAGAGTTAATAGCTGACTATGAATTCAATATCAATTATATAAAAGGGAAAGAGAATTGGGTTGTTGACACCTTGAGTCGAAGATGTCATATTACTTAAATAGTAATGATTCAAACCTACTTTAAGGGAAAAGTGTTGCAAAAGTGCAAAGAGGGTGAGTACTACTTGCAAGTCAAGGATACACTCACTAATAATCCACAAGTTTCTAGGTATGAGGGTTTTCACTTTGAACCTAATGGATTAATTAGATATAAAAGTAGGATGTATGTACCTGATGTAGAGGAGTTAAGAAATTTAGTATGGGAAGAATTACATGAAGTACTGTACTCTGGACACCCTGGAGTGACCAAAATGATGGTGGATGTGAAACCATTATATTTTTGGAAAGAAATGAAAGGAGATGCTGCTAATTTTGTGGCTAGATGTCTTGAATGTCAAAGGGTGAAAGTGGGGCATCATCATCCTATGGGTTTGTTATTCCACATGACATACCAGAGAGGAAATGGCAAGTCATAAGTATGGACTTTGTGCAAGGATTGCCTAAGTAAATAAATAAGCACAATGTCATTCTTGTGGTAATAGATAAGCTTACCAAAGTCACACATTTTATACTTGGGAATCTAATTGATGGAGCACCTTTCATAGCAAGAAAGTTTGTGCAAGAAGTGTTTAGGTTGCATGCAATTCTAGATAAGATTATGTCAGATAGGGATGCACAAGTCACTTCTAGGTCTTGGAAAACCCTATTTTTTGCATTAGCGACTCTGTTGAATATTAGCTCAGCATATCATCCAGAAATGGATGCACAAATGGAAAGGGTGAATCAAATATTGGAATACCTACTGAGAATGTATCGCATGGATCAATAGTATAATTGGGAAAACTACTTACAATTAGTAAAATTTTCTTACAACAATTCTTCATTACACAATAAAGACGACTCCTTTTGAAGCATTGTATGGTTGAAAGTGTTGAACTCCTATAAGTTGGGATAGACTTGAGGATAGAGTGAGTCTTGGGCTAGAGAGGCTGGCTAAAATGGATGAGAAAGTTAAGATTGTTAAGCAAAGGTTGGTTGAAGCTAACGATTGTCAAAAAAGCTATGCCAATGCTAAGAGAGTGCCCCCAAAAAAATTTGTAGGTGGAAAAGTGTTGTTGAGAGTGAAACCTCACAAGAGCTCCATTAAATTTGGAAACTCTTCCAATTTATCCTGCATTATGTTGGACCTTTTGAGATTCTAGAGGAAGTGAATCCGATGGCCTATTAAATATAATTTCCACTAGCTCTTTCCAGAATGCATAATGTCTTCCATGTGTCCTACCTCAAGAGGTATGTACCCGGTGTTAATCATGTTATTGGTTGGATTGCTTTATAGGTATAGGGTCCCAGAGTTGCAATACTCAAGCCTGTCAAGGTGCTCAGAACGCATAAGCTTCACTTGTGTAACAAGGAGGTTTTGTAGTGAAAAGTCCAGTGGGACCAATATGTAGAAGACTCAGCCACTTGGGAGGATTGTGCTGAAATTTAAAAAGAGTTTCCTCACATTCTTGATGCTTCTAAGAGTGCTTGAAACAATATGTTTTTTTGTTTTTTTTTATGTTGCTACATAAAATCATCGGGGATGATGATTCACAAGGGGGGAGTATGTTACACCACAATTGTGTAATTACTATTTACTATTACTATGTAGGGTAAATGTGAATGTAATGTGCATTTAGTGGATGAATAAATTATACTTGCACTTTGTTATCATTGCTTTATGAATGAATGTCATCTCATTTAATATTATATGAAGGAATGCATTTAAGTGATTGGATGAATATTGAACTCATATTATAACTTTGGAAATATATTATGTCTACTGCATATTTTGTGAATAGTTTACTATCATGTGCATGTGTTAGTGGTTGCAGGTATATGTTCAATTCCTCCAGGCGAAGGGGAAGTATCACTCAAGAGAAGGTCTTGGTCGGGTAACCTGTAACGTATCCTATTTGAGCTTATGCACACCATAGTAGAATAATTGAGTTAGGTTATTAAAATGGAAATAGGTATGTCATCCTTGGTTAATGTGTTTGCATTAGTAAGAGTCTTGTTTACTTTTGAGTGCATTATTGGGTGATGTTATTTGTTTGAGCTTGTGAGTTCTTCCTTGTTACTATGCTTGTATTGATATGTGGAACATATGAGGAATGTGTATGCGTACACAAATGCATGTCAATGATAGACTATATGAATGAAGAAATGTTTACATGAGGGTACATAGGTAGAAATATCTATGCACACTCATGCACAAGATGCTTATGCACATGGAACTATCTAATGGAACTAACAACATGCATATGTATACGTATAGATATATCTCTTGTAGTCTCTTATCAATACCATAGTAATTGTGTATGATTTGGTGTGAGAATCAAATGTGCGTATAGATATAGTATATACATATATCCATATGTATATATGTATCAATATACACATATGGTGGCAAATGGAAATGCCTATACAAATGTATCGATACGTGTATACATATTTATACATGTACATAGAGGCATATATATATATATATATATATGTATACACAACCAATATATTAATATAACAGTGTGATTGATATATTTATGTATTCATTTGTATATCAATTATATATTCATGCTTTGTTGATATATAATAAATATGGATATATATATTAACATATATATTGGTTTACAATTTTTGGCCAAACTAGGGATTGAACTGAATTTTTTAACTAAATCTTCACTTTCAGACACCAATAGAGGCTAAACCATGAGGAATTTGAAGATGATTCAAACTAGTGATTTGTGACATTTTTTCTGTAGATTCTAAATATATTTTTTTCAATTTTTTTTGAATTATATTACACTTCTTTTTCTATCTCCTTTGAAAACTATTTTTTAACAGTAAACACCATTTTAAAGAGTGGTGTTACTGGCTAAAACATAACTTTTTTTCTATGAAGGATAAAATTCTTTTTTTTTTTAATGTATATTTGTAACTACAATATCTAGTGCATGGAATTTGTTTCATAGCATTTCATTGAATATTTTTTTCTTAATTAAGTTTCAAAGTCAAACTAGTTATAATTTAGACATGATTTATTGGCTAAAACATAACTTTTTTTGTATGTATCGAAATTCAATTTTATTTTTTTTGTTGGATCAAGGACATCAATATCTAGTGCATAGATATTTTTCAATTTTTTTTCATAATATGCTATTTTCCCACATGTGAAGAATAGATAGCTTGATTTTCAGTGAAAAACCTACATTCATAAGAAATAAAAAATAGATATAATAATCAAATTAAATTTATTTAAAATTATACTTTTTGGGAAGCTTATAATAAGGACTACATACTTACAAAAAATAAATTTTAAATGAATTCATTTGATCCCCCAAAAGTGAAATCAAAAGTGGTTTTTTACCAGCATTTTGATAGGTGTAAAGGAGACTCTATTATAGGTATGGTTTAAAACTAGCGGGGTTCTATCCAAGGGGGTTTGATCTAAGGTGGTTTGATCAAAACCTCTATAATTGGAATTGTTTAAATTAAAATTTTCAAGGCTTAAATCATTATATTTTCTAAAAATATATTCATGCTTTGTTGATATATGATAAATATGGATATATATATATATATAGTATATATACATACATATACATATACTAACATATATATATACATATATATGTGTGTGTGTGTGTGTACCAATATATGTGTATATATATATGTATGTATATACATATGTATGTATATATATATATGTATATATATATGTATATATATGTATGTATATATATATTTATGTATATATATATGTATATATATATTTATGTATATATATATTTATGTATATATATATATATATATATATTTAAAGTACCATATATGGCTTTGAAGTAAATTATCATATATAACTTAGAGGGCTGATTTATCAAACTAAATCAAGGCTAACTATGAGATATTTATGATTGTGCATAAAAGGCCGAATTATTAGCATGTTGTCCAATGCCATAAAGGAAAATATTTTTCAAACCCATACACAACAACAAGTTGATATAATGAAGGAGACTTGGTTGACACCATATTTTGGAGTGTCTTTGACTTAGTAAAACATCTAATGCCTTGTCATCTGATTAATATCTACAACAAATAAATATATGCTTGTATATCGAACAACAGGTTGATGACTAAGTCTATGTGATTAATAAGCTAAGCCAACTCATATGTGACCGAGTCAACATTTTCTATGTGTTTCATGTTAGATAAGTGACTGAATTAGTAGTGATAAAGTGTGCCAACTTTGTAGGAGAACATTGTTGCTTTGGCACCACCTTTGAATCCTTTACTCTGTAGATATTCTTTGTGAATGCAAGTTGAATTCAATCAAGTGGTGAATTGAATTAGTCTTTTATTGTTGTCAAGCAACAAGGTCGATCTGTAGCTATGAACAACTAATTAATCTCTTTTATATGTGCCACCTTTTAGCTATGAATTATGTGTTGTTGTGTGTGTAATTTTTCATCAAATTTCATGCCTAATCTATAGGTTGTGTGGTCTCCAAGTTGTTGTATAAATAGAGTAGGTTCATTTTATTGGATGTAATATCCCACGCAATTCTTGAGCAATTTTTTGCATTCTAGCTACATTCTTATTTGCATTATTATGTTCAAACAATGAGTGAGAGCTTTGAGCTTTAGAAGAGTTTATTATTATTTTGAGAGAAGTATTTGCCAACTTGTGAGTTAGTAGTTACTTTGACATTGTTGGAGGAATCAATATCAACTTAGTTGTTGTCTTGGAAGTGTTGTGACTACATCTAGTATGTTAGAAAGCTTATCACAGGAATGAGAATATTCTTCCCTTGTTTGTATTAGTTTTGAAAGAGATAATTCTTGATTGCTTAAGCTAGCATATTAAGGTTACTTGCACAGCTTAGGGAAAAGTAATGATTGCTTTGAACGAGAAGTGGAAATTATTTACTCTATTTGTGTATTATTTGTAATTGTAACTCCGTGATAGGAGAGATTGTTTGTTCATAGGTATTATTATTATACTAGATAATATTGAACATGGGTAGCTTAAGGGATACTCATAGCTAGATATTTAATTATGCTAGATGGCTAGTAGGTTACTCTTGGAATTGTTGTCCAATGAAGGGAGAGAACTAGTACTTTCTTAATGAGTTGTGTTACCTTAGGTTGTGATAACGAGAGGTTGTCCTGGGTAGTAACTTTCTCATGGAAAGGGATTACCTAAGCATAGATATAATGGCCTTAAGTCAAAACGGGCTTGCTATAGTGTAAGTGAATGGTAGACCTTCATTTGAAGTACTAAGTGAGAATTATTTGGCCAAAGTAGTGTGATTGTCTAGGGCTCCAATGTCAGTTCACCATGTCCATTTAAATGCATGAGGGTTATCTAGCGTAGGTTATAAATCCTAGTCATGTAGGGCTTAACACTAAGCTCATAGGTATGTTGTATGGGGTTACCCAACCAATACCTTCATCAAAAGGTAGGGCCATCTATCATTGATAGATGTACAAGGGACCGCA
The DNA here is from genome assembly GCA_007115665.2 of Sequoiadendron giganteum. NCBI lineage: Eukaryota > Viridiplantae > Streptophyta > Pinopsida > Cupressales > Cupressaceae > Sequoiadendron > Sequoiadendron giganteum. The sequence continues at coordinate 176,953,133 of CM021104.1, read as the reverse complement.
TATGAGTGTGGTTGGCGAAAATTTTCTTGAGTGATGCTTCTCCTCATCAGCAAGCAACAGAATACCAAGGTTTTGAAAGGCAGATTCTTGGACCATCTATATCTTATTCTATGAAGCTCAAAGGAGTTGTGTATGTATTTATGTACCTTCTTGGAATATTGTTCTTTGTGAATTATTGTAATGGAATGGAAATCCTTATTGTATTTTGTTATAGAATTTTTGTTCATGTATTATCAATAAAGAAAGGAAAAAAATTTATTGCAATGGCTTATTACATAGTTTATTTTACTCGAACAGTGAAAACTTAGGAAAATTACTTTAGTGAACTACTGTCATGTTACACTTTTGTCAATGGTTAGGGAAGGAAGTTAAGGCACAAAAATTGAGATTTTAGCTCTAGGCAACATTCTTGTGGAGGAATGAAGAAAATGGACACCACCATTAATGCAAAGGATGGCTAGATAACCAAAGGGAGTTTGAATAAATAGGGAGGACAATTAATGCAAAAAAATCCTAGTTTATGTTATGCCATAAATGATAGGTGTAATTAATTTGGTCAAAGTGCACTACTCAAGAGGAGAAGCTAGTTGGTGAAGAAAAGAGGAGAGTCTAGGCATGCGACTTCTCTCCAAGCAGTGGAGGTTGGGAGACATAGAAGGAGATTTCCATTTTCAAGTTTATGGTAGAAGGGAAGTCATTGAGGGATGGAGATGGAGGAAAAGCAAAGGCTCAAGATCCCATCCCAAGCCTTGGAAACTATTTACGTAGGTAACTGGATCTATCTTTACCTAGTTTTCAGCATACCCACCTAGTATTTCATACATGTAGATCCGCATTTACATATTGGAACTTATCATGCTTACTTGGGGTGTTGGTTATGTAATTTTGTGTATCATTGTTAGTGGGAATAATATCTAGGAGTTTTTGTTTATACCTAGATCGGATCTTTTGAGTGTTTAGGACTATGTTTTTTTTAACCTTGGCTTCCATCGACCATTCCATTGGTCTCAAGTGAAACCCTTGTTCCTAAGTCATTGTATGGTAATTTAAATGTTAACCCTAAATGAATATAACTCAGACTTATATCTCCTTCTTGGTCTTCAAATGCCAGTAACAGTAACTTATATATAAGTTTTGATACATGATAACTAGTAAGAATAATGGGTGTTAGAATTCTTTGTTCAACAAAATTTGAGTATCACACTCATGGCACTATTTGATAGTTGCTAGATAAATCTTGTCTTGTAATACCATTTTATATTATCTGAATGGAAGACCCAATTTCATCATCATGGGGCTAACATATTTATTACTTGATGGTTTGTCTAGAGCTCACGAGGCTTCATGATGCCAATATAGTTGGGAGGAGAGCAATTTTGATTCTTGGAGTTATCTCATTGTAGTAAATTATCTTATGGTCAGAGAGGGCCATCAAACTTTTCTCTTAACTACAATTGTAGTCGTGAAGTGAAGCAAATATTAAGTACAGACATTAAATTTTCATGTAAGCATGATGTGTTTTATTTATGAATAAATTGTCCTTTAAAACTGTGCCTATCCATATCGAGGTTTCAAACCTCCGGCTTCACCTAAGTGGGTGGCAACTAACGGTGAAACTATCTAGGGTAAGAGGACCCTAGAAAGGGTTCTGTACCCACTCTTTTATTCTATAATTAAAGTATTAAAGGCATAAGTTGAGTTTTTGTATAGCAATCTTTGAACCTAAGAGTTATATCCCTTATGTCAGTCAACCAAATTTTTGATGGATGAATTGTATTGAAGATTGAATATATGGATTGTCTTGTTACCCTTTCACCCCGTAATCTTATCCATGTTATATGGTGTCCTTTGTATTATGGGATTGAAACCACAACTGCAATTATAATCATTTATTCATGATATGATATGATTGTCTTCATCCTAATTCATTCTTAATTATCTATTTTGGTAAGTGGCCCTTGAGGGGCATTGTAATCAATATTTTTAATCACTCCTTATAGTAGAAGGAGCCCTTATAGATTCACTATTGTTATTCATTTTAGTATTTAATACCATTGTGAGCTAGTGGTGATTTAAACTTGGGTGTTATGTGTGATTGCTAGGCAAGTAGAAAATGAGTTGGGAGAACTCAAGTTGTTGAGTTCTACAGTTCCTCTGCTGAATATATATGTAGGCAATGTCATCAAAGATGTGTCCCCGAGGAATTAGGTATGGCCCCTAGGGATTTCTCTTTTTCCTTACCTTGAGTTAACATTGATATATATTGTATTGACATAGCTTGTGACTTGAGTTATGTTGTGATGAATGATGAGTTGTTGAGATAATCAAGCCTACCTTGGTGATGTGAATCTCTTGTCTTCTCTTGAAGCCCTACTGGGGTTGTCTAAGAAATTCAATTACTTAACTGAAAGTTATAATCTATATTTGGCCAATTGTTGTTATGTTCTTTTAAGAATTGTGTGCTTTGGAAACAAAATTGTGTGAGTTGGTCATGAGTTGTAATCGAAATTTGAAATTTGTGTTTTTTCCTTATATTTATTTTATTGTAAAATTTTGGGCATGACAAAACCTTACCTCCTTAACCTCATGCATGTCATGGAAAAATTGATAACTTGCATCCACTCCAAGATCTTACAAATGCACGCATATTTTTCCTTTTTTTGTTAAGGCTAAAGAAATGGTGTTGGGTTCAAGTGAGATCTCTCCTTTTTTTAATATATAAATAATGTCTGCATGTTATAACACACTCACATTATAGCAATCATATTTTTTGTTTTCATGGATCAAAAAGTAGTTGTGGCCAATTTTTGGTCATCCATCTTTGAACACAAATCTTATTATATGAATGTAAATATAAAACTAGATTTTAAAGCACAATATAGGAACAATAAATCCAAAGGTAAAATCCTAGTAGGTGTAAGATAAATAAAGCTCACAAAAATTATAATGAAAATAAATATATTTTCATTATATTGAACATCTATATAATAATTAATCAACAAATGTATACCTATGATTTAAAACATGGGGGTAATAATTATAATAAACACTATGATTAATATTCATATAAATATATAGAAATTAAGTAAATTAAATGCATGGGTACTTAGCTCTAATTTTGGTGTTAATTTTCTCCAAATTTCAAAAATCCATTCATCAATATTGTACAAAAATTACACTTTGCCACTAAGCTATAAATTTGATTCTACACTATCTACTAGAATCACTTCCACATTAGTGTAGAAGTGATCTTTGTAAGTGTGGAACTAGTCCTTATGCATAGAATTAAACCTTTATCTTATGAACAAAATCTAGCTATTTTATCTAGACTAGAATCTAATCTCCTTGCTTTTTAGTCTCTATATTTGTAGAAGGACAAACAATGTTTATAGACACCTTTGGAGTATCTTTTGAATTCTCTAGTCAAGTTCTTCCCTATTAGAACTCTAGTGGAACAACTTGATGAATTTAAGAATAAAAATCAAAGACAACATGCAAGCATGCAAAAAACTTAGGATGATGTGTTATGGATATTCTACAATATATGATACTTAGAATTCTCTCATTATCTATTGATAAATCCCTCGCATTCTCCTTGATATCTCCTTGATGATCTTCCACATGATTTCAAATGAGTGAATGCATATCTTTAAATACAACAACCAAGTACAAAAATACACCTAGTATGCAATAAGTCAACTCACAATAACTAGTGAAAGGTGGAATGAGCAACTCTCAAGCATGAGTGGGTGACCAACTTCACAATTTATAAAAAAAATAGTTTTTTATTTTTATTTTTTTTATTTTGGTCCACTAGGAGTTGTCTCCAACTAGGCTTAACAAACCAAGAGCCTAGGACCAAGGGCTAATCCCACCAGCTAAACCTACCAACCATTGGATAACTAGTTTTCCAACAATAATACATGTCATTGGAAAGTTGTATTGCAAGGTACAAGGTAATGGAGTCTTTGAACCCTATGTACCCTCATACCATTTTTTTTAATTTTTATTTTTTCAATTGATAATTTTTTTTCTACAAAAACTAAATTCTATGTTTGTATGACAATAAGGGGGTAGGGCATTTTTTGTATTTTTTCACAATAGTCAAAATAGGCCAAATTTTATGTCAATATTTTTTTTTGGCCATCCTAGATCCAATAGTGAGGTTCATTTTGTCTCAAGAGGTCATCTATGAAATTTTCCCTACAAAACTCTCATATGAAGCACCTCCATAAAAAAAAATTTCCAAACATTTTTCAAACCCTAGATTTGCATTAAACCCAAAAAATCTATAAACCCCAAATATGAAAAATAGCAACCCGCACAAAACCCTTATACCTTGAAATTTTTCAAATATTTCTTTCATTTTCATGGATTTAACTTCAAACAAGGGTTATACAAACCCTAGGAGCTCACACCTTCCTCAACCATAAATAAATCTCTAATACCACTTGTCATGAAATTAATGTATAATACCCATAATGATTAATCAATTTCCTACATAACCCTATGAGGGAAAAGCATGCATGCAATCTTGTAGAACAAATATAATGCAAAGATCAAACATCTACAAGCTACAAGATAACACAAGATATACCTTGTAAAAACCCTCAAAGGGGAAAAACACGACCTCCAAAAGTATCCCACTCTATGTTTTATTCTACAATAAAAATTACAATGCACTGACATTAAGCTACTTCAATGCACTCCCCATGTGTCCAAGCATGTAACCACACATCCCATATCATGCTTCACATATGCACTCAAAAGAGAAACTCAATACAATGCAAAACCACTCACCTAACCAACCCTAACCACTAAACATGTGCTTACTTTTATAGATCAAACTCACACAAACACAAACAAGTGGTAAGACAAAATAATGTGCCTTAAAACCATGAGTACACAAAATCATTGACCCCACATTTACTTTTTGATACTAGTTTTTTACACTATTAAATATTTCCTCAAATAATAATTAATTATTCTATGTCTCTCACACATAAAATAACTAACTCAATGTTATATACAACTTTACAAGTGGACCTAAATAAATATTTAAAGTGGCTAAACAAATCACCTAGATGCATCAAAAATAAATATTTATTTTAATTATACAACACCTATTCTTGACATTCTAGAAGTAACCCGAGTGCTAAACTGGGATTGGAGGGGTTGGTTGTGTTAGTTGTGGGATGGTTCTTTTCATTTTGTCTTATGATATATGTATTAGCGCAAATAACTTGATGGAAACCTTGACTAATTTAATGGCTTTTGAGAAAGCTTATGGTTTGGGTTGGAAGAAGGTTACTTGTAAATCAAACTTTTTGATCCTAGTTTCTGTTTCGAACAATGCAAGTTTTGAAGAGCCCTCTTGAAGGCTTGCTTCTTTTGTTGAATAGCTCCTTCACCTCACTCCTAATTTTGAGGCTATCTCTTTTGTTCATGTATCCAAAAAATGGAATGTTGTAGTGGATTGTCTTATTAAATGGATTTTAGAGGACAATCATAACTAGCATGTTTATAAGTTGGGGTCTCTACCATAAGATAAATCTTCATAGCTTTTCTAATTTATTCATAATCATTAGAATAGAGGTGAATAAGGGATTTCAATCCTTCAATGAGTATGACAATAATTTAATTTATTCTACTTTATATTGTGAATAGAATAGCAATAAAATCCCTTCAATTTTATTTCTTCTTGCTATAAGAATGACTCTTACCCTTTAAAAACCTCAATGTTGTAAAGTACATAGATATTTGAAAATAATTTAAAGAAAGAAAAAAAAAGAAAAATCAACTGATAATTAAGAATAATGGAGTTAATTTGATGAGAAAAAGGTAGAAAAGCATCTCTCCAACTCTTTGTTCTTACACTAGTAATGAAGTTCATCCTAGCCAAAGGAAAAGAAAAAAGTGCATAGATGGGAAATAAAAAAGAAGGAATATGTGTTAAAAGAAAGTGACAAATTTTGCTAGTTATTCGTTTGACCGTAAAGGAAATGTGCTCATACTCTTAACATGTATTTTTTCTTATGTTATAAATTACACAAAAAGCTTCACCAATAGACTTATAAAGAGTGAGAAGGCTTTCGAAAAACTTAAGAGGGTTATTTTAATCACAAATTTAATATACTGAGATTTATGGAAGATTGATTAGTTTATGGGAGAGAATGGAAGCTTTAAAAAAGCACTCGAGAAAGATGTATTTTAATGGGAACATTATGATGATAAAAAATATATTTTATTTTATTTTTAATGGAATCAATTTTAATTTTTAGGGTTGATGATTTTTTTTAATGAAAAAGAAAAAATAAGTAGTAATATTAATTAAAATATAATTAAATTTAAATTTTCAAAATTTATTTGTAATAATTATTTTGAATTTTTTGAAAATGTTTTAATATAAGTAGAAGAGGTGACAACATTAAGTTTGTGTGAATATTTTAAAAAAAATATAAATTATTCTTTAAGTGATCTCACATATGCATCTAGTAAACATCAATAACTAGAAAAAAAAAAAAATCTATTTTGGTTGGAACAAATCTAATTAGAACATATTTTTTACTAGAAATAATTTTTTAATTGAAATTACTTAAAGTCAATTGTGAAGAAATTTTGTCCAAAAGAGTGACATAGTTTTGTGATTTCATCATGTAGCATTATCAAAACATGAGTCAAGAAGTTGATCAAACCTAAATTCCTTAAAAAAAGTTCATTCTATTTTTCTAATCATGCTTTGATAGAAAATAAAATACACAAAGGACCAATGACCCTATTTTTGTGTTTACATCAAAACAGTGTAAATGTGTTTTGTCATGGTAATTAGGTAGTCATAATGTAATCATATATAGTCCAAATGTGTTAAGGCTCTATTGTGATTTTAGTAGCATTCTTGTCTATTACTTAAAAACCCTAGATCTCCATGCACATGCTGTTAGCATTGCTCTTTATATATTTAGGACTTGCTTTGATCCATAATCCTTAGTGAAATCTTCTAATATCTAAATAGCATATTTATTTGTCAGATTTTGCATATAGAACTTTTACTTTATCAAAACTCAAATCTTTTCCCCAGTGTTCTAAACCCAACTCACGTATCTATTATTTCAAATCTTGATTGAAAACTATAAGTATGAACTTTAACTTGGTTCATGACTACATATATAAAATTGACTCTCTTTTAACAAATTTAAAATTAATTGTGGGACCACACTAGCTTGCCTCTAACTAACCATTACCCACTAACTCAAGTGTGAAATATTCAAATTGTTTTATAATAGTTTTCCACGCACAAATTTGAGAATATTTAAAGAAATAAAAATAAAGAAGGCTCAACTGATGGCTAAAGATAAAGTAGCAAGGCATTTCTCTTTATTCTCCCATTGGTTAAGAAAACAGAGAACAGACACAGCAAATAAATAAATAAAAGAAATTCTTCCAGACGAGAAGAAAGTGAAAGGGAATTTAGCTTTTACTGACTCCGTGGAAAACGTGTAAGGAGACTTCAGAAAGAAGCTCCAGGACATTTTATAAAGTGACAAGAGTATGAAGAGAGATTTAGTGACAGAGTTATCAGTTTCTCAGAGAGAGAGGAAGCTTGAAAATAAACACTTGAGAAAGATGTATGCTCCAGTTTTCCTTGCTGCCAAAAATGGCGATCTTGATGCTATTAAGAAATTGCACGGCCAAAAACCTCGGCAACTGAAGGGGGTTACTTTTGAAGGCAATACTGTTCTGCACATTGCTGCAAAGGAAGGCCATTTGGAGCTCCTTCAATGGATTCTTAACAATGTCAAAGGCTGTTTGTCTGGAGCTCGCAATGTTGATCGCAATACGGCGCTGCATGAAGCTGCTAAGCGGGGAAATGCTGAGATAATTAGTACTCTTCTCCGCTACAGCAAGTGTCCAGCCGCTAAACGCAACCAGTTTGGAGAGTCGGCCCTGCTAATAGCTTCAGAGCACGGTCACGTGGAAGCAGTTAGGTTTTTGGTGGAGGCCACGCCTTTCTATCTGATCATCTGGCCAAGGAATGACCACCAAACATGCCTCCACGTTGCTGCTTACGGAGGGCATTTTGGTAATGCAAAATTTTCTACTATTAACTACTCTTATTTCTTGACATAAATTTTTGTGTATTATAAATGTCTTAATACCTGAACATTTATAAAAATAATTGTTTCCTTTTCCTACATTTAAGCCATAACATGTTTCCAATGATTTACTAAACAAATTGAGCATATGCAAGTAGTTAAAAAAAGCCATGAAAAGTTTGTCACTAAATGTGAGTGTTATATATTGTATTTATAACTACTAATTATGACGAGCAATCTTTCTATTTTATGGTGTTGGTTTTTAAATAAATCTGTATTTTTAATAATTAAAATTGATATTAATGTGATACAGAGGTTGTGAAGCTGATAATTGAGAGGCATAGTCTTTGCAACATATTGCATTTCATAATGCTTGTTCATGATGTTCATGGTGCCACACCTTTGCATTGTGCTGTCCATGAGGGAGATCCAAGAAGTGTTACTGAAATCATAAATATTTCATTGAATCCATGCTATATGCTTTGTTTTGACATGAGCTTAATGACACGGAAGTTAATGACACGGAAGGATCATTTTGGAAGGTGTGCAGTGCATGTAGCAGCCATCAAGGGTAATTTGGATATGATTGACATATTCATTTCAAGCATGCCAGACTGTGTTGAAATTCCTAGCACTGACCTTAAAACTGCTTTACACTTTGCTGTGGAAAATGATCGATTTGAGGTGGTGCAAAAGCTACTCTTTCTCTATAAGCCTGAAGAAGTTGCAAAATTGGTGAGTTATGACCGAGATATTTCTGGAAACACAACACTACACCTAGCCATCATGAATGAAGTGGATCCTCAGGTTAGTCTTATCTAATTTTTCATTAACTATTATATTTTTATATTATAAATATTTAAATAGCTTCATCTTTCTCCCATTCAACACATCTAATTACTATGACATCTATAAAAATTTAAAATTATTGTTAACTTTTTAGATAAACAAAATTAAGTGAATTGATTACTTCTTTAAAATTTTATATTTATGTAATTTTGATAAACCACTCTTAAATTTATTAAATTATAATAATTTAATTACTAATTTCAAGTTGACACTCATTCACCTTATATACTATTTAAAAATTAGTGTGTCTCATTGACATCAATAGGGATTCCACTATTACTAATCCTAAATTTTTTTAAATGTTCCTTTACTCAAAAAAGGTATAAAGTGTCTTTTCCTTATAAAGAAAGAGGAGTTGAAAACATAATGAAGAGAGTGAATAGACTACTTTTATTGTTCTATTTTTTTTTAAAGGTAGAATCTAAAAAAATACACTAAATGAATGATCATGTGTACACTACGTGTGGTGATTAGATAAACAACTACTTGAAAAAAATATACTCTCAACAATAAGATGCCTAGAATCTTATCCTATATGCATAATAAAGCAGTATAATAAAATAAAATGATGAATAAACATAGTGGACTCTTACCCTATAGGTTAGATGAAGATATAATAATAATTGACCTCTCAATCAAATGTGGATGATATAGTAGTATCTCTAATTAAATTACAATCTCATGTCAACAAAAAAATTGTTAATAAATATTCAAGCACATATAATTTAATTTTCTATAACGATATGTATTTTTATTTTTGCCTAGCCCTAGATAAGTGTATATTATCTAGGTATCTAAGTTGGATTTTATTTTGATTCATTTTTAAAATAATATTTCATTTTTTCTTGACCTTGTTTCATATATAACCACTTCTTACCCCATCGCAAACCACTTCTATAATCCCTAAACCACCGAAGTGTGAAACTTAGACTTTGCTTCAAGTTGTTGGAGATCACGGTTCTTCCTTCCACCTTGTCACTTACATGTATATGAGTTAAGGTGTAGGCCATATTTCTGAGTCGAGCTGCTCAAATCACTTCTTTGTAAGCATCGACAGACTTAAAACCCTTTTTGGATTCGACCTTTGAACTTTCCTTCTACAACATATTTATCAAAATGATCAAGGCAAAAGCCTTAAGACCAAATCTATGAACACCGAAACCATTTTAGGTGTTGGGGTTTGGGTTTTCACCTTACCTCTTCCTTTGCTTCATGTTAAGGCATAAGCCTTAACACCGAAGCCTGATGTCCAAAGTTATCAGACTTAAACTTTTATGTCTTCTTCTTTTGGTTCAAGCATTCGGTATGAGGCATTAACGATGCCCAAAGTCTGATGTTTTTAGACTTATCCATTTTGTTCTTCTCCCTTTCATTGAGGGCATTCGACAAAGGTTATTGCTAAAGCTCGAAGTTCAACGTTATCAGACTTAACCATGTTGTTCTTCTCCCCTTCATTAAGGGCATTCGAAAAAGGGTATTACTGAAGCTCGAAGTTTGACATTTGTAGGCTTAACCTTTTGGTTCTTCCTTTCATTGAGGGCACTCGGCAAAGGGTATTTTCAAAGCCCGAAGTCCAACGTTATCATACTTAACCATGTTGTTCTTCTCCCCTTTGTTAAGGGCATTCAACAAAGGGTATTGTTGAATCTTGAAGTTTGGTAATGTCCTCATTTGCTTTCTTCAATTGATCACTGACTTCTCTATTTCTTTCCTTCAGCTTCTTAATGCACTCATTTGCTTCTTTTAGGCTATCCTTTGAATGTTCAGTAGGAATCTCTTCCGAAGGAACAAGAAATTAGTTTATCTTTTGTGTGTTCAAATTTCAGGACCTTCCTCGACTTGTTAGACTTTTCAAAAGAAACCAAGCTCTTATACCAATTGTTGAACACCCAGAATACTGAGAGGGGGGGTGAATCAGTATTCCAATAAACCATTCAGCTATAAACCATCCAATTATTAAACCATATTTAACAATAAATAAGAATAAAGACATTGAAAAGAGCATGACACTATAAGACACATCAACACTATATTTTTACGTGGAAAACCCAGAATGGGAAAAGCCATGGTGAGGATTAGCTCACAATATAATATAGTTGTCCATATAGAATATTACAAGGGCTCACTATTAGGACACACTATTCTTGAAGGCTCACAGCCTGAAATAGTTTACAAAATAAAATATGGCTCACTTCCAAGAAATGAACTAAAATAGAATGCACCTTCCTTGTGTTGGAGTTCATTTTCGGTGAAGCACAATATATGAAACACTTCTTTGCAAATGTATGCAACACATCTATCTACTCAAACACTTACACACCCATATCTTCTACATCTACCTCCACTCAATCTCAAAAGAGTTCACATATATATCGTATATAATCAAGTACATCAATTAGGTTGGCCTAATTGGAGTAACCCCATTTCAAGTGAAAACAAAGTTTGTTGGCCTTAACCTCAAAAACACATTCATCTTCGCATGGTATTAGATGGTATGGACCTATGATAGATCCATTTAACATTCGTAGCACATGTTTAATCTTCCTAACACCAATTCATAATCAGGTCATCCAAAGTTAGACCTAAAACATCAAAACTCCAAATATATATGCAGCTCATCAAATGTGTAACACAAAAACTTGTTAACACATTGAATTCTCCTTTAGACGACACTGAATAACTTATCTTCAACACCGCAAAACAAAATAATTAATCTTGAGAAAATGTGGAATCTCCCTCATCAATGCATTGTACAAAAACCCACTGTAGTCTCCAGAGTAGAACGTTGTTATTCATATCTTCTGCATGCCTTCACATATCATCACAAAACTTCGATGTAGGATGCATCTTATAGTCACAAGTCTATGTACGTATTCCTGTAGTGATATCTTTCTTTGAAGTGAAATCCAGACCAAAAAACCAACATATTAAACCAGTATATAAGCATAATACTATTTTCCAAACTACTGGTGACAATATCTTTCCAACCATAAAGAATAGTCAACTAAAATCATGTTGAAATAGAACATATTATCAGCTTTTGAAAGAATCTAACAAATTAAGATAATCCAGACCCAAATACTAGATCAACAGACTTCCATTACCGAAGCAGCTAATGAACTATATAAGTAATGTACATCACTGACAATCATCCAAATTCCATTGTTGACATCAATGGCAATGTCAATGACAACCTTCCAATTTCCAACACCAAGATCTCACAAATGCACTCATGTTTTTCCTTTCTTTTGTTAAGGCTGGCAAGAAATGGTGTTGGGTTCAAGTGAGATATCTCCATTTTTAAATATATAAACAAATATAAGAATAAAATCCAATATGATATGAAAGTGGAAAGAGAAACAAAAATAAGAGACAAAAATTTAAGTTGACTATTAATTGTTGTTTTTACAATTTGAAGAATATTTAAGTTGACTATTAATTGTTGTTTGTACAATGTGTAGGATATTTGATATCATTTCTCAATGTAAATGTGAATGCTATCACTAGTAAAGGATTGAGTACAATAGATATTACTTCAACATCTAATGGAAAACCTCAATGTGATAAGATCAAAAGGATTTTAGAAGATGTTGGAGCGTCTCAAATGTGCATAACTTGTTTAAAATCTAAGAAATTAATGGATTCAAAACAAGGGAAGGGTGTAGAGGATTTAAATTATCTATTTTTTAGTAAAAAAAAATGGGAGTAAACTCTTTTGATTGGATTTATGAACCAAGGAAGCCACATACAAGGGACCTCATCCCCAACATGAACATTCAATAATATCACCCAATATAGGGGTTTGAACCTTGCTGGAAAGAATCACAACACTATGACTTAACCATCACACTATGCTATTATCGAATATTTTTTTTAATAAATGTTAATTTCTTTATTTTTTAATCATTTTTCTATCATTGCTTTATGTTATTGTTATTATCTTTGTTCTTGTTATAAATATTTCATTTATGATGTTTTTTTATGAAATTTTAATTTATAAAATAAGTTCATCATTTATGATTAGACAATGCCATTTCTATAAGATAAATAGGTTATTATCACGTGTGTTAAAAGATGTTTAATTTGACTATTATTTGTTGATTTTGTAGCTTGTAGAATATTTGGTATCATTTCCAAAGGTAAATGTGAATGCTATCAATAGCAAGGGAAAAAGTGCAATAGATATAGCCTCAAATACTGCTACATCTAATGGAAAACCTCGATGTGAAGAGATAAAAAAGGATTTTAGAAGATGTTGGAGCTTCTGAAACTTGCATAACCTATTCAAAACCTAATAAAATAATGGATTCAAAAAAAAAGAGTGGCGAGGAGAATAAAATCATGGATGTGGACACACTAGTGGCATCACTCATTGCTTCTATTACATTTGTAGCCATCTTTCAAGTACCAGGTGGAACTAGCACTAGTAACAAAAGAAAAGGAAGAAGTGAAGTTGCTAATTTGGGATTAAATACACTTTTCCAAGTGTTTTTATTCTCTGATAGTCTTGCCTTGTTTTCTTCCCTCACAGTGGTTATTTGTTGGTTATTTCGTGAGCGAATAAGTCTTGGTTCTCAAAAAAATCCATCATTGTTGGCCAATTTTTCAGTTTTGAACATGGGAACCTCCATAAAAGCTACAGCTCTTGCATTTTTAAGTGCAACCATGCTTGTCACAATACCTCTAAATTATGAAGACCTGAAGCATAAAGATCAAAGTCATTTCAACAAATACCAACTATTGTTGGGAGGTGAAATATTCACAACATTCATCGTACCATCACTTGCACTTATTTTTCTATCCATGTTGTGGATTGTTGAATACTATTTCAAATCGACAATAGAACAACAAGATCGACTTTGGAAGCAACTCAAACAAGTTCTCATATACATAATTCCATCATTTTCCATTATATTTGGGATAATTCTATGCTATGGAGTAGCATAATTTTTTAGATAATGATGTATAAAACATACCTTTATTAGGTACGGTTTGGTATTGATAAGTTTGATCTCATATTTTGTTGATATATATTCAAAATACATGGTGGTATTATTATTTCATTACAAGTTTCCATGAAATTGGAGTTAGCTATGAGTTTCTTCTCTCCTAACCTTGGAAAGAAATCATGACTACAATTAATTTTATAGGACTATTTTCATGATATATTAAATATTTAATAACTTAATTTTAAAGAAGAGTTACAAGTAATATGTTAAAATTATTAATTTTCATATTCTAACAATATTAGTATATCATTTTATTTTGAAGAATTTATATGTTGAATTCTTATCCTGCATTTAATATTACAATAATTAATTTGAATGTATATTATTAATAAAAAAAATCAATTCATTTGACAATTTGTACCAAGAAATTTAAAGCATATTAAGTTAATATTTTAAATTTAAATGATCTAGAATCATTTTGATTATTATCTTTTGAAAGAAATTCATAGATTTGATAAATAAAAGATAATATTAAAAACTACAAATAATATATTAAAAAAGGGTCTTGTGAACCACACAAATAAGAATGAAACCAACATTCCAAGCAAAAGGAAGGAAGGCATGCTTTTAAAATAGAAAAGTAGCCAGAATTTTATTCATTGTCTCAAGTTAAAATATTTAAAATGTAGTTCTATTTTATTTCTAGATGTTTCTTGCACTTTTTATAAATAATTTTTTGGAAAGGATATTAGAAAGTACATATAAATTTTTAGAGGTATTAAAGTTATTTATTTTAATAGATAATTTAAATTTAATATTGATACAAAATTATTATGTAAATGATCTATCATTTTGTTTTACTTTTATAAATATTATGTTTCAAAACTATATTCATGAAATAATTGATTTCATATATACTTCTCAAGTTTATTTTAAATATTTTAAACATATATTAGATTTTATAATAATATTCTAAATATAAATATATTTCTTAATAAATAATACCTTTTATGAATAATATATTGTAATTAAGATTCATGGGTGGGATACTATTCATCTAGTAATAACATTCTAAATGCATAACCAACTACCTTGCTACAATACATTAGAAATATATTATTGTTACACAGTTGAAATGACTATCATAAATGGATTATTAAGAACAGGTACAAATAGGATTTACGAGAAACTATTAATAATATTATTTTAATCTTTTTAAATATTTTGTTACATTAATTATTTCATAATAGATATTTTTTTACTTAATTTTATTAGAAGTGTCAAAATTAACAAGACCTTCAACAAATTAATCATAAAATCTAAAAATCTAAATAAACTTAGATAAATTCTTATCTCATGTAAGAGTATTTAAATTGCTTTCTCTTATATATTTATTTCCAAAAGATAAGATTTCATAGATTTATAAAAGTTTTATAAGATAATTTCTTATTATTTAATCTTAGAATAAATTATGATTTCATTACAATAAATATTAAATAAATTTATATTTAATTCCTAACTATATCATTTATCAAATTAGAAAGGGACTCTAATAAATTTATATTGACTTTATTATGTTTTTTAAATTAGTTTTATGAATATACAAATGGATTGCACACAAAAAAGTAGATATTTAGATTTTGTAAAGAAATTGAGGGTGCACCAACTTGGAAATCAAATAAATTTTCAAGTGAAGTTTCAAAAATTAGCAGCAAGGCTAGATATAATGTACAGATTTCAATTAGTGGGATTAAAATTTGAGGTAAAAATTCACCCTTGGTGTCTATGCTATCATTAGGAACTACATTCATTATTGGGTTGATGAAAACTAGAAGGTTGCTCATTCTTGAAAATTATTTCACAAGGGTTTATTTATTATAATTTTTAAGTTGCAAGATAAAAAAATTTCCTCAATAATGGCCCTTGGCTAGTAGAGAATGCCTACCTATATATCTAGAAATGATTTCAAAAATTTCATCTATTTTCTTGCATTCTATTCAACTTCACACTTGGGTCATATCATACAATTTACTAGAGGAGTGTTGATTATCAAGGAGCTCTCATAGATTGGTGATGGTCTTGGGAATGCACATTCTATTGAACAAGATATTTGTTATGGAATTTCAAGGATATATACATGGATCTACATTTTATACATTCAAAAAAAACCCAAAAGCATCACCCTAGATTTTGAATGTGATGAATGGATTTATTCAATGGAGTTTGAAGAGATAAAACACTTTTCTCCTTGTGAAAAATTCAGCCCCATTCTACACCAAATTACACAAGGAACATAAATGCTAAGAGGGCCTAGAAATGGCCCTCATCACCAACTCCCCTTTCATCCTCTAATATGGATCTAGTTTTGGAGGTTTCATCTACATTCCCCTAGTTGGATAGACAACCTTTGAATTTGAGCATTGATGAGCTAATGGATGAGTATTCCTCTGAAGCTTATGAGTTTGTGGAACATAATGAGTTAGCATTTTTCCTTTAGAAATACATTCCCTTTCCCATGAGAGAGAATGTGAGGCCTACTATTTGATATGTACCCTATTTAGCAATATTTTGATCCAAGCACTTTTGATACTATATGTGTATTAGACTATTTTGGTTGATCACGAGCATTGGATATTATGTGTGTTCCTTGTTTATGATGCTTATGGTGGTTATATGCATGTTGTGCTTTCCTTACTTTCTATGCTCATGTTGATCTCGTTAACATGATAGAAATGGATAGTTATCTATGAAATAGAATTGATAAGATGTTAAACCTAAACTAGGTGATGATGGAATTTCTTAATAATAACGTCATGACTAGACATGATCAATAAGATGTATTAATTACTAGAAAAAGAGTAATTGTGGATATTGAATCTATTGATTTCAGGGTTTGATTGTGATTAATCTTATGTAGATGGAATTATTGATTTAATTATTTATTATCATGTATTGGATATTTTGACATGTGGAATTGAGTGTGCAGGTACACATCAATGGCCAATAGGATTGGCAGTAACGAAGGGTACCCTATTGTGATAGCCATATTAAACTGGTTATGGTCCATTTAGAGGGACCATAGTCTTAATGTGATGTATTTAATTTTATAATTAAAATATTTAATGTTTAATAATGGGATATATGTTTTAGATGACAATTACACTTTTGATTGGAGTTTTGAGACATTTTGATTTACTTTTATTATGTTTGAAATTTAATTTATTTTTGGTGAGTTTAAATGGTTGATAAGTCTTTAAATTGGGTTATTTGGCCCTTATTTAACCCCTAGGATGATTACCTATTGGTTAGGGGTCAAATCAAGCCCAAATCTTTGAAATTCTACAAGTTGTGACCCTTCTTAATGACCCATTAAGAAGAGTGACGGATTTGGGAAAGTTTTGGAGTATTTTCTTCAAAATCTCATTTATGAGATATGAGAGCTCTTGTTGAGTGTGGAACACTCTTTGGTTCTTCACTTCCCAATGATTTCTCATAGATGTGTGAGAACTTGTGGGGAGGTGTGTCCATAGGAGTGAAAGAGAAAGTGTCATGTGTCACTCTATCCTTCGAGGGGATTTCAAACTTTGAATCCTATTTAAATCCTTTGGAAATCCAAAAGAGGGGTTCATTTTGCTTCATTTTCTTTCTGGAGAGTTGAATTGGAGAAAGGGTAATTGGAGCTGACTTTCAACTTCTTCTCCATTTGGGGCTTGGATTTGAGGTAGGCCTCATTCTACTTATGGGTATTTTTTCTTTCTCTTTTGTTTGAAAGTGTAAAAAGGTTGTTTATGTTAATTTCTTTGTATGTTTTATGTGTTCTTGTATTTACATGTGAATTGGGATGGGGTTGTATGAGGATAGGTTCACCCAATTTGGCAAGAGCATCCTTTGTAGGGGATAGGAATGAATAGGAACCTCCATGGGGAAAAAAATTCCTCCTTTGAGAAGGAGAGGCAAAAGGGTATGAGTACCCAAGTTAATATGGTGGTATGGGTGTATGGATATGGATGGTATGGAGGATGTGTTGTATATGAAGTATTGGGTTATTGAGAAGGAAGAATATGAAAATGATATGTTAGTTATGATTCTTGTGCACTAATTTCCCCATGTGATAGTGTAGTCCACCTCTATCCCTATTTTAGGATTCTTATAGAATCCTTTTGTAAATGTGTAATCTTGGATGGGAGTATCTTGTAGTGAGTTTCTATTTTAAAATGGAATAATTTTGCTACTATTGTGTGTACGTATACTTGGTTACCTCCTAGCTCAGGGGTGGTTGTTAAAAAACCTATGGTTGGGAGGTGAGCACATCCTATTGGCCATAAAAGAAAGTAGTCCTATGTGTTTACTTGCATGTTTGAATAAATTATAGTTTGGAAAGTATTTCTATGGTTGATCACTATTAGTGTTGTCTTGTGGTGGAATCTACACTTTTGGACTGAATGAATTAACCTTGGAAGGCTGTTATAAATAGTTTATGTACCAATCTCGATGGAAATATTGTTGTAAAGAGAGTATTCCTTTATATCATTCTATTTGTATTGTGTATATGGTGGTTGTGTTAGAAACACCGAGGGAATGTATGTTTATTTTTGTTACTATACAAATGAATGTTTATTTAAATAAATCCATGTTTTGAATTTTTTATAGAATCTCCTCTTTCTGTTGGATTGAAAGAATATTATAGTTTTGTAAAAAAAACAAAGGGACATGTATATTGTTGCATTGTAATATCACTTTGGGTTTTAGGAAGAAATAGAGAATAACCCTTCCAATTTTGCATTTAGTACATTGAATCAAATTAATGTGTTGTCCAAGAGCACTATGTTAAAGTTGTTTAATTTGTGAATGCTCACGTATTAGTGGATATCTATAACTTCATAGATTAAATTGTTGTAATTGTATGAGACTATTAAAAAGAGAATAGAAAGGAATATCCAATGAATGCATAGGAATGGGATATATAATTCTATTGAGTATAATATATCAGTCTTTACAATTAAAGATGAAATGTTTTCATGTGAATGTAAGAACTGATGATTCATTGGGAAAGATCTATTGTTTTGGGTTCTTTGTGCACCAGTGATAGGGAGACGTAAAATTTTATACAGTTGTTTGTTTTAAAAAATGATACCTATAGACTCAAAGCTTCGATAACACTCATTTGGATCTTCCTTCACTATCAAGCTTTCTTTCATAGAGACCTACACCATCATCCAAATTTAATGAACTTACTTCTTTAGCATCAGTTAGATCTAGAATAATTTTTACACTTAGAGCCTATGACCTACATTTTCTAGAATCATAACTCCAAATCTTACCTTTCAATCCTAAAATTGTGCCTTAAGTAGATGTTTATCACTCAACTAACTCAACTTTTAATGCAAGTCATTGAACCCTAATGATCCATAACAAAAATGTGAATTAGTTAAGGAAATTAACCTTTTCCACATGTTGTTGATTCACTTACCTTCATTGATCAACCAAAGTCAATGCACACTTCTCACAAAATAGAAAAAAAAATCCACCACTCATACTTGTAAAGTGTCAGGGATTGCTAATCCCCCATACCCTATGCTTAAATAACTTACAAGGACTTAAGAGATAATTCCAAACACCTAATTCTAAATCTCTTTATAACCTATCGAGGTTCAACCATCATCCTTAACCCTTTTACCATCTACCTTTCTTCCCCATCGCAAACCACTTCTCTAACCCTAAAACACTGAAGTATGAAACTCAAACTTGGCTTCAAGTTGTTGGAGATCAAGTTTCTTCCTTCCACCTTTTTTCTTACATGTATATGATTTAAGATGTAGGCCATCTTTATGAGCTATGATTCTCGAATCACTTCTTTGCAAGTGTCAATAAACTTGACCCTTTTTAGATTCGACCTTCTGAATTTCCTTCTACCACATATTTATCAAATTGATCAAGGCAAAAGCCTTAAGACCGAATCTACAAACACTAAAACCATTTCAGGTGTCGAGGTTTGGGTTTTCACCTTACCTATTCCTTTGCTTTATGTTAAGGCACAAGGCTTAACACCAAATCCCAATGTTTGATGTTATCAAACTTAAACTTTTTTATCTTCTTCTTTTGGTTTAGGCATATGGTACAAGGCATTAACAATGCTAAGTTTGATGTTTTTGAACTTATCCATTTTGTTCTTCTCCCTTTTGTTGAGGGAATTTTGCAAATGGTTTTTTTGAAGCTCAAAGTTTAATGTTATCAAAATTAACCATGTTTTTATTCTCCCCATTATTAATGACATTCAAAAAAGGGTATTGTCAAAGCCTGAAGTCTAACATTTTTAGATTTAACCTTTTGATTCTTCTTCCTTTTGTTGAGGGCATTCAACAAAGGGTATTGCCAAAGCTTGAAGTCCAACATTATCATAATTAACCATGTTTTTCTTCTCCCCTTCATTAAGGGAATTATAAAAAGGGTATTCTCAAAGCTCGAAGTCCAAAATTTTTTAACTTAACCCTTTTGGTTCTTCTTTCTCTCGTTAGGAAATTTGACAAAGGGTATTTTCGAAGCCTAAAGTTTGATGTCTTTAGACTTAACCAATTTTTTCTTCCTTTCATTAAGGAATTCAATAAAGGGTATTGTCGAAGCTTAATGTCTAGCATTATCAGACTTACCCCTTTTGATCTTCTTCCTTTTGTTAAGGCAATTGACATAAGGTATTGCTAAAGTTTGACATGTCTAACACATAATTTGAACTTCACTCTTTCGATCTTCTTTTATTTGAATCATTTGATGTAGTACATTCTTATGTTATACATAATTATCATAGCCCAAAAATGAATACATTATATTCTTTTTATAAATGTGATATTCATTTAGAATGATTATCTAATTTTTCATAGATAAAATCCTCATTAAATTCTCCTATTTTCATTATGACAAGTATTAAGCTTTATTTAATCAAACTATAATATGCATGATTGAGTTTTTTCAAATTATCATGGATCACCTCTATACCCCTTATGTTGTTAAGATATCCTTAACGATTTTTCTAATCCTTGACTCCACCTAAGTGGGTGATATTTGACTTTGAAACTGTCTAGGGAAAAAGGACCCTAGAAAGGGTTGTGTATACACTCATTTAGTTTATAAATAAAAGACCAAAGTTTGAATTCATCCTGCAGTTTCGCGGGAAAAGGAGTCAAATCCACCATGGATCTTGTGGGATAGCGGGAAACAAAATATATAAACGCTCTGGACTTAGAAAAAAATTAAAGTCTCTCTCTTTATATTAGGAAAAAAAAGAGAAGGTTATCATAACCTTGTCGAGGATCGACGAAAGTTCCCTAACTTGGACAAAACTTCAAAATGACTTGACTTAAGAAAAACATTTAAAGGATATAGCGATGATTTTAGGCACTAACACACTTTGGGACCTCAAAAAGATGAACCTCAGACTATAAGTTATAAGGCATTGGGAAAAGGTTATGAAAACTTGGGTGGTGACCGACAAAGTTTCAATAACTAACAAAAATACCAATGACTTGAAGACAACCAAATTTTGGGTAAGCCTCAAGAAAAGGAAAGGTTATGAAAACTTGGGCAGTGACTGAATTTTTTTTGATAACTAATAAAAAGACCGACGACTTCAAGGCTTAGCCAAATTTTGGGTAAGCGTTAAGAAAAGGAAAGGTTATGAAAACCTAGGTGATGATTGAAAAAGTTTTGATAACCAACAAAAATATAGATGACTTCAAGACAGCCAAATTTTGGGTAAATTTTGGACTTAACCATTTTGTTCTTCATTTTGATTTATGGAATTCAGTTTAAGGTGTACCAAATCTTGAAGTCTAAAACCTTTCAGACTTAGCTCCAATCATCCACCTCTTTCTCTCTTTGGAAAATTACATAAAGTAAGGTCGAGGCCTAAAGCCCAAACTTCTGCAACCCTTCAAGGCTTGCACTAATTTTCAAATGCATCAAACTATGATTCCCTAATGACAACAATGATAATAATTTTGACAAAACATAGATGTTTAATACTTTAGAGCTAGCATTTGTTACTTTGTTTCAAAAAAGTTTTGTTAGTTGTGTTTTTTCCCTTAGTGCAAATTTTGGGCATGATATTTTGTATCAGAGCCTAGGTTCCAACATTTGTTACTTTGTTTCAAAAACATTTTGTTAGTTGTTTTTTTCCCTTAGTGCAAATATTTTGGCATTATATTTGGTATCAAAGCCTGGATTCCAACATCGATAACTCTAGGCATATGTGTTCACCATGACCAATAATTATTTACGATGTTTTCATGGAGGATAACACTGAGGTTGTATAATAAATGAGGGCATAGTCATGGACACTATCATAAAGGTAAGGCAAAGTCAGAACAGTTTGAGGCACCACCGATACCCCCACACGTGTTTGAGTCATCACAACACAATCCACTAGAGAACCTGAATTCCATGCATTAGAGGATTTGGCTGGAGTTATTCACGCATGTTTACCAGTAGAAAAGGAGGGTCCTAGACTAGAGAAGACTCATCACTCAACCAAGGTGAATCGTATATTTTTGTCACCTCTTGCACCTCTAGGGTTTTACACCTAAAGGGAAAGGGACAAAGATCTATGCTTCATTCAAGAACAAATCCTTGATATTTCAATGCAAAGGAGATTGAAATTTGTCAAAGGGAGAGTTCTTGGGGATGAAAATAGATAGAATGGGTTCACCACCAAGTGTAAACTTGGAAAACATTGAATTATTGAAAACACAATGTGATATGCAAACATATACTAAATGACCTAGAAATGCAAACCAAACTAAACAGAAATCTATGAAATAGAAGGTGTGCACTTGGAAATGTGTTGCACTCTAGAATGAAGATTGGAAATGCTATTGATTCTAGAATTTTGGCTTACTCTGGGACTAATTCGTCATTCTGGGTGACTTAGTCCTAGATCTAGAAAACTGCACTAAAGCCTGTTTCTACCAAAAGGGTATCCAAATATATAGAAAAATCTAAAAAACATGTGTAGTGGGACTAAGTCACCACTGATGGTGAATTAGTCCACTTAGGCTTTTCTAAAAATTTGAAAGTGGAAATGGAAGCCCTCGGTCTGCACTTTTTGTTCCTCCAAGTATCTGAATCTGAAACCCTAATTCCCGACACTGTAAATGACTTTTTGTGGGTTTTTTTCCCTCACCAAAAAGGAGATGTCTTCAACAAGTTTGCAATCTATCCTTCAATGATCTTCAAGGTACCTAAATCTGTAAACACATAAAGAGAGAAAGAGAAATGTTGAATGTTAAGGCATGGGAGTTTGCCTTGGTCAAACCCCTTTTAGGTATTTAAACCAAATGAAGAAATAAGAAAAAGAATGAACTTGAAATGAAGGAATTATAAAATTTCCATGATGACAGATCTTCAATTTCTACAACAGTGGATGAAGAATCTACCCTTGAATGCTTCTTGATGACTTAGAATGCCAAAACTCTAGCTTTCTTGAGACGAATGATGAATGATGAATAAATCAAGAGAGAAGATAAGGTAAAAGGTAGAATACTAGAAAAAGGTCTTCTAGGTATTAGGTCTTAGGGGTGAAAATGAGTAGAAAACCTTATATTTATACACAATTATGTCCTAATTCCTGAAAATACCACATCGCAGGCTGACCTTAGGTCTTAGAAAATAAAAACCCACCAAAATTTTGAAATATTTTTTATTTTTTATCCAAATGGGACTAAGTGGCCCCAAGTGACAACTTGGTCCCACTCAGGAATTTTAAGTGGGTGTTGTGAATTAAACAATAATAAATGATGTTTATCAGGTTTATTCTCAAGAAGACATTTAAATAAGGCCTATAAGTGCATAATGGGGTCAATTAAAGCATAAGAAAGTTCTAATTATTGATGACAAGCGTAGAAAACTGTGAGTTTGTTACAACTCCTTACAACACTTTGAAATAAGGTTTGGTAAGTGATAAAAAGATGTTATTTAAGTGAAATACATTATAAAGGTCCTAAAAAAGTGTGAAAGTGGTTACAACACTTCACAACACTTTTATAAGACATCATAAGGTTTTTATTGATTTATAAGGGTTCAAGACCTAATGTAAATGTGTTGTCCACATTACAACATTAAATCTAGGCAAAACTAGGCCAAAATCCAAAAGAAAGACCCAAATGAGCGTGAAAATGTCCAAGGATACATTTTTTTATGTTACACAAGGCACATGAATTGGAGTGTAAAGAGCGTAGTAGGAGTTCCCCGCATTCCTGACAAGTATGATGATATCCTCCACCACATGTACCTCATCTTGAGGTAGTAATTGAGGATAGATCATACCGAGATCCAAGAGATCATTTTCAAGAGTTGCTACAGCTTAAGCCACCTAATTTTGAGGGATCCATAGATGGAGTAGAGGCTGAGTCATGGCTTCTCGATCCTTATAGGTGCTTTGGATTATGTTCTTATGCAAGAAATGTAAAAGAATTTTGTGTGATACTTTTTCTTAGAGGTACAAACTCTACTTGTTGGTGATAGGAGGAGCACAATCACCACTTATCTATTGATACTCTCTCATGGGAGACATTCTTAGAGAAATTTTGAGCACACTATTTATCTAAATATTTTAGGAAACATCATATTGATTAGTTCCATGACCTCCAATAGAAAGGAATATTAGTAGCATAGTATGAGAGTCAATTTCTAGAGCTACTACTGTATGTGGACTACCTCCACAATGAGAATCTTCTCATCAACCATTTTATCTGAGGGTTGAATACATGCATATCATGACCCATGCACATGGCTAATCTAGAGAACCTTTGGGTTTCTATGGAGATGGCCCTCATTGTAGAGGAGACTCAATTGAAAGACTCAGGAGGCATTAGAGTGGTTCTAGAACCAAAACTAGAGTACTCAGTCACAAGGTTTCTAATGACCTCCCCTTGCTTTGAAGGGATGATTTAGGCCTTTGACAAGACCATATAGGCCACCACAATAGTAGCACAGTCAGAGGCCTAGGCCACAACAGGGTTTTCAATGTGGTCACTCTAGGCCATGGTGATCATAGGGTCCTAATAGAGATCAATGTCCTTAGTTATAGGGTGCTACCCCAACACATTCACAATAGTCTAGCCAGGGAGGAAACAATTGTTCTAGTAGGACTAGGGTATAGTAGTTCACTAGGACATAGTCACCCCAGGTGTATACTGGAGGTCCTTGTTATGTATGTTGAGAAGTGGGGAACCTAGCTAGGGATTGTGCTCAACGACCCGCAATGAGAGGACAACACACAATACCCTTTGATCAGACGGTGGTAGATGTGGGCAAATCACACCGAATATTTACAGCGGTCAAGAACTACCAAGATGAATGCCATGCCATATTCATTGAGACCCCAAGTATGATAGGTTATAATCATGTTACTATTTTCTTTGATTCTGGAGCATCTGATTATTTCATATCCCCTTCTATAGTGGAGTGTAGTAGGCTAGTGGCATCTAGGTAGGATGATAGGTGGGATGTAGAGCTAGTCTCAGGGGCTAAGGTGTCAGTAGATTTGGTAGTTCATAGTTGTCCACTTCAATTTAGAGGTTTGACTACTTTGGTTGACCTTCATGTCACACCATTAGGCTCCTATGGAGTGGTTTTGGGTATGGATTGGCTCGATGCACATCAAGCTAAGGTATACTACCACTAGAAGGAATTTAAGTGTGTGGATGACCATGGTTCAACAGTGGTGATTATAGGGGTTCACGGGACTATTTCCCTTCACATGATATCTATAATGTAGTTGAAGCAATGTTTGTGGAAGGGATGTCAATTATTTTCTACCATCCTTAAGGATATGGATTAGGAGATGACAAAGATATCTTTGGATGACCACCCCATTCTTAGGGATTTTACCATATTTTTCCTCTTGATTTTCCTCGTATGCCACCTCATCATGAGATTAATTTTTGCATAGATTTGGTGCCAGGGATTGAGCCGATATCGAGGGCACCTTATAAGATCACTACACATGATCTTAGTGAGGTCAAGTTGCAACTAGAGGAGTTTCTATAGAAAGTGTTAGAATCAAAAAAAATTCCATGAAAGCCCTAAGGTTTTTCTCCATTTTAATCCATCATTTGCCTATTTTTTTTATTTAAAAATAAAATAAAATAAAAATATAATATTCATTTTAATCCCCATCCACTTCATTATCCATTTTAGTCCTTACCACTCTCTGAATTTGCATTCTGTAAGCTTTTACCGCCTTACCACGGTCTCCCAAAATTAAACCGCGGTATGGTGGTGGTGGTTAGCAGGCTAGCGTTAAGTGTTTACCGCGCTACCATGCGCATTCTAAGCATAAACCGTGGTATTGCGGTAAAAGGTAAGGGAGCAGTCAATGAAGCAGTTGATGGCCAAGGCAAACAGGTAGCAGTTACTGCGCAACCATGCACGGTTAGTATGGTCACCGCAGTAGCGCGGTGGACGGTCGACGAGCAGTAGCGACGGTGTAGTCAATAGTCAAAAACAAAGGCAGCGAAGTGGTGGATGGGTAGTGGTTACCATGATACCGTAGCCACTAAAACAATGACCGTGGTAGTGCGGTAAACCATTAGCGGGCAGCAGTGACGGTTACCGCCATACCGTAACCGGCCAGTAGAAAGAAGGCACTAATTTTCCATATCCCAGGGTAAAGAATTTATTACAAACAAATTATTCAAAACCTTATCTGTGTAGTAGAGGTAATTGCAGTATTCTTTTTTCTATCCATTTCTAATTGCTATTGTGGGTAGACTGTTTAGCAGGAAATTCATTCCAAATCTGCATATTTCATATAGGTTCACCCACCTAGGTCTAGCAAAACCTAAAGAGTAGAAGATTTGATTGTATAATTGGCCTTGTATGTTGTCCAAGAATGTTGTAAGAGTCCGGCATACTCTTGAGGTTAAAACCTGCATTTTTGAGTACCAACAGTTTGGCGACTCCACTAGGGACATAATCTAAAAGTGAGCCTTGTCATAGAGTCAATATATGTAGAGGACTCCACTGGGAATAAAGAATTGCAGACTTTCTCACTTTTGGAAAGTGAGTGGCAACTCTGAATGAACAAATATATTGAGACTGATGAATTGAAGTATATATCAAAAAGAAATCTTCCTAGAGTTCAGACTATCACAATTGATCCCAAAATGAAAGGAAGAAGGTCTTTGTACAAAGATGGTGATGGTCCTAATGCAAAAAATAAATGGACAGAGAAGAATGATAAAGGTAAAAAGGTGACCGATGACATGAGACCATCAAACAAAAATAAAACATCGAAAGCATCACTAGAGATACACAATTCATATGGCACATTAGCAAGTGAAGACTACCCTTCTAGAGAACCTCGCACTCCTGAGCAACAGAGGAATCCCTTTTATCAACTAGATCCTAAGAAGGTTGAAGAATTCATGGCTGAATGTGAAGCCGAAAGAAAAAGAAGACAACATGAATATGATCAGAAAATGGCATTTCTTGAAGAAAATCAGGATGGACTTGGCTATGAAGCAACCTCTAAGGAGAATTATGAACTTATGGCCAGGGATGAAATAAATGCAAGACTGGAACATGAGAGACAAGAAGTGGAAAGGGAAAGAATAGAATATGAGCAGAGGCTCCAGGTAATTAGAGAACTTGAAGAATTGAAATTGAGGAAAGTGCAGATCACTACTCAAATGGCTAATCTGCAAAAATATGTGCCACCTCATAGGCAAGGGAACACTAATGCAGGCCCATCAAATTCCTCACAGGCCTACCAAAATCAGCCAGAGAATCAAGGTAGATATCGAAATGTTCCACCACAAAATCAAGGTGTTCAACCACCTCCTTAGCAGCAGCATATACCCCCACAAGGTCAGCAATATGTGGAAAATAATAATCCATTGTACCAGCATCAGTGCTACCAAAATCCTCCTCCACAATATGCAACCATGATTAGGCAGCTTGATTTGGCTGGACTATAAATATGCCCTTACCCTATGGATAACAGTTGGAGAAGTTTGGTCCCAAAATTCTTAGGGAGCAGTGCTACTGAAGCTGAGGAGCATTTAAGGAGTTTTAATGATTTTATGCAAGATTTAGATATGCAGTATGAAGATATACAAATGAGACTGTTTATGATGTCACTAATTGAAGATGTCAGAGATTGGTTTAATAGTCTGCCAACAACTTCTATTAATTCTATTCATGTGTTTTATGAACAATTTCTTGAGCAGTATGGAAATCAATATGCACCTGAGCTTGCATTGCATGAGTTGGTCACCATTCAGAAACACCAAAATGAGTTAGCCTATGAATTCAACCAAAGGTTTTCTAAATTGCACAATAAGATACCTCCTGGATCTAAATTGGTTGATCCTACTACTTTGAGTATTTATTTAAAAGCTTTTGATCCTAAGACATGTTATGAGCTGAGGAACAAGGGTCCTAGAAATTTGGTTGAAGCTCAAAGGATAGCACTCACCATTGAAAACAATAGGAAAGCTGCAGAGATGATTGCCAAGAGGGATAACCCAAGGATTCCCCAATATGCTCCTCCAAATAAACAAGAAGGCACATATAGGAATGAAAGGCCTAGACTACATGATATGCCCTATAATACGAATTGGAGAAATGGAAAGCCAGTAATAGATGGGCCAGAAATAGAGAGACACCTGATCCTTTGAAGAAGAAAGGGACTTACATGGTTGATAACAATCCTTGGTGTTCAGTTTGTGACTTGCCACATTCTTCAGAACATTGTGTTGTAGCTCAGTGAGTACCAGGAAAAGACACGACAGAAAACAATAATGAAGAAGATAATAACATTTATTTGACTTCTCATATTCTCCACTCAACAGAGAAAGGATATTCATCTTCAAAAGAGGGAGGATATGAATATGATGTTGGTCATCAGAAATATAATGTTCACATGGTAGAACAACAAATTTTTTCTGATTATGAAGAAAGTGATGATGAACAAGCTCCTCCTGCCACAACATATCAGCCTAATAGGGGAAATAGGAGGAGACCAACTGATGAATAAATTAAAAGATTGGCTTTTGCAGCAGTTGAGCTAGCTAAAAGCAAGTATTGGCTGAGAAATAGAACAGTGAATGAGGATGAAGATGTTCCAAGAGGAGTACTCTTGAAAGATAAAAAGATACCCCATGAAATATCAAAAGGGATAAATGATGAGCACCCTTATAAAAAGGAATAGAAGTATATCCCCAAAGAAGAGAATAAAGAATTCTCCAAAGACAAACAAAAGGTGGATCAGACATCAAAGAGGAACAAAGAGGAAAACAAAGGTGA
Source organism: Sequoiadendron giganteum (assembly GCA_007115665.2). Classification (NCBI taxonomy): domain Eukaryota; kingdom Viridiplantae; phylum Streptophyta; class Pinopsida; order Cupressales; family Cupressaceae; genus Sequoiadendron; species Sequoiadendron giganteum. The sequence goes on along the minus strand of CM021104.1, from coordinate 176,923,942 downwards.
ATCAGCAAAACAAAGGAAGGTGATAAAAGTTGAAGGTCCATCTTTCGATTTTGTACAAGCTTTAACCCAAGTAAAAATATTTGTCCCATTACTTGAAATGATGAAAATTAAAGAGTACAGGGAGAGTGCTATTCAATTGATTTCTGGTGGGAGGAATCAAGTTGTGAACTTTAAACAAAATGAGAATCCTGCAATTGTTGATAAGAAAGGAAAGATAAAAAAATTCAGAAATTGGCTTAAATGATGCATTGATGAACACACGAAAAATTGATCCATTTTTCACTACCCTACTCATAAATGGTAAGTTGGTAAGAAATTGCATGATAGATTCAGGTGCTTCTATGAATATTATGCCAATGGGGGTAATGAAATAGCTTGGAATGTCGATAGATATTGAGGGTGGTAAATGTTATGCTATGGATAGTAGGCCTATCCCAGTAGTGGGGATTATGAAAGATGTAGAAGTAAGACTAGCAGCCTAATGTAGAAGTAAGACTAGAAGCCTACCCACAAGCTACTTATAACATTGATATAACTATGATTGATACACCTCCTCAGTTTGGAATGCTTCTATCAAGACAATGGACTACAGCAGTTGGAGGTAATGTGCAATTTGACTTATCATATGCCACAATACCAATTAATGGTGAGGAGGTGAAATTATATAGAGAACCAAGGGTGAATCAAATTGTTGAGTGTGTTCCTCAAGAATAACTTAATTGCTTATGTGATGTAGATTTGGGGAGTTTCAGAGTTGAATTATCTTAGCCAGAACTAGTGAGTATTGACCCAATTGATAGAATTGTTTCTAGAAATCAGCAAGGTGTGTGGAAAATGTACTTTGATGGGGCTTGCAGTTGAGAAGGTAATGGAGCTGGGGTAATTTTCATATCACCTAAAGGTACAACATTTAAATATTCATTTTTATTGGCTTTTGAATGTACAAATAATGTGGCTGAGTATGAAGCTTTGTTGATTGGTTTGAACATGGCCGTCAAACACAAGATTAAGTTGTTGTCTGTTTTGGGAGATTTTGAATTAGTTGTGTCAAAAATTAGATCAAAGTATGCTGCAAGGAAAAAGAGGTTGAAACAATATAGGAATGTTGTATGGGATACAGTGGAGCTATTTGATGCATTTTCAATTGATTGGGTAGATAGATCTGAAAACTTGATGGCTGATTTTTTAGCTAATGTAGCCTTGAAGAAAGATGATATGACGTTGGCAGTTGTGTCTCAGATTGAGTTTAAAACAAGACCAGCAGTCCCTGACAATATATATAGTTGGAAAGTTTTTGATGATGATACTGACCTTTTGAATTTCCTTCATTGTATAGATCAGTATGAAGCACAGGAGATTGATTTCAATGCTTTTGTGGAAGAAATGGATGGGAAACAGACTATGTTTGGGAAGGAATTTTGCAGCTTAAAACTAACAAGCTTCCCAAAGGGCTTGTGGCATTGGAGAGGGTGTATGATGGGAGTGATCATTCCCTCATAAAGCAAACACCAGTTAAGAAAGAGGATATAGAAGAAATAAATTTGGGAACTGAATTAGCACCAAAGAGGGTTTATATTGGGAAGAAAATAAGCCCAACCATCAGGAGAATGCTGATCACATTGCTGAGAAAATATAAGCATGTGTTTGCTTGGTCTTATGAGGATCTGAAGGCATATAGAGAGGATCTTTTTCAACATGAGATTCCACTTAAGCTAGACACGAAGCCATTCAGACAGAAGCAAAGGCCTATTAACCCCACTCTTGAACCTAAAATGCAAGAGGAGCTAGCAAATCTTAGAGATAGAGGTATCATAAAACCCATTAGGCATTCAACGTGGGTCTCAAATTTGGTTCCAGTTAGGAAGAAAAATGGGGACATAAGACTATGTGAAGATTTCAGAAATTTGAATGTGGCTTCCCTAAAAGATAATTATCCTCTTCCAAACATGGAGGTAATATTGCACAAAGTAACAGGGTGTGAGCTATTGTCAATGATGGATGGATTTTCTGGTTACAACCAAGTCAAAGTCAAAGAGTCTGAACAGTACAAGACAACATTCACTACACCATGGGGAACATATGTCTATATAAGAATGCCATTTGGTCTCACAAATGCAGGAGCTACCTTTCAAAGAGCCATGGATGTGGCATTTGCAGATCTGATAAATGCTATAATGGTGGTATATTAGGATGACCTCACTGCTTATTCCAAAAGGGTAGAGGATCATGTTTCTGATTTGGAGAAGATTTTCATCAAATCCTTGGAGTACGGTATAAGTCTTAATCCTAAAAAATGTCATTTTGCTGTTACAGAGGGTAAAATTTTGGGGCATATTGTATCAAAGGATGGGGTTAGGATAGATCCTGAAAGGGTGGAGGCTATTGATAAAATTCCCATTCCTAAAACTATCAAAGCAATCCAGTCATTCTTTGGCCAAATTAATTTTATTAGGAGGTTTGTGTCCAATTTTGCTGAGATTGTTAAACCTATATCTAAGATGTTGAAAAAAGGAGAGAAATTGGACTGGACTGTTGAACCTATGGATGCCTTCGTATCTATAAAAAGAGCTATCAAGGAAGCCCCTATCCTAAAATCCCCTGATTTTAATAAGCCATTTCAGATTTTTTCTTTTGCTTCATTCCATACCATAGTTGTTGTCATGTTACAAAAGAATGATGAAGGTTATGAGCAGCCTGTTTCTTTTTTCAGTAAATCTTTGCAGGGGTGAGAATTGAAATATGACATTATGGAAAAATAGGCTTATGCACTAGTCAAAGCAACAAAGGCTTTCAGACCTTACCTTGTTGGAGCTAAGGTCATTGCTTATGTCCCCCATGCAGCTGTGAAGGATATCCTAGTACAAATAGAAGTGACAGGGAAGCGATGCAGATGGATTAACAAAATTCAGGAATTTAACATGGAGATTCAGATTACCAAGTTGGTAAGAGGGCAGGGACTAGCCAAACTGATGGCAGAAACAAACATTGAAGCAAACCAGATCTGCAATGTGGAAGGTAAGGGTGAAATCTTAGCAAGTATTGAGCATACTCCATGGTATACAAATATAATGCATTATCTGAAACACATGAAGTGCCTCGAAGGGTTGAATGATAATCAAATGAGGACTTTAAGGTTGCAAGCTTCTAAATATGTTTTTATCAAAGGGGACTTATTCTGGAAAAATAGGGATGGTATATTGTTGTTATGCTTGATGAATCCCAGGGAAAATATGTTTTGAAAGAAATGCATGAAGGGGTGTGCAGAGGCTATTATTCTGCTAAGACTGCTGCACACAAGATTCTCAGGGCTGGTTATTATTGGCCTAGGGTATTCGATGATTCCTTTGCATATGTGAGAAAGTGTGAAGCTTGTCAAAAAAATTTAGGAAAACTGAGGTATCAGGGAGCATTGCCAGTTAGACCTATGCAAGTAGAAGCACCTTTTCACCAATGGGCAGTTGATTTCATTGGAGAAATACAAGATAGATCAATTGGAGGGCACAGATGGATACTAGTGGGCAATGATTACTTTACTAAGTGGGTAGAGGTTGTTCCAACTAGAAAAGCAATGAGCAAAGTGGTAGTGAATTTTTTGATGGAGAATATTATGACTAGGTTTGGCACTCCAGTCAAATTGATCATAGATAATGGGATGTGTTTTAGATCAGATGAATTTAAATATTTTTGCAAAATATATGGAATTAGTATTTCTTATTCTGCCCCATACCATCCACAAGCAAATGACCAGGCAGAGTCAAGTAATAAAAATCTTTTGAAGATAATAAAAAGGATACTGGATACTAACAAAAAGGCATGGGATTCGAAGTTAAGATTGGTTGTGTGGGAAGACAAAATTACAGTAAAGAAGGTGACTAGAAAATCTCCATTTGAATTGGTGTATGGGACACAATCTAGGATGCCATTGCAAAATCTTTTACCAGTTTATAATTTTATTTTGCAAGAAGACTTGGATATTTCTGATCCAATGGAGGAAAGAATGGAACAACTTGCAGAGATTGATGAAGTGAGAAGAGTTGCTCAGAAGCATAATGTGAAGTTGTAGTCACAAATGAAGTATCTTTTTGATAAAAAGGCCAAGAAGAGAAAATTTGAAAAGGATGACTTGGTTTTGATGTGGAATGCTCGGTGTCAGGACAAGGGGAAGCATGGTAAGTTTGAAGCTTTATGGCTGGGTCCTTTTGTGATAACTGGTAAAGGAGGTGAGGATTCATATTTCTTACAGAACATGTCTGGAGAGGAGCAGGAGTTGCCTATACATGGGCAGTTCCTGAAGCTTTTCTTTTCTTGAGGATCAATAAAGGGTCAAGGATTGCCAGTGCATGGACAATTCTTAATAACCCTCTTTAAATGTTATTTCCATGCACAGTAGTTTAAGAAATTTTGAAGGGTCTGGGTTTGCCAGTACATGGACATTCTTAGGAGTTCCCTTTCTGAAAGAATTGCTTTCCTTTCCATGTATAGTAGTTTAGGATCATTTGCTCCATCTTTCATACCATTCACCTGTTCTTTCCCTCCATCTGCCATGGTTTTCATTTTTCATCATTTGCTTGGTCTGCTCTCCCAAGTTGATTTTCTGGATTCTTGCAGTGCTTGCCTAACCACTCATCCCCAACAAGAGCCACTGTTAGAATAAAAAAAAATTCCATGAAATCCTTAAGGTTTTTCTCCATTTTAATCCATCATTTGCCTATTTTTATTTTTTAAAAATAAAATAAAATAAAAATATAATATTCATTTTAATCCCTGTCCACTTCATTATCCATTTTAGTCCTTACCGTTCTCTGAATTTGCATTCTATAAACTTTTACTGCCTTACCGCGGTCTCCCAAAATTAAACCGCGGTATGGCGGTGGCGGTTAGTAGGCTGGCGTTAAGTGTTTACCGTGCTACTGCGCACGGTCTAAGCATAAACCATGGTATTGCGGTAAAAGGTAAGGGAGTAGGCAACGAAGCAGTCAATGGCCAAGGCAAACAGGTAGCAATTACCGTGCAACTGTGCATGGTTAGTATGGTCACCGCGGTAGTGCGGTGGATGGTCGATGAGTGGCAGCGACAGTGTAGTCAACAGTCAACAACAAAGGCAGCGAAGTGGCGGATGGGTAGCGGTTACCGCGATACCGTAGCCGCTAAAACAATGACTGTGGTAGTGTGGTAAACCATTAGCGGGCAGCAATGACGGTTACCACCATACTGAAATCGGCCAGAGCACAAACCATGGTGACTGCGGTGGATAGGAATAGACGGCGAGGGAGTAGTAATGGCCAATCACCGTGCAACCACGGATGGAAAATTCAAACCCGTGGTGGAGCGGTAAAAATGGTGAAAGCCACGGGGAGTGAAATATTGAAGGCCGGTAAGGTATTGGATTAAAATCAAATGCAGAACTATGGAGAAGTATTTAATTTGCCGATAAGGTAATTAATTAAATATTTTATATCACTGTCATGAAATTCAAATGGTTTTACCAGGAATGTGAAAGGTTGCAACGATTGGAATGTAATGTATAAATGATTTGAAAATTCAGTTTTAAAAGAGAGAGGTCAGAGTAGAAAACATTTTTTTTTTCTAACTGGGAATGAAAATAATGTAAAACCCTCTAGAAAAAGTGCAATGGAGATGATTTTTAACCGAATTCCTTCCTGATTTTTGTTGTGGTGATGTTATAACTGTCAATTCTTCTTTGTTGTTCTCTCCAATTTGGAATCTTTCGATCATTTGAGCTTAAATACATAACTGTGTGTTTTCATTTACTGGTATCTGCAAGTTAGAGTTAAATTCCTTTAAGTGAGTCACCATGTTTGTGAGATTTCTTTTGGATAGATAAATGAGAGCTAAGTAAGAAAATCTTTTAACACTATTTATGCCAGTCATGAATTGATGAAGTCATATGTTAGTCATTAAAACTTCATCCCATAGAGTGTCTAACAACTTAAATTATGTCTGGGAGGAATATCTATAAGTAATTTGTAACATTTTTGACTCCATTTCCCACTAGAAAGAAGGAACTAATTTGCCATATCCCGGGGTAAAGAATTTATTACAAACAAATTATTCAAAACCTTATCTGTGTAGTAGAGGTAATTGTAGTATTATTTTTTCTATCCTTTCCTAATTGCTATTGTGGGTAGACTGTTTGGTAGGAAATTCATTCCAAATTTGCATATTTCATATAGGTTCACCCACCTAGGTCTAGTAGAACCTAAAGAGTAGAAGGTTTGATTGTATAATTGGCCTTGTATGTTGTCCAAGAATGTTGTAAGAGTCTGGAATACTCTTGAGGTTAAAACCTACATTTTTGAGTACCAACAGAAAGGTGATATCCATTTGAGTGTCTCACCTTGGGGTGCTCTCATCATCTTCGTTAAGAAGGATGGATCCCTTCATCTATGTATAGACTATAGACAATTGAACAAGGTAAACATCAAGAATCACAACCCACTCTAGAGGATCGATGATTTGTTTAATCAAATGTAGGGAGCCAAAGTATTCTCTAAGATTGACCTTAAGTTTGAATACCATCAGTTACATATTATAGAAGCAAATATCATAAGACCATTTTTTGGACGAGGTATGGGCACTATGAGTTTATTGTGGTACCCTTCGGGTTGACAAATTCTCCCACAATGTCCATGAGTCTCATGAAAAGAGTATTTTGTACCTCCTTAGATTGGTTTGTGATTGTATTCCTTGATGACATCTTGATTTATTCATGTATTGAGGAAGAGCATGAGGGTCACTTGCATCAAGTATTACAGTGTTTGAGGGAGCATTAGTTGCACGAAAAATTGTCGAAGTGTACCTTCTTTCATCCAAAGGTACACTATCTTGGTCTAATTATATCTGGTGATGGAATCTCCATAGATCCATCAAATATTAGAGTTATTATGGAGTGGATAGCACCTGCTACATTGACAAAGGTTAGGAGCTTCATGGGTTTAGTAGGTTATTACTGTCATTTTATAGAAGGCTTCTCTAGGATTACACATCCTATTACTTCCCTTCAGTAGAAAGGGAAGAAGTTTGAGTGGATAGATCAGTGAGAGAGGGCCTTTCAAACCCTCAAGGAGCATCTCACTACCACCCCTATCTTAGTGGTTCCAGATCCATCAAAAAATTTCATGGTTTTCACAAACACATCTATTGATGGCTTATGAGCCATACTTATGCAAGAGGGTAGACTGATTTCATATGAGTGGTGAAAACTCAAGACCCATGAGTTGAAATATCTCACACATGGTTGGAGTTAGTAGCAGTAGTCCATGCTCTAGTTTGATAAAGGAAATTCCTTTTGGATCATCACTTCGAGTTGCACTGAGATCACCAAAGCCTTCAATACATATTCACATATCCAAATCTAAATGCTCATCAGAGGTTTTGGATGGAGTTCTTATGCAAGTATGACTTTGATGTTCATTTTATCAAAGGGAAGGAGACCATGGTTGTAGATGCACTGAACAGGAGGTGACATGAGCTATCATCCATGACTTTGAGCATTGATTTGAGGACTCAAATTCTATAGCACCTACTAGAGGATGAATGGTATATGTTGGTTCAGCTGGAGATCTAGTCATAGAGGCCCCTTGATGGCAAGTTTTCAAGATATACTTTGGAATCTAATAGCTTACAACATCATAAGAGGGTGTAGCTATGTGCCTAGCGTGGTCGACCTTCACACAATCATTCTATCAAAGGCACACAAGGAATTGTAGACAACACATCTAAGGGTGAAGAAGATGCACAATAATTTGAGATAGTTATATCATTTTGCATTGATGTGGTGATACATTACAGATTTTTGATGCCTTAAGTATCACAGATTCCATGTAGAGCACCAATATCCAACGAGACTTCTTTATCTGTACAAAATTCTTGAGTGGAAATGGGATACCATCTCGATGGATTTTATTGTTGGTCTACCTTTGTCCTCATGTAACCATGATACTATTAGAACCAAAAAAAATCCATTAAAATTCTAAGGGGTTTTTCCCATTTGTACCCATTCATTTGTTATCTTTTCCATTAAAAAATCATTTTTTCCATTCATAAACTCCTTATTCCTTATACCGCTGCTATATTCATCTCTTTTATGGCTTCCACCCCTTTACCACGGCTTTGCACAGACTAGCCCACAGTATAGAGGTGGCGGTTAAGAACAGTCATGCAGACAGTTACTTCATAACCGCGGATGGTCAGAGAAGAGACTGTGGTGGCACAGTGGACAGAGGCAAGCCAATGAAGTCACGGTGGATAGAGGATACTGCAGTACTATTGGTGGTCATCATAGTGACCGTGATCATGCGGTGAACAAGGAGGCGATGGTGAGATAGCGACAAGGCTGGCAGTCAAGACTGTTACTATGCAACCGCCAATGGTCAAAAAGGAGACCGCGGTAGCGCGGGGATAGCAGTTAATGTTGGCCATCATGATACTACTGACAGTTAAAGAAATGACCATGGTGATGTAGTGGTAGTTGGCGTAGAAAGATGATAGTTAGTGCTAGACACTGCCATACCGCCAAGAGAAAAAATGAAACCCTCGGTTGAGCAGTAGAAAGAAAAGGCCGTGGAGAAGTCAAACACCACCACACCACAGGAGGACATAATGTTGACCATGGTAAAGTGGTAGACTACGGTGTAACATGAAATTTTGCCATGGGACCACTAGGAGAAGACAATGAGACTGTGATAGAGTGGGAGGATAAAAGAAGCTTCGCAGCAGCATATAAGGAGAAATATAAAGAGCAGGAAAAATATTACAGCAAAATCAAAAGCGGGATTATAGTTTAAAATGTTTAATTTTCCGATAAGGAAACTTAATTAAATATTTTAATTTCTTTCAATGAATTCAAATGGTTTTACCTAAAGTAATGAAGGGTCATGACTCTTGGGATGTATTGTATAAATGTATGGAAAAATCAGTTAGAGGAGAGAGAGTTGACGAACAGCTAGATAATTGCAGAAATAAAAACTGGGGAATGCAAATAATATACAGTCTATTCTGAAGCAAAGCAATGGAGAAAATGTTTTAAACTGGTGAAATTATTTTTGGTATGCAGTTGTTGTGATATATTAATTTATACTCTTTATCTAGTTGTCTCCAACTTGAGGTCTTTAATCATTTAAATCAGCATATCAATCATATCTCTAATTTATCAAAGTGCATTTTCATTTTGTGTGATTTAATTGATTGGTGTTTGCAATTTAGATTTAAATTATTTTGAATAAGTCATAGTGATTTAAGAATTTCTCTTAGATAGTTAAAGAAGAGCCTAGTAAAGAAATATTCCAGTATAGTTTATGCAAGTCATAAATTTAGTGAATTTTTATGCCAGTCATAGAACCTCATTTATCAAAGTGCCTAACAACTAGAGTTAAGCCAAAGAGGGAAACACATCATTTTTTATTTTGGACTCCATTGCCCATGTGGATAGAAGGCACCGATCTGCCACAACCCAGAAGATAAATTTCATGAAAAAAACATTTTTAAATTATTTCTTTCATGCAGTAGGAGTAGTAGTTATGATTTTATCTATCCACTTCCATTTACCATTGTGGGTAGATAGTTTCATCAGGAAATATATTTCAAATCTGCAACATACACATAGGTTCACCCACCTAGGTTTCGTAGAGCCTAAAGATTAGAAGTTTCAATTATGTTAATTGGCCTTGTACATTGGCCAAAAGCGTTGTGAGAGCTTGGCAACCTCTCATGGTTCAAACCTAATTTTTTGAGACCCAACAGATACCATCATGGTGACTATTGAAAATTTGACCAAAGTATCCCATTTTCACCTATGTGTATGACATATAGAACTCCAACAATAGTGAGGTTCTTCATGGATGACATTGCATGAAATCCCCTATAAGATTATATCTAATAGGGATTTACTCTTCACATTAGCATTCTAGACATCATTGCAATAAGAAATGGGCACTCAACTCAACTTTAGTTTATCTTACCATCATGAGATAGATGACTAGATAGAGAGGTTGAATCAGGTGTTAGAGGATATGCTACATATTATGTAATGGATCACAAATCTTGTTGGGAGGAGTATTTGTATTTAGTTGAGTTTTCCTTCAATAATGGTCATCACAGTTCCTTAAGCATGCCACCATTTCAATCATTGTATGGAAAACCGTGTAGGACTCCTTTGAGTTAGGATTAGATAGAGGATAGATTGGATATTGGTCGGTGTATGGTGTAGGATATGGAGCAACAGGTGGTCTTAACTAGATAGCATTTATAGGAGGTACAAGATCATCAAAAGAAGTATGTCAATAATAAGAGGGTAAATTGAAGCTTCTCAATTGGGGATCAGGTATTCCTAAGAGTAAGACCTCATAAGAGTCCAATCCATTATGGAAAGGAATCTAAGCTCATATCACAATTTGTAGGTCCTTTTGAGATCTTGGAGAAGATAGTTCACATAGCTTATTATCTAACCTTGCCACCTATCATGTCGTGCATCCACGATGTATTTCATGTATTAGTTTTGTGACATTATGCACATGATGCTTATCGTGATTTGGATTGGGATGCTTTGTAGGTGGAGCTAGAAATCTAGTAAACTTTGGAGCCCATCCACATTTTTTCACGACGGATAATGGCCCTTCGAGGCCAAGAGCTAGACCAAGTTAGGGTCTAGTGGGATCGCTAGGATGAGGTAACAACCACTTGGGAGGATGCCTCATGTTTGAGGGTCCTATATCCTCACCTCTTTCATGACTTCCACAAGGAAGTTCATTCCTATGGGGGGATTATATTAAGCCTACTATTTAATATATCCTATTTTGAAATATTTTGATATGAACACTTTTGATACTATATGTGTACTAAACTATTTTGGTTAATCATGGACATTGGATATTATGCATGTTCCCTATTTATGATGCTTATGGTGGCTATATCCATTTGTGCTTTCCTTACTTGCTATGATCATATTGATCTAGTTATCATGATAGAAATAGATAGTTGTCTATGCAATAGAATTGATAAGATGTTAAACCTAAACTACGTCATGATGGGATTTTTATAACAATGTTGTGACTAGACATGAATTGATAAGATGTGTTAATTACTAGAAAAAGAGTTATTTTGCATATTGAATCAATTGATTTCAGGATTTGATTTTGATTAATCTTATGTAGATGGAATTGTTGATTTAATTATTGATTGGGTAAGTGCACCAAGATGGTTCCCAAAAATGGGACTTAAGTGGACAACTTTTTTCTGAAATCAGGAAATACTAACCTTAGATGTGAAATTGAAGATAGTTACACTCAAACTTTTGAGATGGAACAAAAACAAGAATCGAAGTGCTCCGAGTCTACTTTCTAAACTACTAATTTATTTTTAAAATGGTTGATATTGAGGGGTTCAAAAGAGGGACGTACACAAATTGGTGTTGTTTTTGTCAGAAAAACATAACATAGCAACTCTTCTACGACCCTCGTACAGTGAACTTTTTTTTAGTATTTTTAAAATCACAACAGTCAAAAGTTAGCTAATATTATGTAGTTGATGCATGATTTTTCTAATAATTTTTTAATGAATATTTGATTTTTTTACTAATTTTCAAAGTAAACATTTCTTGAAAAAACAGAACTTTGGTCGTGCTACCCCTACAAATTTTGGAAAATAACTGAATTTTTTTATTTTATTTTTAAAAAATTTGTAGAATGGAGTCTAGTTTCTAAAAATGTAATTTATTTGAAAATTTGATGAACGATTAATTTATAACGAAAAAAATACCAAACACTGCTTTTCGGCAAAAAAATACATACAAATAAAATAAATTATGGATGAAAGGCTTAACATTTTCATAAAGTGAAAAAAATTACATCGTTGGATAGCTAAGAGAGAACCCAACATTACCCATGTTTTTGATTTTTTTGATATTGAACCACATGCAATCCTAATAGTGAGCATAAACTCAATTATGTGAAATATGGTAGATTTTTTAAAAACACGTCTCTGGTCGTTGGGAATGCCTTCCAAGCCTTTGGATTGGTATTCCAAGGCAAATACCAAGCCTAAGTCTCTGGAATTCCCAAAGCAAGATATAACGCGAGTGTGCTATAACGCGCTCATGTCATATTTCAGTGTTGACATTGATTTTGCTTCTACGGGAAACATGTCAACTAAGACATAATGTGAGCACATTATAATATGCTCACGTTATGTACTCCTTTATGTTAAATGCCAATATATTTAATGTATGCTGATATATTTGTATGTTTGTATGTACATGTATGCTTGTATGTCATGTATGCATGCTTGTATGTATGTATGTATGCCCATATGTATCAATGCATATATATTGTGTGTATGTATGTAAGATTGTATCTACACATGTATGTATGTATGCTTGTATGGATGTAGGATTATATGTACATATGTATTATGATTGTATGTATGTATTTACGTATGTTTTTAGAGGGAGGGAGAATTTAGAGAGAGAGAGAGTCTAGAGAGATGGAGAGGGGGTGGAAGTGATAGTTTAAGAGAGAGGGAGTGGGAGAGAAGGGGTTGGAGTGAGAGGGACTTAGCTAGGTACGGTGGGAGGGATAGAGGGAGGGAGAGAGAGAGGGGGTGGGAGAGAAATAATTGAGAGAGAGGGAGAGAGACAAAGGGGGGGGAGAGAGATAGAGATAAAAAGAGAGTTATGTAGGTAGGGTGCCAAAGGGAGAGACTTGAGAGTGTGAGGGGGGTAAGAGGGAGAGACTTGAGAGATAGGTAGTGAGAGGGAGTGTGAAAGAGAGGGAGTGTGAGAGAGAGGGAGTGGGAGAAAGAGGGAGTGTGAGTGAGAGACCTGAGAGAGGGAGAGGGTGTGGGAGGGAGTGACCTGATAGAGGTAGAGAAAGAGGGGGTGGAGTGAGAGGGACTTATCTAGGTAGGGTGGAAGGGATAGATAGAGATAGGGGAGAGAGACGGAGAGAGTTACCTAGGTAGGTTGCCAGAGGGAGAGACCTGAGAGAAAGGGGGGGTGGGAGGGAGAGACATGAGAGAGAGGGAGAGAGAGGGAGTGGGAGAGAGTGGGATAGAGTGGGAGAGACATAGAGAGATATGGATAGAGGGAGTGAGAGAGGGTGGTAGGGATTGATTGAATGAAAGGTACATAGAAAGAGGGAGATGGTAGATAGAGACAATTAGAGAGGGTAGGAGGGAGGGAGGTAGGGAGTGGTGATAGGTATAGATAGAGAGAAAGTGATATGGGTTTAGGGTATAAGGTTGATTGTTTCTAGGGTATTAGGGTTTAAGGTTTGAGGGTTGAGGGAATAGGGTCGATGGTAGAGGGTATTTGGTTGAGGGTATAGGGTAGAAGGTTTAAGGGTTTAGGGTTGAAGGGTTTAGGGTGAAGGGTTTACTTGGTTGAGGGTAGAGGGTTTAGGGTAGAGGGTTTAGGGTATATGGTTGAAGGATTAGGTTCAGGGTCCAATGTAATGGGTAGAGGGTATAGGGATAGAGGGTTTAGGGTTTAAGGATTGAGGGCTGAGGGTTGAGAATTGAGGGTTGAGGGTTTAATGTATAGGGTAGAGGGTAGATGGTAGAGGGTTTAAGGATTTAGGGTTTAAGGGTTGAGGGTTGAAGATTGAGGGTTTAAGGTTGAGGGTTGAGGGTATAGGGTATAGGGACGAGGGATTAGGGTTGAGGGTCCAATATATAGGGTAGAGGTTATAGGGGTTGAGAGATTAAGGGTTGAGGCTTTAGGGATTAGGGTAGAGAAATTTCTTGTATTTAACGGTGTAAGGGTTGAGGGATTAGGTTTGATGGATTAGGGTTTAGGGTAGAGAGTATTGGGTTGAGGGTAGAGGGTTTAAGAGTTTAGGGTTTAAGGGTTGAGGGTTGAGGGTCAAGGGTTTAGGGTTGAATGTTTAAGGGTTTAAGGGTTGAGGATTTAAGGGTCAAGAGGGTTGAGGGATTAGGGTAGAGAGTTTACTAAGTGGTTTTAAGGGTTGGTGGCTTAGGGTTGAGGGTAGAGGGTAGAGGATTAACGGTAGAGGGTTTACAGGTTAGGGTTTAAGGGTTTATAGGTTAGGGTTTAAGGGTTTAGGGTTTAGGTTTTAGGGATTAAGAGGTTATAGAGTAGAGGGTATAGGGGTTGAGGGATTAGGGTTTAAGGGTTGAGGGTTGAGGGTTGAGGGTTGAGGGTTGAGGTTTGAGGGATTAAGAGGGTATAGGGATTGAGGGATTAGGTTTTAAGGGTTGAGGGTTGAGGGTTGAGAGACAAGGGTTGAGGGTTGAGGAATTAAGAGGGTTTATGGTTTCAAGGATTAGGGTTTAAAGGTTGAAATTTGAGGGTTGAGGGTTGAGGGATTAGGAGGGTATAGGGGTTAAGGGATTAGGGTTTAAGGGTTGAGGGTTGAGGGTTGAGGGTTTAGGGATTAAGAGGATATAGGGTTTGAGGGATTAGGGTTTAAGGGTTGAGGGTTGAGGGATTAAGAGGGTATAGAGGTTGAGGGATTTGGGTTTAAGGGTTGAGGGTTGAGGGTTGAGGGATTAAGATGGTAAAGGGGTATCCATATCTCCCACTATTTCCATCTACCCTCTAGCTATTAACCATTTAAACCCTTACTCTTAACCCTCTACCCTCTATCCCTTTCTCAATCTATCTCTCCCTCCCTCTATATCTCCATCTCTCACACTATGTCTTTCTCCCTCTTTCTCCCACTCTCCAACTCTCTCCCACTCTCCCACTCTCTCCCACTCTCTCTTTCTCCCACTCTCCGCCTCTCTCCCTCCATATCTATCTCCATCTATCCCACTATCTCTTTCTCTCCTTCTCCCTCTCCCTCCCTCTCTCCCTCTTTCTCTCCCACTCTCTCTTTCTCCCACTCTCCCCCTCTCTCCATCCCACTCTATCTTTCTCCAACTCTCCCCTTCTCCCACTCTCCCACTCCCTCCCACTCTCTCTTTCTCCCACACTCCCCTTCTCCTACCCTCCCATTCCCCTCTCCCACTCTCTCTTTCTCTCACTCTCCCCCTCTCTCCCTTCTTCTCTATCTCCATCTCTCCCACTATATATTTCTCCCCCTCTCCCTCTCCCTCCCTCTCTCCCTCTTTTTCTCCCACTCCCTCTTTTTCTCCCACTCCCTCTCCCTCTCTCTCTCTCTCCTTCTCTGCCACTCTCTCTTTCTCCCACTCTCCCACTCTCTCTCTCTCCCAGTCTCTTTTTCTCCCACTCTCCCCTTCTCCTCTTCTCCCACTCTCCCATTCTCTTTTTCTCCCAATCTCCCCTTCTCCTCTTCTCCCACTCTCCCACTCTCTCTTTCTCCCACTCTCCTCCTCTATCCCTCCCTCTCTATCTCCATCTCTCCCACTATCTCTTTCTCCCCCTCCCCTCTCTCTCTCTCTTTCTCTCCCACTCTCTTTTCTCCCACCTCCTCTCTCTCCCTCTCCTATCTATCTCCATCTCTCCCACTCATCTCTTTCTAACCCCTCTCCCTCTCCCTCCCTCCCCTCTCTCTCTCTTTCTCTCTTTTCCCACCTCTCTCCCTCTCTCCTCCCCTCCCCTCCCTCCATCTCTCTTTCTCTCTCCCACTCTTTCCCTCTCCCCCTCTCCCTCCATCCCTTCTTCCTCCTTCCCTCCCTCTCTCTCTCTTTCTCTCCCACTCTCCCTCTCCCTCTTTCTCTCCCACTCTCCCCCTCTCTCCCTCCCTATCTATCTTCATCTCTCCCACTATCTCTTTCTAACCCTCTCTCTCTCCCTCCCTCTCTCTCTCTCTATCTCTCTCTTTCTCTCCCTCCCTCCCTGTCTCTCCCTCCCTTCCCTCCTCCCTCCCTCCTCCCCCCTCCCTCCCCCCTCCCCCTCTCTCTCTCTCACACACACACACACACTCACCTCTATCTCCTCTACTATAAGGGTGTAGGGGAGAGATATATAATTAGGATAGAGGGTATAGACAAAGAGGGAGAAAAGAAATATATTAAGAAAACCATATTTCATATAACGCGTGCACATTTTGAAGAAGTAGAGATGTTACCATTTTATGAAGAAATAACGCGCTCATGTTTTAATG
This sequence comes from Sequoiadendron giganteum, assembly GCA_007115665.2. Taxonomy (NCBI): domain Eukaryota; kingdom Viridiplantae; phylum Streptophyta; class Pinopsida; order Cupressales; family Cupressaceae; genus Sequoiadendron; species Sequoiadendron giganteum. The sequence goes on along the minus strand of CM021104.1, from coordinate 176,907,899 downwards.
CGAGTGCATTTTTTATTCCACTAAAAATGGTAAAAAAACTCAATATACCCATGATATCAAGGTCCACAGTCTACATATTCTCCTGGTTCTGTGCATGCTCTAACAAAAAGTAGCTTTTTGATGATGTTGTGAAGTGTGCAAGCATGTTTTTCACATTCCATCACCTTTTCCATGATATTTCTACCACCTTTGCATGAAATAGAAGAGTTTCCACGTTGAAAGACATATAATATCAATTGAAGTTTTAATTCCATTGAAAATTGATATACAATTGAAGTTTGGAGGGGAACAAGCTTTTGAACAAGTCAAATTGTTGTGGAGTTTGAAGAAAGAAGAAGCTAGGCCTAAATAATTGGGTTGAACTGCTCCATTTGAAAGTCTGGTTTTTTAGGTATGTGAAGTATTTACACATTTTATTTCATTCTATTATGGCTTACTTTCATTTTTGTTTGTCATTATACCCTTACATTGTCAATGCACATTTTAAATTACACAATTATATACACTTGCCAATTACCATTTTAAACTTGATGCAGAGCATCTACCAGGATCCACAAATCATCAAGGGTACTTCTGACCCTAACTTAAATTGAAGAATATCAATGAACAAAACTCAATCATATTTTCATCAAAATCCTTCAATTTCACTTGATTTCATATTTCCACAAAACATTATAACTTGGTTTCAACTCTTTCTTAGACTCAAAAAATAGATTAACCATCATAAAATTGATTGTAACATAGCATAAAGCTGATTAGAAACTCATCACCATTCAATTTTTTCATGATTCACTAATTCAAGAACTCAATGTTGCAACTTACATGGAAAAATAACAACAAATCATGGAAGGTAACTACCAACCTTTATCCAGACATCCAAGACACTATAATTAGCATGTTATTGATTGAAATAAACCAAATACACATTCCAAATATCTCAAAAAAATTCATCCTTTGAGTATGCTTCCCCTTGCAGTATTCGAAACCCGTGATGCAGGGGCACCTACACCCATGTTTCAAAATATACTTTGGTGACAATATGTCTTAAGGTCTTTAGGTGAGTGCAAGACAAGAGTCTAGAAGTTGTATTAGGGATGAAATAAAGGTCTTTGACTTAGAGTCTAGAAATTGTAAATGGAAGTGCAAGAAAAGAGTCTAGAAGTGCCTCCAAGCGAAAATAAGCCCATATGACTTTTCACCTTCCCTATTTCACAGTTTTTGTAACTTTTCATAATTTTGTATTTGTGCAACTTTTGCAAATAGTGAAAACTTTACAAAATACACAAAGGACTTAAACATTAAACCTCATAATGATTCCCATAAATGGAAAATATCTTTAATGACCCTCTTACAACATGGAGATACCCAAAATTGAATCAAATTTCAAAATGGAAGCATAGATTGTCAAGGTGCTCCTGCACCACAAACTTATTAAACACTCACAATTCCATTACACTCATTATGATTGTAACTTACATGATATTTATCTTATTTCCCTTCAAACTCAACTCCCCCAACGTATCTAACTATTTCTGTAACTTCTTAACTAACTTATCTCATCACAACTTTGCCAAAAAATACAATTTTTTGCAAATATCCATGCTTCCATTTTGAGCCTATCTTGCAATCATGGCATACCATGTTACCAATTTTCTTTAAGGCATTCTAGATTTAAAAAAATCATGTCACATTTGTCTATGCTAGGTTAAATTTTGTATAGGATGATAATAAGTATTATTTAAATGAAGCCTTGAATGACATATATATTTTAATTAACTTGAATGGATACATTTTTTAGGAACTAATATTCATCTCATTACCATGGTACAGATAAAATTATCCGCCATGCCAAAGAAAAAGACAAAGAGGAAACTAATAGATGAAGAGAATGAAACCTTCAAAGAAAAGGAGAGAGTTTGGGTGGCGGCATATCATGAAAAGAAGAAATTGGAAATGATTGACAAAAACAAGCCAATTGAAGGAACCTCAACCGTCAAAAAAAGAACAAGAATTGGCAACACAAAAGGCACCAATGCGAAAGCATCATTGTAAGATAGACTCGGATACTGTAGTTGGAGACACACCCTCTTCTACAAGGGAATATAAAGGGACACCATTAAGCACAAGCGAATATGGAGGGACACCATCTAGCAGAAGTGAATATGGACGAACACCATCTACTACAAGTGAATATGGAGGGACACCATCTACCTCAAGTGAATATTGTTGGACACCATCCAACACATCTCAAGTTGAGAGTACATCATCACTTGGATTTGACTAAGAAGGTATGCCATCATTCCCATGTGAACCTCAAGGTATGTCTTCTTCTCCACCCTCAATTGAAGGTATGCAATCTATCCCACCTTAATTAAATATTGATGAAATTCCTAATGTTGAGATGTATGTACCTAGGAGAACACCACCTAGAATTTTGCGTAGAAAGCCAAAGTATTTGATTAATATTTATGATGAGATTTTGCAGCACATGGAAGGTAAGATTTCAACACACACTTGTAGAAGATATGCTGATAAGATTTGGGAACAATTCTTTGAAAGGATAAATGAGACTACAAGATGTCAATTATTTATTGAAATGATGCGAGGTGTAAAGTATAGGAACATCATGAAGACTCTTGAGTTGAGAACATCGAATGCATCGAGTGAAGACACTATTGTGAAGAATCTAATGGATTCTTATGAGAGTGTGGGTAAGACCTTACGCTCAAAGGATAGTAATGTCACCCGACGTGTCATTACATAAAATTTGGTAAGTTGTCAAAAAAAGAGAGCTCATCTCATTAAAAAGACAAGTGAACAAACAGGAATTAGTAGAAAAACTTTATCAAGAGCCATTCAAAGGCAGCAAAGAATTGAGGGAAATGATTCAAATGAATTATGGGCATTCTCAGGGAGAATGTCACGAAAAGATAAAGAAGTTGTCAAAGCCTTGAGAACACTAATTGAAGAGTATTGGAAGAATAACAAAAGGCCATCTTTGAATAAAAGGGATGTGGTAAGAAGGAGAATCGGTAGTCAGAATCATGAGCCACATCTAAAGAATTTTTTGGATATGACGCAAACCCAATTTTTTCAAAAATTTGAAAATGATTATCCTAAAACTAGTATTTCTCAAATATTTTTTGAAATGCTTAAACCTTTTTATGTCAAGATAAATCACACACGCACTACTTGTTATTGTAGACTACATATTGAATTTTCTAACCATTATGATGTTTATCGTTCTATATGTGTAGATTTGCATACTAACGATGTTTTGTAGGATTGTGGCATAGAAGCCCCACCAAAATCTTCAAGAGAGTTCTTATAAAAAAAATTATGTGAAATACAGGATGGCCAGATATTCTATAGGACAGCATGCTTGGATGGTTCATGCAAGCGTTGCGGTGGCTTCTAGCATATGTCAGTAAGTCAACATACGGAAAGCACAAATGAGGTGGGAAAAAACTAGTAGAGTTCGGGAAGTATAAAACAGTGGCATATGCTACAAAAGATGGGTCTCAAGAAAAAAGGTGTGATTTGATTATTCAAAAGATTTCAATGTACCAGTTTATGTCCATGTTTTGTAACAATATACTGTCTAAGTATACAATGCATACCCATAGAGCCTAATGGTTGGACACGCAATTCAAGCTATGCAAGGACACCTTTCTAGTTGGAAGCATAGTATCAGTGGTTGAATTTATGGAGAACTACACTTTACAACCAGAACATGAGGTGCAGTCACAGTATTACAACTCCACATAGGTTTGGATATCTGTGCACATAGCATTCATTCATGCATTTGATAGTACAGATGACCAAAGGAAGGTATTAAGGGAGTACCACTTTTACATTAGTGATGATCGCACACATTCTCCAGATTTCGTGCAAGGTTGCTTCCAGATGTTTGTGCATGCCTATCTATAAGTGCCTTCCATCTATTTTTATTTCATTTCCATTTTGGATGCTCTTTATTTTTCTCTTTTACTTTGCGTATTTGTAAGTAGACTACTAAAAATTAACTGATCTCTCATTGCAGAAAATGCTGATTTATGAGCCATCAAAGAGAATCTCAGCGAAAAAATCAATGCAGCATCCTTATTTTGATGATCTTGACAAATCTCAATTTTGATTTCAAGCCATTATAAAAGAGCGTGTGAAGTTTAGCGAGGGAATCTGAAGTTACTCAATTGAAGTTAACCTCATAATGAGCACCTATGATGTAGACATTTAAAGAGAATCTTGAATGTATGAGTGACATTGTAAAAGATCTGTGAGAACGAAGTACCTAAGGCACTATAATGAGATTTACTTACATAATGAGATTTACTCAAATATTGTAATTTTGGAGTTCATGTTTTGTGCAGTAGCACCTTGTTCTGTAAATGCCTTCAATAGGAAAATTTGCAAAATTTGAATTTTGAAATGTAAACAATGTGAAAAAGGTAATGTACAGGTCATATGTAATGTATTCAAAGTCTCAAAGAGGTCATTAGGTGATTAGAGAAGTGATATAAAGCATGTAAGGTCTCGTTAGGATGTTTTAGGTGTGTGTGTGTTTATTTGTGCAAGGGAATTCAAGAAACAAAGGAACATACCTTTAAACATTCAAGAACCCTCTTAACTTGTTGGGGCAGAAATTATCATGTATCCAAACCCTCAGATCCATAATTTGTCTCAAGACAAACTCACTCCACCATGCCAAACCAAAACCCTTATTTTATGCTAGTATAAGGAGGGTTTATTGAAAGGAATGGTTCCACACCTTACCAGAACATGCCACCACCTCAGACCTTCTTAAAATAACTTGCAAAAACTTTAAATACAATCACCCAACCTCTACATGCAATATTTTATCAAACCCTAGGGTGAAACCTCATTTTTCATGCCCTTTTCCATCAAAATCTACAGGGGCAGCAACACAAACCCCATAAAACTAATTCCATTTCACTTAGAAATTTCCCATCTGATCCAACAGGATTGCATTGGGCCCCTCTAGAAAAACCTCTCTCGGTGTTGGCTATCTCGGAGTGATTTTCCCGTGGCGGCGGATTTTCCCTTAATGGAAAAAGTGTCAAATTCAAGTTGTGCAACTTTCGCTCTACAACTTTTGTGACCAAACTAACTACTCCAATGTATCCAAATAGGAATTTTTATGCTAGGCATGGTCCTCTTTCACACCAAAACACACAGAATCACTCTGAGCTATGTTTCACCGAATCGATCCCTTAAGGGTCCAAAGTGAAAAATGGTTGTAAACCTCAGCATGCTATTACTCGGATACTGTGATGCTTAGAAACTTCTCTTCTAATCCTAAAAGATTGAGTTGGGCCCCTCTACAAAAACCTCTCTCGATTTTGGCTATCTCATAGTGGTTTTCCCGTGGTGGCAGATTTTCACTTGATGGAAAAAGTGTCAAATTCAAACTGTGCAAAGTTGCAAAGTGGTGCAACTTTTGCTCTGTAACCCGTGTGACCAAGATAATTGCTCTAACATGTCTAAATAGGTATTTTTATGCTAGGAATGGTCTTGTTTCATACCGAAATACGCAGAATCGCTCTGAGCTACATTCCACCAGATCGATCCCTTAAGGGTCCAAAGTATAAAATGGTTGCAAATTTTAGCATGCTATTACTCAGATATTGTGATGCTTAGAAATTTCTCCTTTGATCCTATAGGATCATGTTGAGCCCCTCTACAAAAACCTCTCTCGGTTTCAGCTATCTTGGAGTGGTTTTTCAGTGGCGGCGGACTTTCACTTGATGGAAAAAGTGTCAAATTCAAGTTGTGCAAAGATGCAAAGTGGTGCAATTTTTTCTCTGCAACTCATGTGACCAAGAGGACTATTCCAATGTGTTTGAACAAGTATTTTTACACTATGCATGGTCATCTTTTGCACTGAAACACGCGAAATCACTCTGTGCTATGTTCCACCGGATCAATCCCTTAAGGGTCCAAAGTGCAAAATGGCTGCAAACTTCAACATGTTATTACTCGGATACCGTGATGCTTAGAAACTTCTCATCTAATCCTACAGGATTGCATTGGGATCCTAAACCTCTCTCATTTTTGGCTATCTCGGAGTGGTTTTCCTGTGGTAGCGGATTTTCACTTTATGGAAAAAGTGTCAAATTCAAGTTGTGCAAAGTTGCAAAGTGGTGCAACTTTCACTCTGCAACTCATGTGACAAAAATAACTGCTCCAACGTGTTTGAATAGCTATTTTTATGCTAGGCATGGTCTTTTTTTGCATCGAAACACACAGAATCGCTCTAAGCTACGTTCCACCATATCGATCCCTTAAGGGTCCAAAGTGCAAAATGGTTGTAAACTTTAGCATGCTATTACTCAGATACCATGATGCTTAGAAACTTCTCATCTAATTTTATAGGATCGTATTCGGTCCCTATACAAAAACCTCTCTCGGTTTTGGCTATTTCGGAGTGGTTTTCCCATGGCGGCGGATTTTCACTTGATGGAAAAAGCGTCAAATGCAAGCAATGCAAAGTTGCAAAGTGGTGCAAATTTTGTTCTGCAACTCATGTGACCAAACTAACTACTCCAATGTGTTTGAATAGGTATGTTTATGCTAGGCATGGTCTTGTTTCACACTGAAACACGCAGAATCGCTCTAAGCTACGTTCCATCGTATCGATCCCTTAAGGGTCCAAAGTGAAAAATGGCTGCAAAGTTTAGCATGTAATTACTCGGATACCATGATGCTTATAAACTTCTCATCTAATCCTATAGGATTTCACTAGGCCCGTCTACAAAAACCTCTCTCGGTTTTGGCTATCTCGGAGTGGTTTTCCCGTGGTGGCGGATTTTGACTTGATGAAAAAAGTGTCAAAGTCAAGTTGTGCAAAGTTGCAAAGTGGTGCAACTTTCACTCTGCAACTCATGTGACCAAGCGGATTATTCCAATGCATCTGAATAGGTATGTTTACACTAGGAATGTTCCTCTTTTGCACCCAAAAACATGGAATTGCTCTGAGCTACGTTCCACCGGATCGATCCCTTAAGGGTCCAAAGTGCAAAATGGCTGCAAACTTCAGCATGCTATTACTCTGATACCGTGATGCTTAGAAACTTCTTGTCTAATCCTACAGGATTGCGTGGGGCCCTTCTAGAAAAACCTCTCTTAGTTTTGGCTATCTCGGAGTGGTTTTCCTGTGGTGATGGATTTTCACTTGATGGAAAAAGTGTCAAATTCAAGCTATGCAAAGTTGCAAAGTGGTGCAACTTTCATTTTGTAATTCATGTGACCAAACTAACTATTCCAACGTGTCCCAATAGGTAGTTTTACGCTAGGCATGGTCCTCTTTCACACCCAAACACATGAAATTGATCTAACTTGCATTCAACCGGCTTGATCCCTTATAATGGCATGCAAAACACTAGAAAAGAGAAACATACAAACGACGGTTGAGAAGTTCGAGTATTCCACACAAAAAGCATATGATCATTGATGTAGAGCACCTTGTTCCTCCATTTGATGAAGAAGGTCTAGTTCAGTGGTTTTAGTGATTATCAGATGGTGAATAGGTTGGTCGATAGGTTGTTGTGGGTATTTTGAGCATGCTTTGTCTTGAATAAGGTCAATTAAGACCATTAGGTATGTTTTAGGGTGACTTTTGGGTCTAGTGATCAAAAATGTGAAAATTTCAATCTTGCACTAGAAGTTGTCTTTGTTGCCTTTGAAGGAAAATTTGTGAATTTGTATATGATTTTGAAAGAATGGATTTTTGTCAATGTAATAAGGCTATTTGTACGCCATTTGTGAGGGTTTAGAGGTCATTAAGTGTACTCATTAGGTTGGAGGAGTTTAAAGATGCAAATTTGTAAGTTGCTTAAAGCAACAAATTTGAAATGCGTCAGTTACTTGTTTTGAAAGTTAGTTTTTAGTTAGTTGAGGGTGTGGATCAGTTAGAGAAGGGTGTAAAACACTATGTAAATCCTTGAGAGGCTCGAATGGAGGTTGTTGATGAACTTTTGGAGAAGATCTAATAAGAATTATTCACACTGTTCTCTATTTTTTAGATTTTTGATACAAACTTGTTGATCCCGTACTTGGTACGACCTCCAACTTTTAGATAAAGAACATATTGGAATCTTTTTATGAATCATTTCATGGAATGCCAATTGTAAACATGTTTTTTTCTTTTAGATAAGTTTGTTTAGCATCAATCAATTAATATTCAAGACAAATCATGAAGGACAACAATGATCAATGCTAGGGCTAACCAATTAATAATTATACACGTGAATAATTCAAGCATGTACATGTGAATAAGGGAAGCACAAGTACTCAAAAATATGTAAGCCTCAAACATTATACACATGAATACATAGTATACACAAATTAATACAAAGTATATGCACGAATACAAGGTATACATATGAAAAAACGTAAGCCACAAAGTATACATTTGAATGCACGTAAGTCACAAAGTATACACGTAAGTTGTAAAGTATACACGTAACTCATATCTATTGAACCATCAATTTAGAATGCAAATATGGACAGCCATCGATAAAAGATATTTGTATTAACCAAATAGCCATGTAGGCATACATCAATATAGGTCGGTATAAGTATGAAATATATGTACAAAATAGCCATAAAGGCTTACGAGAATCCCATATAGGCATACAATGTCAAATATGTCCAATAAAAATATGTACAAAACTGCCATGTAGGCATACAACAAAGGGCTCTAGAATCAAAAGTCATTTCTCTCCATGCCTTGGAAATAAATTATTTCCCTTTCCTTTTCGATCGGATGGTGATAGGTCTATCACTCGTTTTTGCTACGCTCGAGGAGTGCTCCTGCTGCTCCTCCTAGGGTTTAGTTCATGGTGACGTTTTAACTATTACAATAAGAAGTAAAGACATGAATATATAGAAATTACATTATAAAAAATGATATATTTGACAAAATAATCACTTACAGCCATCTCATGATCTCTCTCCATGGGGAAAATATTCTCACGCCCATGCTCAAGCCTTGTATAAACCATACAAATAGAAATTAAACTATGTGAATCAATAATGGTTTGATTTTTCACTAACTAACATCTATAACAACAAATGTAAATTAAAATTTACTAATTTACCTCATACCTCTCCTGTCAGAGCCATCGAGGATTGTATAGAAGATGACACGCCAATATCCATTTCCCTCATCACATTCGCAGGTGTTTCGGCTTCCATCATCTGAAAATAAAACAACAAATTATTCAACGTAATCAACGATGTGCATATAAACTACACAAATCTACTAAGTACTTGATTCATTAGTTAAACTCTTTATTCTATTACCTCCATGTAGGTTTGAGTAAATCCATCGTCATTGGGAAGTGCTCCATCAAAACCTCCAATATTAGTCTGTTCAACATCAAAAATTGCATATTAAATTACCATTTGTAAAACAATGCTATTAACATGCAATAAATTTATAATTGTTTACTAGTTACATACCCCAAAGATAGGTGTACTACAGAAATAAGTTGGTGGGGGGCTGGTGTATCCAGTCTCAACACTATGACCCTACAATTTTATTAAAATCATAAAACATTTTTAGTTAATATTGTATTTCAAAATCAAAATTTAATAAATTAAATTCAATGAACATGCACTAACTTTTACCTAACTATCAATGCCATATGCCTCATGCAAAATGTCAGCTGCCCTCTCCATCTCCATAGCTACAGACAGATCCTATGTACCAGTCTCCTGAGTGTCAGTGGGGTCATATGAACAAGTAGCCCCGCAAGATTGACACACATGTGTTCGATGGCCACCACATGAAGACTCCCGTGGATGGCGTTGTAGAATAGGGCTAGTATGATGGATGACACTCTGGGTCAAAGTGTTGATCGCCTCCTGCAATTTCTCTATGTCAGCACTTTCCTTCGCGATGGAAGGCATAACAACGTGCTCATGAGGTGGCCTAGCGAGAGCTCGTCTATCTTGCCACATAGGATCTGACTGTGCATCGAGTCTATCCTAAGCTGACCCCCCACCTCTCCCATAGAAACCCCTCATATCAAAATAATTTGGGATTTTATTCAATATAAACTCACTGTATAGTTTCCTAAGGAAATATTGCGGGACCTCGCAATTGTTGCACGGTGGGTAATCGAAGACCATGTACCACCTATCATAAAACTGGTCCCTAATCTGTTGGTGGTGGCACCAATGGATAGGAAACCTCTTCGCATTGAGGGTAATATTTTGATTTGTGCATGGGTCGGTGAATAATGAGCACAAATCACCTTTTGTAATTTTTAAATCCTTTACATCTTTGTATGATAGTTTATTTGCATAATAATCCCTAGCCACCTGCCTCCTATCTTGCCATGCAATTATTTGTTTGCTAATTGAATCTACATTTTTTAACCTATCTTTCAATGAATTTGTTAGGGTCATTCTTTTTATGGTTGAACCATTTGGATCACTCAACCTACTGATCAAATCCTCAATTTGTTTTTTGTTGTTCTCAATTTCACTCATTAAATTTTGTGGAGTGCTAGGAGGGGGTTGAGTGATTGGTGGAGGAGGTTGTTGTTGTGGTTGATTTTGATCTTGAGGATTTGTTTGGTATTCCTATTGAGGATCTTGAGGGTTTGCAGGTTGATTTGCATCTCCTAAAAATTCAAACAAACATATATCAAATTCAACATAAAACTCACAAATTCAACCTAAAACTAACTAATTCAAATCAAAAACCACAAAATCCTTACCTCTCACACCTCCTCCTCGTCGTGGCACCATCGTTCCAAAGAAATAGAAATTTTTGGTGAAAAAATTTGTTGAATTGCTCCTCCTAGAACGTGAGGGCGAAAGTATGGGGGTTTTGGTTGTGGCTACAAGAAAAAAATAGTTGAAATAATAATGACAGGTTTTCACTTTTTTTTTTGCTTTTCAAAATTTTTTTTGAAAGGTGTCCACAAAATTGCTACCCTTTCCATGCATCCGCCTGATTATCATATATTGGATATTTTGACATGTGGAATTGAGTGTGCATGTACACACCCATGGCCAATGGGATTGGAGGTAACCAAGGGTACCCTATTATGATAACCATGTAAGACTAATTATGGTCCATTTTGAGGGACCATAGTCTTATTGTGTTTTATTTTATTTTATAATTAAAATATTTAATGTTTAATCATGGTATATATGTTTTAGAAGACAATTAGGCTTTTGATGAGAGTTTTGGGACATTTTGATTTACTTTTATTATGTTTGAAATTTAATTTATTTTTGGTGAGTTTAAATGGTTGAATAAGTCTTTAAATTGGATTAATTGACCCTTATTTAATCCTTAGGATGATTACCTATGGATTAGGGGTCAAATCAAGCCATGATATTTGGAAATTTGTAAGTTGTGATCCCTCTTAATTACCCATTAAGAAGAGTGGCGGATTTGGGAAAGGATTGGATTATTTGCTTCAAAATATCATTTATGAGATATGAGAGCTCTTGTTGAGTGTGGAACCCTCTTTTTCTCTTCACTTCCCAAAGGGTTCTCACACATGTGCAAGAACTTGTGGGGAGATGTGTCCATAGAAGTGAAAGAGAAAATGAAATGTTTCACTCTCTCCGTCAAGGGGATTTCAAACTTTGACTCCTATTTTAATCCTTTGGAAAGCCAAAGGAGGGGTTCTTTTTTCTTTATTTTATTTATGGAGAGTTCACTTGGAGAAAGGGGAATTGGAGATTATTTTTAAAAAAATCTCTATTTCAGGCTTGGATTTGAGGTAGGCCTCATTCTCCTTATGGGTATTTTTTCTCTCTTTTGTTTGAAAGTGTAAAAAGGTTGTTTATGCTAATTGCTTTGTATGTTTTATGTGTTCTAACATTTACATGTGAATTGGGTTGGATTTGTATGAGGATAGTCTCACCCAATTTGGGAAGAGCATCCTTTGTAGGGGATAGGAATGAGTAAGAACTTCCATGGGGAAAATAATTTCCTCCTTTGAGAAGGAAAGGAAAAAGGGTATGATTACCCAAGTTAATATGGTGGTATGGGTGTATGGAGTTGGATGGTATCGAGGATGTGTTGTATGTGAAGTATTGGAGAATTAGGTTATTGAGAAGGAAGAATATGAAAATTATATGATGGTTATGATTCTTGTACACTAATTTCCCCATGTGGTAGCGAAATCCACCTCTATCCCCATTTTGGGATTCTTATAGAACCCTTTTGTAAATGTGTAATCTTGGATGGGAGTATCTTGTTGTGAGTTGTTTTGAAAAGGAATGTTTCTACAACTGTTGTGTGTACTCGTATACTTGGTAACCTCCTAGCTCGGGGGTTGTTTGTGAGAAAACCTATGGTTGGGAGGTGAGCACACCCTATTGGTCATAAAAGAAAGTAGACCTATGTGTTTACTTACAGGTATGAATAAATCACAGTTTAGAAAGTATTATTATGCTTGATCACTATTAGTGTTGTCTTGTAGTGAAATTTGTTCTTTTGGTCTGAATAAACTAGCCTTTGAAGGATGTTGTAAATATTTTACATGCTAATCTCCATGGAAATGTTGTTGTAAAGTTATTATTCCTTTAGATCATTCTATTTGTATTGTGTATATGGTGGTTATGTTAGAAACACTAATAGAATATATATTTATTTCTAGTACTATACAAATGAATGTTTATGTAAATAAATACATGTTTTGAAATTGTCATAGAATCTGATCCTTTTGTTGGATTGAAAGAATATTATAGTTCTATAGAAAAAGAAGAAAAAGAAAAACAAAGGGGCGTGTATATTGTTACATTGTAATATCACTATGGGTTTTAGGAAGAAATAGAGAATACCCTTCTAGTTTTACATTAAGTACAGTGAATCAAATTCTTGTGTTGTCCAAGAGGACTATGTTAAAGTTGTTTAATGTGTGAATGCTCGCATACTAGTGGATATTTACAACTTAATGGAATATTTTCTTGTAACTATATGAAACTGTTAAAAAGAGAGTAGAAAGGAACATGCAATGAATGCATAGGAATGGGATATATAATTATGTTGAGTACAATATATCAACCTTTGCAATTAGAGATTAAATGATTTCATGTGAATGTAAAAACTAGTGATTCTTTGGGAAAGATCCATTGTTTTGGGTTATTTATGCACTAGTAATAAGGAGGCATAACCTTTTACAAAGCCATTTGTTTTAGAAAATGAAACCTATAGACTCAAAGTTTTGATAATACTCCTTCAGCTCTTCCTCCACCATCAAGCTTTCTTTGCAATTAGAGATTAAATGATTTCATGTGAATGTAAAAACTAGTGATTCTTTGGGAAAGATCCATTGTTTTGGGTTATTTATGCACTAGTAATAAGGATGCATAACCTTTTACAAAGCCATTTGTTTTAGAAAATGAAACCTATAGACTCAAAGTTTTGGTAATACTTCTTTAGCTCTTCCTCCACCATCAAGCTTTCTTGCATAGAGCCTTGCACAACCATCCAAATTTAATGAACTTGCTTCTCTAGCATCAGTGACACATGCAAAAAAAATTACACATAGCATCTATACCCTGCATTTGTCAAAATCATAACTCCAAATCTTGTCATTGAATCTCGAAATTATGCCTTGAGTAGATGTTTATCACTCAATTGACTTAGCTTTTAATGAGATCCATTGAACGTCAATGATTTACAACAACAATGTGAATCAATTAAGGAAATCAATGTTTGTTGTGTGCCACTAATTCACTTACCTTCATTGGTCAACCAAATTCAACACATGCTTCTCATGAAATAACATAATTCTACCACCACTCATACTTGTCAAGGGTCAAGGATCATAATCCCCTTACCTTCTACTTAAAGAACTTATAGGGACTTAAGAGATAAGTTTGAACACCTAAGTCTAAAGCTCTTTATAACCTATCGAGGTTCAGCCATCGGTCTTACCCCTTTTACCATCTACCTTTCTTACCCCATCACAAACCACTTCTCTAACTCTTGAAACACCAAAGTATGAAACTCCAACTTGGCTTCAAGTTGTTAGAGATCAAGGTTCTTCATTCCACCTTTTCGCTTACATGCATATGAGTTAAGGTGTAGGCCATCTTTTTGAGCCACGATGCTTGAATCACTTCTTCGCAAACCTTGATAAACTAAACCTTTTTGGGATTCTGCCTTTGGAATTTCCTTCTATTACATATTTATCAAATTGATCAAGGTAAAATCCTTAAGACCAAATCCACAAACACTAAAACTATTTTGGGTGTTGAGGTTCATGGTTTCACCTTACCTCTTCCTTTTCTTCATGGTAAGGCATAATCCTTAACACTAAAGCCTAATGTTCGATGTTATTAGATTTAAACTTTTCTATCTTCTTCTTTTGGTTCAGGCATTTGGTACGAGGATTATCAATACCTAAAGTCTGACATTTTTTGACTTATCCATTTTGTTATTTTCCCTTTAGTTGAGGACATTCGACAAAGGGTATTTTTGAAGCCCTATGTTTGATGTTATCAGACTTAACAATGTGTTCTTCTCCCCTTCATTATGGGAATTTAGAAAAGGGTATTTTTGAAACCTCAAGTTTGAAGTTTTCTGACTTACCCTTTTGGTACTTCTTCCTTTCATTGAGGGCATTCAACAAAGGGTATTGTCGAATCTGGAAGTCCGATGTTATTGAACTTAACCATGTTATTATTTTCCCCTTCGTTAAGGGAATACAAAAAAGGGTATTGTTGAAGCCCAAAGTTTGACATTTTCGAATTTAACCCTTTTGGTTCTTCCTTTTATTAGGGCATTCGGCAAAGGGTATTTCCAAAGCCCAAAGTCTGACATCTTCAAACTTAACCAATTTTTTATTCTTCCTTTCATTAAGGAATTCAATAAAGGTTATTTCTGAAGCCCGATGTTTGACATTATTGAACTTACCCCTTTTGATCTTCTTCCTTTTGTTAAGGAAATTGGCCTAAGGTATTGTTGAAGACCGATTTATGACACCTAATTTGAACTTCACTCTTTCAATGTTCTTTTCTTTGAGGCATTCGGTATAGTACATTCTTATGCTATACACAATTATCATCACCCAAAAAAGATCAAATTATATTCTTTTTATAAATATGATATTCATTCAAAACCATTATCTAATTTCTCATAGATACAATCCTCATTAAACACTCTCATTTTCATTATGAGAAGTATTAAGCTTTATTTAATCAAACTATAATATGCATGACTGAGTTTTTCAAATTATCAAGGATCGACTCTATACCCCTTATGTTTTTAAGATATCCTTAACGATTTTTTTGATCCCTAGCTTCACCTAAGTGGGTGGCAGTTGATTGTAAAACATTTTGGGGAAAAAAGACCCTAGAAAGGGTGTTTTACCCACTCACATAGTTTATAAACAAAATACCAGAGCCCAAATTCCTCTCGTAGTTGCGCGAGCAAAGGAGTCAGGTCCACCCTAGATCTTGTAGGATAGCAGAGAATAAAATATATTGAGTCTTTGAGCTTAGAAAAAAATTAAAGTCTCTTTGTTTATATCAGGTAGAAAAAGAGAAGGTTATCATAACCCTGTCAAGGACTAACATAAGTTCCTTGACTTGAACAAAACTTTGAAATAACTTGACTTAAGCAAAACATTTAAAGGTTATAGCAATTCTTGTAGGCACTGACACTCTTTGGGACTTCAAAGAGATTAACCTTAGACTATAAGTTATAAGGCATCGGGAAAAGGAAAGGTTATGAAAACTTGGGTAGCAACCAACAAAGTTTTGATAACTAACAAAAAGACCAATGACTTCAAGACTTAGCCAAATTTTCGGTAAGTGTCAATAAAAGGAAGGGTTATGAAAACCTTGGCGATGATCGAAAAAAATTTGATAACTAAAAAATGACTGACGACTTCAAGACAACCAAATTTTTGGTAAGTATTGGGAAAAGGAAAGGTCATGAAAACTTGGGTGGTGATCGAAAAAGTTTTGATAACTAACAAAAAGACTGACAACTTCAAGACAACCAAATTTTGGGTAAATTTCAAAATTTAACCATTTTGTTCTTCTTCCTTCCAATTTGTGGCATTCAGTTTAAAGTGTGACCAAAGCTCAAAGTATGAAATCTTTTGGACTTAGCTCAGATCATCCACCTCTTTCTCTCTTTGGAAAATGGCATAAAGTAAGCCCGAGGACTATAACGCCCTGCCACGTAAACCCCAAAGGATGACTAAAGACAACAATTTACAACACAATTTTATTTTTTTTAAAGTAATAACTATGCATTAACCATTGATTAAATAAACATACAACATTGTAATAATTACATAATGACACCTAACTAGTCCCATGGGGTTACATGGTTGCATTACTCACGTTCGTTCCCATCAAACTAACATCATTATAAATAAATGCCAAGAAATTAAATGATAGAAACATCCACTACTCTAGATAACATAAAGATAAACATACATCCATTCATGATCAATTGAGGTGACCAAGATACATACATCATTTTATTACATAACAAATTCATAGTTTAATATTACAATTGTGGAGCATATTTCCACAGATACAACACTTCAAAGATACAATAGTGCAATTACATTATGATTCCCTTATAAAAATGGGAAGAGTACATCAATACAAGTATGATACAACAACAATGAATAGAATACATAATATAGAACAGTCTTCAATACAGGTGAAGTTCAGGAGCCACTGCAACTAGTACATCTCTGCAGCGTCACGATCTTCAATGGGGAACCCAATGGGTACGTAGCACGTTCCACCCGACCATGTGGACCCTAAGGTCCACCCGCTGTGCTAGGAGATGACAAGGGGACTCACAAAAACAAAAAATCAAGAGTACAAGACTTACATGACTCCACAAACCAAAAGCCAACAAGGAAAAGACACAAGAACAAATACTTCCAGAGGAATAAAACAATGAGGGGGAAAATGACAAACATATATAGTTGCTAAGGGTAGTTTTTCATCACATGGCTCGACATGAGTTACCCAATGCAAACCTTCATAGGTTACCGGCCCCCATCCTGGGTTACCCTAGCAACCTCAACCGATCCCCGACCCCCATTCTTGCACATGTGGAATCAACTTACCTTTCTTGAGGACAAGGTAGTTGATTTTCCATTCCAGGCCTTCTCATCTCATCCCAAGCCTATACAAGCACTTGAGCAATGAGAGAGGCATCCATTATCTTTCATTAAAGTTATTTATACCCACCCCCTATCTATTTATTAGGTTATCAAATTTTGCATGAGTTACCCCCTATCTATTGATTAACTCAACTTCCGCACAAGTTACCCAGGAGACCACTTAGGGTTCTGGCCCCTGTGGGAAGCCACACTCCCTACTAGCAACAAGACCTCAAAATCACAAACTCAAAGAATAGGGGTGTACCCTAATGCTCATAGAACCAAGACATGAAAAGTACAACCATTTGTGAGGCATGAACCTTCTCGCACACAATCCATAACACAACATTGCAAAGGTACTAGGTAACACCCACATAATCTCAACCAACATAGAAAAAATCAAGAAACAAATACTCCCCTCACTTCTTGAAGCCAATTAAAGCAATCTACCCATGAACTCAAACATAAAAATGAGAATACGAACAACATCGAATGGGTTTCCGATAGATTTCCAACACAAATTCAATAAATAGAATCTCCTCAATCAAATCAACATAGAAAAGAAAGACACATAAAATCGAAATCATCAAGAATCACATTTAAATAAAAGTACGATTACCTTCAATGTATAAACCATAAAGGATAATAAATAGCCAATTTACATTTTGTTAAGTCGATCATTATAATATTATTTAAATAATCAAAGAAACAATTTCAAAGAATGTTCTAAATAATCAATTTACTTGTCTACATAATCAATTATTTTAAGGTAATAGTGTCACTATATCTCTAAATTTCCTTTAAGAAATAATATTCATATTAAAAAAATCTTTATAACACACAATGGGATAAAATAGATTCGATTTGGATAACCATCAGTAAGAAACATATTTTTTTTGAAATTTAACCTTCAATGACAAATATTTCAGTGGTATCATAGATTCGATAAAATCAAATTTGGATAGTCTCAAATAGAATGAACCTAATTGAATTTTTACTTGATCAAACAGTTTACATAGAAGATCTCGACTTCATTTGCAATACATATGAAGACTACAACTATGTTGCTATGACCAATGGTATTCCCGGATGTTAGCTCACAGAGTTTATGGATTTGGAAAAGTTCCTTGAGAAATAGAAGTACTTCGAGATAAAGGTAGGAGGGTTGGTGAAGTCACACGATTGAAACAAAATGAACTTTGTAACAAGCATACAACAATATTGAGGTTTGGAACCTAATCAAGGATTAAATGCAACAAAATGATGAAGTAGCCATACATAGCAGTCGACCTTATTTCATGTGGCTGTCTAACTAAATCTAAATCTTAAAGGATGAAAACTAGTTAATACTTCGTTCTCAAATCTAAATGTTGGTTCAGAAAGTGATAAGACATTGAAAGATATCAAATTCCTTTTATAAAGGTATTCATCAAATACCACACATAAACAACATACCAATTATGAAAAAATCCATCGAATTGCATAAAAAAATTACCATCAGTATCAGAACCTTCAATGTTGATTAAAACAGGCAGAGGATAATATAGCTATTGACTTATAAAATCAAATGCTAAACTCAATGTAATCGAATGCTGAAATCAATGTACATTCACCGAAACGAAACGAAGCATAAGGTATCGAATATTAACATAAGACATAACTATCGAATACCAAATGTAAGGTGAAACATCGATCGCTGTTCATAACACAGGGCATCGAATGCCAACCATGAGGTATATCCAGTGAACACCAAGCACAAGGTGTATCCATCGAATACTATACATGATGCGCAGCAAATGTGTTGCGCAGACCAATGAGTATACAAGCTAAAACCCCTAATATGCAAGCAATGATAATGCCTTAAACAGTAACCAATAAATATAGCACATTCTCATCAATATCCGACATATATATATTTATTCACCGAATATAAAATGTATTACATATACATCTAATTAAAACGCATTAAAGTATCGAATTTTCCAAACTTAACTTATATAAATCAATTTCCAGCATAAAATATATTCACCGGATGCTAAACACAACAAATTCTAAAACTATCGTATATTTTTCAACCACCAAGTATAATGCATACCTATTGAATGCAAAAATATCGGATGAAGAGCATGAAAGGACACTCTAAATTGGTTCAGTAATCATGTTGGAGTTTGGGACTTTGATAGAGGCCGACTAAAAGCGGTGCGACCAATCTCTCATGTATAAAATGCAAATCTTTAATTTAAATAGGATGCTTGAAGTTCTGGAATGAAGATGTAGGATTCCTGTTAGTCATGCTTGCAAGGTGGAAAGATACAGAAGACACATGGTATGTAACATGCTTTAGGATTTAGAAACACTCCTGTGATATGTTAGCAAGTATGCATGGGTATAGTCAATAGGCTTGAGTTTCACTTTTGATACGATGTATCAAGGAAACTGGGTTTGATCACATCAAATGCCAAGATTGAACAATGTACACCGAATGGGTTTCATATATGTGCAGAAGAGCATTCAAGTTGGGGTAACACAATCACACCAAACATAATCACCCAAAATTCAAGAAAATGACTAGAGTTAAAGCAACAAGCCTAACCATTTCAAGCTTTCATTTTAAAAAAGAGAATAAAATTCAAAAACGTTGGAACCTGGAACCAATTTTCTATGGAAGAATGGAGCCAAGACCCATTGTTACATTTTTCAATGATCTACTTTGTCCAAGCAATCCACTCGCAATCTACTTTTCCACTTCAACGTTTTCTTTCAAAACAATTCATAAAACGTAACCTATTCTACGAAAAATTTCTACAGAAAAAAATTATTTGGTTCTCCAAAAACCAAAAAATATCAGAAGAAGATCCCCTCACCAAAATGATCATTATTCCAATTAGGAAAGTGTTTCTCTCCCCCAAAACTAAAAATCAAGCAACAATTATCAATAAGACAAGTTTCCAAAACAAAAATCAAGTAAAAATCTCTCAAAATAGGAGGTTTCCCTTTGACATTTAGTTCCAAAATATGCATGTGCACAAGAAAGATTTTTCTATCTTTTTGGACATCTTTTACTTGATTTTAAAGTCAATTTGAAATCTTATCAAATTGATTTATTTAAAATCACATTGTTTTATCATATATAAATAATGATCTTCACATGATAATAGATTATCAATTACCATAAAATACAATTTAAATACAATACTTTTTACAAGGCAATTTAATTTATTTATATAATAATAAACTATTTATTTTAGATTTCATAAAATTACTTTAATTCTAATTTTATTTAAATTATCTCATAAGCAGTTTTGATTTAATTAACTGATTACCCAAAGCCATTTAAAATATTAATTTCACCACATAATTTATTAACACAATAAACAACAAAATCACCAATAAATACTTACTTGAACGCCCAGAAAGATCAATACAGAGGGAACTACAAGGCCCAAAGCATGAACTTTTGCAACCCTTCAAGGCTTGCACTAATTTTCAAATGCATCAAACTATGATGCCCTAGTGACAACAATGACAATCATTTTGACAAAACATATATTTTTAATACTTTAGAGCTATCATTTGTTACTTTGTTTCAAAAAAAGTTTTGTTAGTTGTATTTTTTCCCTTAGTGCAATTTTTTGGGAATGACAGAGAACCCATTCATGAGGATGAAGACCTTGATTTTTGGTATGAATAAAACAATGAGATTGATGAATCTTGGCATCACCAATCGTTAATATATTATCCAATTAAATTTGAGGATATTAAAGCCAAATATTTCTTCAATGAAAACTCATAACCATACAATAAAAAAAAGGGAGTATGACATGACCAAATTAAAGCCAAATATTTCTTCAATGAAAACTCATAATCATACAATAAAAAAAAGGAGTATGACATGACCAAATTCCAATCCTCCATCAACCAATATATGTTGTCATCTAAAGGAGAAAGACCTCCCTTATAGAATAATTAATTTTTACACCCAAAACATTAGGGTCTTAAATTCCCTTAACAAACAACATTTGACCAAGTGAAGCTCAATAGCTCCCTAAAAACACTCAAAAACTCATGACACCTATCTCACACTGATTGACATAGCTAAAACTCTTTATGACATGTCTTTAACTCCTATTGACACATCTAGAACCCTAGTTGGCACATATTTAACATGTGGATAGATTAGCTATTTATTTATTCTAATACATTGTTTCTTATTTAGTGTGGTAGAATATCTCATCACCTCCCAAAGGAGAACATCTATTAGCATAAAAAATATATTTTTATACGTATACTATGTCAATAATGCAAATTTTATTACATTTTAGTTGTGAACTAACAAAGATATAAAAAATTAAATGGTTTTAACCAAGTCTCAAATGTCAAGTATTTTATTTTTTATTTTTCTTCATATTTATCTTAAACAATGTACTAATTTATTTTAGTTTATAAAAACACATGAGATTAAAGTATGTTAAGAACAAAAAAATAGAATCACTATTGGAAAATTATAGTGGAATGCACTTGAAACTTTATGGACTATAGAAAATTTGGCTCCACAAGAATCAAGGTGTATTTCTTATCATTCTTTACTACATATTATCAGATATTTTGTTCTCCTATTAATTATTCATCTAGCAATTCCTGAGCACCCATAGTGACTATGCATGGGGTAAATGCACAAAGTTGGGTCCACGAAACGTGGAATTTTTTGCCTTAGCCGAAAAACGAAATCGGCTAAGCAAAAACGAGATCCCGATTTTTAAGAACGGGATCCCGAATTTTACAAATTGGGATCCTATTTTGGTTCAGGATCTCGTTTGCTAGAGGGTCCCGAACCGACGGAGAGGAAACAGGATCTCGATTTGTAAAGAACAAGATCCCGGTTTGTAAAGAACAGGATCCTGATTTGTAAAAATCAGGATCCCATTTCGTAAGACTTTTTATTTTATTTTAAATGAAGAAATTTTCATTTTCGCCTGTGCAGACGGGATCTCGGTTTGAGAGTGACGGTGACTACCAAACGACCTCCAAGTACCTGTACTCTTCCTCTCTTTTTTGCATTTTTACATTCGAAACTGAAATTGTTGATAAATTTACTGTTTCTAGCATGTTTATTTTAAATTTGATTTCCATTTTTAGCATTTTATTTCATGTTATTTTTGAAATAAGAAATTTTAGAAATACATTAAAAAAATAGGTCAAATTGTGAAGATTTTCAATAGAAACAAAAAAATAAAACTTGAATTGTATTTTAGAAACAAAATTTAACTTTTGAAACTTGAATTGTTTGATGAATTTGAATTTCAAAACAATAATTGAAACGAAACAAAAAAATTGCATTTCAAAACCCTAGAAATTGAAATAAATTGAAAATTTGCATTTAGAAACCCTAATTAAGCTTTTTGAAATCTCAAATTCAAATCAAAGCAAAAAAAAAGAATTTCAAAACTCTAGTTTGAATTGAAACTAAAAAATTGTATTAAAAACCCTAATTGCTTAGAAATTGAAACCCTGAATTGAATTGAAACAATAAAAATTGCTAAAACCTAAATTGAAATCGAACAAATCATTTTGATTTTGAAAACCCTAATATTCGAGCTCAAGAAAATTCTTTTGCATTGCTTAAATGTTTTAAATTTGATTTGCATTGTATGGATAAAATGATATGTTAAATTTTAGTTTCAATGTTAAATTATAATTAGATTAGAAAAACTTTCCATTTTTTGTGAAATGAGTACATTATTGCTATATGAATTTTCATTTAAAACTATCTTTTATATGAATTTTGATAATTAATTTTAGGTCAAATAACGAGTCTATTATAAATCTAGCTTCATCTAGGGTCTATTCAAAACCTTAAGTGAGGATTAAATTCAAAATCTAGCTTCATCTAGGGATCTAGGGTTCTTGAATTGAAGTTGAACTACTTAAGAAGAAATGTGGTATTTTGATGAAATGTAAATTAAATTAGGGATGGTAAATAAATCAACTCTCTTTAAAAAATATAGATGTCTATTCTATTAGAGAAAAAATGAGGATTTTGAACAATTAATTATAAGAAATTAAGATTTAAGTTATAATCTATTTTGAAGAAAAATATAGTTTTTTAAATACATTTTTGAGAAAAATAATGGTAAGAAATATATAAATTAATTTAAAGAATAGAGTTTATGACATATGCATAGTATTTATTTTTTGTTAAATTAAATGAGAGGGTTACTTGACACATAGAAATTAGTTTTATTAAAAATGAAGATTTAAGTTATTAAGTAGTGGCATTTAAAAACACCTAGGGGCATTGAGTGTTGGATCTCAATTGTCATGTTCTTGTAGGTTAGCCTGAATGATAAGATCAAGTTCATGATTATGGAAATGATTGAGGAGAATAGTATTCAAACTTGGAAATGGTGATGCATAATTAGATTAAATTTAGGTCCTCCTATTGAAGTGTTCCTATCATATAGTACTTTCAAAAATTTAAATGATTTGTGAATAATGATCAAGTGTAATTAAATGATAAAATAAAGACAATTGAATGCCTTCGAATACTAAGAAAGTTTATTTGTCTCATAATGTATTATTAAATGTGTAAGGGATGGAAAATTTTGAATTTTAATTTTAAAATTTTAATGATTAAATCCATGGTTTAGGATTTACCATATATATGTACTTAGAGTATTGGTCTAGGATTTAAAGTTTTGCACTAGTTACCTAAACACTAAATAATCTAAATATTTTTGTTTTCTAAGTTCTTTTAGGTTCTTTCAATTACAAACAATCTAAAATAAAATACTTTCAATTCAACATTAACTAATTTTATATTATACATGTTTTATATCATAAAATTCATCTAAGTGAGTTCAATATTAATGAAAAAATATTAAATAAAATAATCTTATATTCAATTAAAAAAACATCAGTTAAAATATACATCAAACTCAATCTTTTTCACACATAATTATGTGTTTCTATTAGGGAAATAGTCAATCTATTCATAAATAAAAAAATATTCATAAACTAGGCACTAACTTGCAAGTCTATTATTCCAAGGGCCACCCAAACTTCAGCCTAAGTTCGTTAAACCCTAAGACCTGAACTCTAAAATCTAAACCCTCAACACTAAAGCATCCATTTTTTCTTAGGACCTTATCATCAAATTTGGTTGCCTTAGGCAACTCCACCAAATTTGATTCCATTAAGCCATGTCATTTTGTCGTAGAACCTTACTACAAAGATCCCCTTAAGCCAAATTTGATTCCCTTAAGCCATGTCATTTTGTAGTAGAACCTTACTACAAAGATCCCCTTAAGCCATCGTATTACCGTAAACCCTAAACACAAAATTCTAAACCCTAAATGGGCTAAAGAAATC
Organism: Sequoiadendron giganteum; assembly: GCA_007115665.2. Taxonomy (NCBI): domain Eukaryota; kingdom Viridiplantae; phylum Streptophyta; class Pinopsida; order Cupressales; family Cupressaceae; genus Sequoiadendron; species Sequoiadendron giganteum. The sequence continues at coordinate 176,883,396 of CM021104.1, read as the reverse complement.
ATTTTTTCACTAAATTTTATTCACTTGAGCCATGTCATTTTGTCCTAGGACCTCACTAGACATAGATCTCCTTAAGCCACCCTATCACCCTAAATCGTAAATCAATGTCTTAAGGGGTCCTAATATGACATTTCTTAATGGGATGAAAGAAGTTTTTAAAATTTGGTAAATTTTCCCAAGGCAACCAAATTTAACAATAACAAGATTGTGCAAGATTATAATATGAATGATATTTGAAACAAGACCTATCTCAATCAATTGTTCCACAAGAAAATGTTTTTCACTAAAGCATTCATTTTGTCTTAGGACCTTAAAATCAAATTTGGTTTCCTTAGGCAACTCCACGAAATTTTATTCCCTTAAGCCATGTTATTTTGTCCTAGGACCTCACTAGACATAGATCCCCTTAAGCCATCCTATCACCCTAAATCGTAAATCGATATCTTAAGGGGTCCTAATATGACATTTCTTAATGGGATCAAATAATTTCTTAAAATTTGGTGAAGTTGCCCAAGGCAACCAAATTTAACAATAACAAGATTGTGAAAGATTATAATATGAATGATATTTCATGATCTAGTTTGGTCAGTTGAAACAAGACCTATCTCAATCAACTATTCCACATGAAAATGTTCTTCACTAAAGCATTCATTTTGTCTTAGGAACTTAAAATAAAATTTGGTTGCCTTAGGAAACTCCACGAAATTTGATTCCATTAAGCCATGTTATTTTGTCCTAGGACCTCACTAGACATAGATCCCCTTAAGCCATCCTATCACCCTAAATCATAAATCGATGTCTTAAGGGGTCCTAATATGAAATTTCTTAATGGGATCAAATAATTTCTTAAAATTTGGTGAAGTTGCCCAAGGCAACCAAATTTAACAATAACAAGATTGTGCAAGATTATAATATGAATGATATTTCATGATCTAGGTTGGTTAGTTGAAACAAGACCTATCTCAATCAACTATTCCACAAGAAAATGTTCTTCACTAACTTGCAAGTTCATTATATTCCAAGGGACACCAAAACTTCACCCTAAGTTTTGTAAACCAAATTTAACAATAATTAGATCATGCAATATTATAATATGAATGAGATAAATCATGATCTAGGTTGATTAATTTATGGTTTAGGGTGGTAGGATGGCTTAAGGGGATCTATGTTAAACTCTAAATCGTAAACCCTATAACATTCATAAATTGTCTAATATTAATAGCTAATTGTATTTTCATTCAAGTAGCTCTTTCCTTAGACATAAATGAGGCTTAAAAGTTTATTTTATCATATTTATTCAATTAGGCCATTTATATTGAATGGTTTAAGGGTATAAATCCTAAACATGTATCTTACATTTTGAAATTACAAATCTAATGCAGGTTCACTCATATCTTCTAGATTTCACATGGATCGATTCAATAATATTCGCAATCAACCTCCACGCCCTCCATCTCCACCACCTTCACCTCCACCTCCACCCACTTTACCTCATAACCCCCCACCTCCACCACCTGAAATCGACGGTGCTCGTTTGCAAGCACAAATCAATTCCAATGTTAGAACCATCGAAGATCAAATCAACATTTATTCAAAATGAAGAATTTGTCGCACCACCTATGAGGATGATTTCATCTGGGATACAAACCATTGTTGATGTTGTCAGGGCTATGGATGGGATCTTAGATGAGCATCGACAATGGCTAGAGGAGAGGAGAACTTTTGATTCTGAAAAGGAGAACGCAAATAAATGAAGAGATGCAGTAGAAAGCCACAATAGTTTTTAAATTAAGACAATGATCTTAAATAGTTATGAATTTATGAATTTGGTGAATGATGGATATTTTGTGTGATGAATTTGGTGAATGATGGATATTTTGTGTGACGTGAATTTATGATTTTGGTTCTAGATGGATATTTTTAGATGGATGGTTCTAGATGGATATATATATATGTGTGTTAGACATAAAATGAGCTTTTTGTGAATGTTTCAAGTTTATTGTTTACTATGTACACATGTATTAAAATTGCACATATAGTTGTTAAATTTTGAAATTTGTATGTGCATAGTTTACTTTAATGATGTATGCATGCAAATTATGCATGGTATTTTTTATTTTAAATGTATGTATGTTAAATGCATGGTATTTTTTTATTTTAAATGTATGTACATAGTTTACTTGATCAAGTTCAATTAATTTATATGTGTGTTTCAACTTTATATGATCTTAATATATGTATGCATGTATCATATTTAAACAAATTTGCATGTGTGTTTCAAATTTAACTATTTCTTATAATTTTTTAACTTTGTATGTTAATTTAGTATAATTTAATGCAGGTGCACACTTATATCTCATATCATGGATGATTTTAATATTGATGATATCATCAATCCACCACCTCAGCCACCTTCACCTCCCCCTCCACCAACACATCCACCTCCACCTCCCCCTCCACAACCTATTGCATCTAATGAGGCTCGCTTACGAGCATGCATAAATGATCAGATTGCATCAATACAAAATCAAATCAATGTTATGTAGAGTCAAGCATTGATTCCACCCCATGTTAGATGTTTTGCATCTACAATGCAAAACGTTGTGGATGCCATCAGGACCATTGATTCTAATCTAGATAGGCATAGACGAGACAGCGAACAAATGAGACAATTTTATGCTGATGGTCTCTCTTATAAAGAAATATTAGACCTTAAAATAATGAAATCCCACCTAGCCCCCTACTTTCTCGACCCCGTTACTCGATAGCCCATTCCTACGAACAAATCTAGAATATCCATGAGGTGTGCATACATCCATAGATGAGTGCACTTTTTTGGGATCGATGGTATATGGTTTTTGGTAGTCCCACATGCTAATTGGGAGTGCCCATTGTATTTTTTGAGGAAATTATATGTAGAGTTTGTTATGGGGCACAAGCCCAATTATTTTGATTTTAAATCATTTCAGGGTGTTGGTGGCGGCATGCCACAATAGAGGTTAGGGACAAGGGTTGATCCCCAACACCCTATGCATGCACAACCCCTTGTTGTTTCTCCTAGTCCTCCCATTCCTGCACCTATGCATCATCGATCTATGGTTTTGACATTAGGTTCCCTTAGTACACTCGCATGAGACCTTGATCAACATTCTTCTGCGATAGCGGGTGGAGAGCATAGAGACGATGATGATGGAGGATTTTTCTATGGAGTTGGTCTGAGTACCACTCCAGGAGCGTCGAGGATCGTCCCACATGTATGTACTAGTTGCCATGAAGTATGCTATGAACCTGATCAGGCCACACCTAGTTCGGGTGGATGTGGAGATTTTGGTGGTTCATTTGGTCACATCAGTTCATTTATAGAGTTTCTTAAAAGAGGCAAACATCCTGAGGACACTGGTACATAGGTATAATATGCATCTACACGTTCATTTTATAAGAATTTTGATCAATGTATATATCAAAGTAAAGTTTGCAATACATTTTAACAATCAAACTATTTGGTGTATAGATGATAGTAATGATGGGGCAATCATTCGTTCCACGATTACATACATCGACACCAATCCTAATTGGCAACCCTTATGGGGTATTTTGATTTCAATTTTTTAAATTATAAATGAAATGATTTTTAACTTGAGTTTTAAATTTATAATTGAATAGAATATATGTTTGAAATATGAATGTCGGTTTAGGCGAGTCAATCAGCTTCCACATCGATTCCACCCGAGGGGTTGTCGAGCACTCCTCCACTATCGGTCGTTGTAGACCAGGGGCAGGTACATTTATATTGTAAATTGTTTAACTTACATTAGTATAGTTACAATTATGAATTTTTATTTCACTATATGTATATGAAATGTGCATGTACACTTGTAAATATTATAAGCTTGTGTTACATGTCTACATGTCTCTCTAGGTTGATACTAGAATCAGAATGGGCATCGGGCAAACATTAGATTTTGCGGTTACTCATGAGGCCTCTGATTTTCAGGTTGTTTAAATAAATATCTACACAAAATGTGTAAACTTGAATATATATGTATATATATATATTTACCTAATTCAAGTATGTACATGCTTTAACTTTGATCTTGTAAGACTTTGTTAGTGCGACTTCCAGCCCTGACCCAGACATAGTTACACCTCCAGGAGGGCATGTGGACCAGGCTCCAGATCAAATGGTAATTTAAATTTTTTATTATATTTAAATTCAATTATAAATTATATATTGTGAATATATAGCTAAATAATTTTAAATTTCAAAATAAATATTAATATAATTTGAGCTAATACATGTTTAAAATTCTTTTTCTTTTATAGCATGTGACACATCTAGTAGTTGAGAATGTACAAACATGTCCTGAAGAAGAGGGTGCACAACCTATGGATATGGTACGATTAAAATATGATAAATTATAAATGAATTTCAATTAAATCATTTTTAATTGTAGACTTGTGCATCTAATTTCAACTTTTTTTGTCTTGTTTGTGTAGATTGATTCAGAGAATGTAGAGGTTGCTTTAGGTGCAGTAGAGCATCCAAACCCAGATATGACGGTAATTTAATTTTAATATGATGAATTATAAATGAAATTGTCATTAATTTTTTTTTTATTGACATACATATGATTTCATCTTTCTCTTGTACAGAGTGTTTCAGGTCATCTGCATAGTCTGCATGGCATGAATAGATCTCTTGATTATAGAGACAATACATGACCTAGAAACATAATTTTGTGGGTTATATTTTTGGTTTGTCACATACTCTATTGGAATTTATAATTCATGGTTCTTGAGTACTTAGTTGGACTTTAGTTCATGGGTTGTACTCTGATGGAATTTTTTTCATGCACTTAATATATTTACATAAATTATGGACTTTATTATTATTTGAAATTTTAATTTACACATATACATTTATGCATTTTATGTTAATAGTCAAGATATTAATATAGGACATTAATGTGAAATTAAATATAAATATGAAATTAAAGTTGAAATTAATAGGACATTTTAATAATTATAGTTTACAAATTTAGTGATCTCATACATGATATGTACATTCAATAATTAGCTATCATTAGTCAATGAACTTATTCAGTTCACATCAATCAATAATTAGTCAATAAATCATAATTTACAAACCAAAACAATTCGTTTATATACCACAAAGGATAAAATTTTAAGAAATAAACAAAACCATACAAGATTAGAGAACAAAAGCATTAATAAATTCTATAAATAATAAAATCCAACACTAATTTATAAGTTGTTGAAACAAATAATGGCATCCAATACTATTTTTTAAGCTATCAACACAAATAATGGATTCCAATACTAAATTATAAGGTGTACATTGAAAACAAATAAGGGGACATCTTAAGGGGTCATAATACAACATCTTAAGGGGACATCTTAAGGGGTCATAATACGACGTCTTTAGGGGATGTCTTAAGGGTTAATAATAGAACGCCTTAAAGGGATGTCTTAAGGGTTCATAATAGAATGTCTTAAGGGGTCATAATACAAAGTATTAAGGGGATGTCTTAAGGGTTCATAATAGAATGTCTTAAGGGGATGTCTTAAGGGTTCATAATAGAATGTATTAAGGGTTCATAATGGAATGTATTAATGGTTCATAATACAATGTCTCAAGGGGATGCCTTAAGGGGATGTCTTAAGGGGTCATAATACAATGTCTTAAGGGAATGTCTTAAGGGGTCATAATACAACATCTTAAGGATATAAATGATTTAACAATAATGTATGCATGAAATTTAGTGATTTGAAGACATACAAGGACATTTATGTACATATTTGTCATCTCAATGTTTACAAAAATTAGATATGTCATCTCAAGAACATCTCAAACTCATGCACAGAATGTACTAGGTCTTCACACCACCTAATATCAAAAAGGTACAAGAAATATCAATGAAATCATCAAAACATACATAATTTAATTTATATAAAACTAACTATATGTACACAACTCAAGTAACTGCATTTAAAAGTATTCCACGCGTGTGTAGGTTGAATCTAGGCATCCTTTCCTTTTTGTTTCAAAGTACAAAAAAATGATAATAAATCAATTTAAACTATTAATGTAAAAGCAATATCAATATGCAATCAAAACATGTATTTATATACATTTTTACTAATAATTACCTCTATTTAAAAGAACAATATAAAACTTAAACTATATTTACCTGTATCTTATTCCATTGTACCATCTGCATCCTCTATTTTTTGTAATGTATCTATGATTGTCTCATGCTCTTCCATATAAATTATCCATAACACTTTATTTGCAGATCTTCCACGATACCGATCTAGTTTTATATTTGTTGCCACCACCAAATGTGAATAATGTATAATTTTTTTATGCGGTTCATAATCTTCGAATGTAGGTAGACCATTCTTCCTTGCTAGGTATTTTCATAGCCAAGTGCCAAAAACCACAACCGATCCTATTGGAAAATATGAAAACAATCATCATATAAGCTCTCAAATTTTTCTTAATGAGATGAAAAACTTGTTCTAAAATATTTTTTAAGGGGATCAAAAAAATTGTTATCAAAATTTTCTTAAGGGGATGTCTTAAGGGGATCATGGTACCTTTTGGATAATGATATCCATCATCATCTTCTCGAGGTGATATTAACTTATGTTTACTCTCCACACAATGAGCCAACCAATATTTTGTTTTCTCTTCATTCCCCTCAGGTGCAACAACAACATGCACATGTCCTGCAAACAAAAAATGATTTAATAACTTGTGCATATCAATATAAAAAATTTAGTATTACAAAATAACTTAATAAAGAAAAATTAAATGAAATAAATTGAATTAAATTACCTTCTTGTAAAAGTTCTGAAACACGATCACAGTCTTCAGATGCAAACACTTGATCATTTTCTTCAATAGTTCTTTCATATTGATCATGTGCTTGTGAAGGTGTCAACGATCTTTGCTCCCACTATTCAACACCATTCTGTATTTTCACATGCTTTCCAATCTCCTGAGATGCAAAACTGGCAAAAACATGCAAGCTCCCTTGTCCAAATAGTCCATGTTCTTGTTGTCAAACTCCTAAATGAATGCCATTTAGTAGATCCACTAATTGTCTCACAGTCAACTCTAGGTAAAATGTTATCTTCTTCAACCAACCAAAAGAATCGATGAACTCTAGAGTACTCACTCAAACCAGGTGTAGATAATATTGTATTACACCAATCGACAATCCCACGTGCATCTTTAAATTTTACTGCATCTTCAAATTTTAATTGTTCTTTAGCAAGATTTCTTTTGACACACGCACCAACTCCATTATGTTCTCCTTTACCATGCCCAGCTTCAAAAAAACTCCATATATGTTGGACATTAAGTTCTTTGTGAATCCTACTTAACCAATAGAACATTCAAGCATTCTTGAACTGCCCCATACAATTATCTGACCATATGAGGTGTTATTTCATATGGATTCCTCTTTCTCTTAATTTTTTGTAAAATATACTGAAAAAGTATTGAACAAACTCTTATGAGTGTAATCGGTTGTCACTCAAATAAAAATGATACTCCCTCAGAACTTTTCTATCATCCTCGGTGCTATTATTTGCATTTCTATAAACAATATGGAAAAACATAGCTACTTGCACTGAATTATAATACTGTGATTGAATATCCTCTTGCGGAGCTAGAGTATAATTTTCTGCAAAATCGACCACTGAAAGTATAGTACCAATTGGAAATGTGTTTCTACATGCGCGAAATTGGCCATCAATCCATCGAGCATGTTGAGAGTGCATGATATATTTTGGTACTATCTTATTCTTAAATTCACTCATGAATGCATGCACACTAACTTTTTTTGTAACTAAATCGCAACACTTTCCTATTTTTCCATCTTTAAAAGAATAGTGAACATTCTTAAATATTTTAACTTCTACTAATTGCTGTCCAACATCATTATCAACACTTTCATGCATATAAATTCCTAAGAATGAAAGGTTTCCACAGTCAATGCATGGTCTAGAAATACAAGAACTTAAATAAAACAATTTACCATTAGATCTTTCACAAAACTTGAAATAAACTCCCTTATTGCTTTAGGTGGCATATTAATACCGCATTCCTATATAATCATGTTAGTATGCAAGGTACAATGTATATATCGAAAAACATCATAAAAATAATGAAATTGAACATGCGTTTTACAACAACAAGATATTCATTGCTTATTAATTTTAACACACCACAGTTTACATTTTTCAAAAGACCTTTGACTTATTTTAATATTACTGGGTAACACTAAATCACCACAAAATTTTCTATAAAATTCAGTTTGTGTTGTATCTAATAGGTGTTTTGGGTGAGGATCGTGAACTTTGGACCCCACCCTTAATTTTAAAATATCTCTAGCATTAGATGAAACCCTAGTATTATCATGCCAATATTTTTCAATCAAAGATTTAATTTCAACATTAAATTTCATATCAGACCTCAGGAGTCGACCACTGAAACTCCAACATTGGTTGGTAGGATCATTTTCTATAATTATTATTCTTTTTGCCGCTCTTAGCAATGTTTTAGGATGTATTTTTAAAACTTCACTAATATTTCTTACCATTCTTTTATTCAAAGTTTCTTTATTAACTATAGCAGTTATTATAGCTCTTCTTGCTGCATTTTTATCTTTAGATCGACTTATTTTTCCTATCGATTGAATGGCACTACCAACAGTACACATAGCATGTTTTAATGATTGATCTTTTCTTTTTGATTTAACAAAAAAGCCTAACATTTTCATTATTTTCCTCATTTTTTGCATTCTCATCAATTGCATCATTAGATGGCATTGAATTGTAATTTTTTTACGAATTCGTTGTATATTTTATTTGCATGTGTTCTTGTTTGCCTCCAAGAAATTCGACCAGAAAAATTATCAAAACACCACTTTCAATTTTCTTAAAAGTATTTTCATTAAATTCATCACATTCTAGATTTTCATGTTCATCTTCATATTCATCTTCAATTTCATTTTCATTTTCATTTTCATTTTCAACTTCAAAACAATTTACATTTTCATCACCAAAATGGTTTTCATTTTCATTTACATCAACAAAATGGTTTTCATTTTCATTTAAATCAACAAAACGGTTTTTGTTTTCATTTTCAATAAAAGGATTATTCTCAATTTCATTTTCAACAAAAGGATCATTCTCACTATCATTTTCAACAAATTCTATAAAAGTTTCATCTCTCTGAATATTATCAATGTCAACATCGTTAAGTCCAACATCTTGTAAAATTTCTACATACGAATTTACCATTTCACTAACATGTGGATTTGAAGACGTACCTGGATTTGTGCATATTGAAACATTATCCATAGCATTGAAAGAGGGATTTGAATACATAGTAGGACTTGATTGTATAATCATATTCTTCTCCAAATTGACTTTTTTTAAATTCGCTTCATCTACAACCATGGTCTCCTCTATGTTTTCATCTTCAATAGTTGTGGAATTGGATGCTCCCCCATCATTCATTGATTTAATTCTCATTATTCTTTCTCTTTCTCTTTGTCTCTCCTCTTTGTTTGCTTCAATTTCTTTAGGAGTAAATGTCTTCCTCCTCTTATTACAACATTCATTTCCCATGATAATAAAATTCTCAATAGTGAAATTCTTCAAAAAATTCGATTCAAATTGGAAGTTCAAGACCTAAAAGGACTAAATTCTTCCTCTTGTGTTCCTCAAAACAAGTAGAAAACTAGCACAATTCCACTTTAAAACTAATTTCTTCATGCCTCCTTTGAAAAAATCAATTCATATTGCAAGTTGATTACCTTTTGTTCTTTCTTTGAAAAAATGGGATCTCTCCTTTAAAAATTTTATCAAAAAAGCAAATCACCACCTGTAAAAAAAATTGCTCAATGAAAAAAATAAACCAATTTTACTGTTCTCGGTCATACATGTGAAGTTGCAGACTTCATAGTAAAATTTGATAGTAATTTAAAATAACACAGTTGAAGAGAAACGGGATCCCGATTATAAAATGGGATCTCGTTTTATTAAAAACGGGATCTCGATTATAAATCGGGATCTCGTATTTAAAGATACAGGATCTCGTTTTAAACTCGGGATCCCGTTTCCTATTATTGAATGCAATGACCATTGGCAGGGCAATGAGATCCCTTTTATAATATGGGATCACGTTCTCCTGCCAACGGTCACCGCATTCAATAATAGGAAATGGGATCCCGAGTTTAAAATGGGATCCTGTTTTTTTAATTTGATTTTTTTTTGGCCTTGTGGTCAGGGTTTTGCTTTAGATTTTGGTTCAGGAAAAGCATTGGCAGTCCGAACCTAGGCCTTCAACCTGGTTTGACCTGCAAGTTGAAGGTTCTAACAATGTTAGGGAAAAAAATCGAGTTTGGACATATGGCTGACGACTTTTTTTGCAAATTTTTTTGACGAAATTAAAACCCATTTTAGATGAGACAATGAGGATTTCAAATATGTAATTTTTTTTACAATTGGATTATTTTTTCTATTTTTCAATTAATTTATGATGAAATTTGTCCTTAAAATTTAAATATCAATGTTTTTAACTATTTTAATAACTTTTGATCAACATAACATTTTGATGAACAAATTGTACAAGGGAAAACTTCAGACAATTCTTTTCAATTTAAAAAAAAATGCAAAAAATGATAACTTTAGGTCATCTTATGCGTGTCATACACGACGATTTTTCTAAACGTCAAATATACCTGATAAAAAATTAACAAAAAAAAATATTCAACAAAAAATAACAAAAAAATATCCAGGGCGCGCTTTAATGAGTCACAAGTCTTTTCCCAAAAGGATTTAGAAAAATATGATAATTTAAGTCAAAATATGGATGTCGTACACATGCATGGTATGGCAAAAAAATGACTTTTAAATAGTGGTTTTTACAAAAGCCTATAGAAACTCAATTTGTAGAATGTGGGTATTGAATAAATTACATATTTGGAAACTAGACTCCAAGTACTACATTTTATGATTGTTGACTTGTTTGAAGATTTCATCTCTAAGTGCTTCAAATTTTAAGGTCAAATTTGTCAAACTCTAAAAATCAAGAAAACACTTCCACTTTTTGGCCAAAAAGTGGACTCAACTTCTTGCCAGCACCCCATGTGCAACCAAATTGTCTAAATAAAATAGATTTGAATTTAACTCCTCTAAATAAATAAATAAATAATTATCATAGGTTTTGTTTAGAGGGGTTGTTATTCCTCTATATAATAACTTTCAACATAAACCTTTATAATAGTCACACCATTATAGTGACTAAGTATTAACTCCTTCCCTCCAAACCCTACTCTCCCTAACAATGCTAGTGGCTAACATAATCCTCCCCCAAAACACTTTGACCTCTCGTAGCGTGTTATTCTTTTAATTTTTAATTATAGAGCTAGAATTTTTCTTGTCATGTACAAAAGGTGAGTTTGGTCACTATCCATATCTACATGCATTTTAATAACAACTAACTATTGTACTTAGACATATTATGCATCTAAAATATGGTATCTTCCCTATTTTAGTGATTAGTTCTTCAAATTTGGCCAAATAATTTTTTATAATAAATGATAAATATTTTGCATCTCACCCTCAACTTGCACATATGATCAATATTTAGGCTATAATTATTTTATTTTGGGTTGGGATCCTTACGACCCCTATTGAGGAAATTCTAGAAAAATATATAAAGTTGACCCTATATGTTTCAAAATAAATATTATTTTATGGTTTAGATACTAGGGTTCAAATTTAAGGTTTAACTTTCAATTAAAATTGTCTAGTACTCAATATCTATAATTCAAGTTCCATATAAGGTTGTCATATCAATCTTTACTCACCAATATGACCCTTTTCTTGAGGATTAATGCTCAATGTTTAAATTATAAGGTTCAAGGATAAAGGATTAGCATTGATCATTAAGAACTTAAGTTGTATCATTCAACATAAATAATCTAATATTTGGAATTTAAGGTTCCACATTCATCATTCAATGTTCCTTTGAGAGTTGGAGAAGGTTGTGACTATTTTCAAGTTTCATGACAACATTCTTTCCCTGGTCACCTCATGGGACCAAAACAATGGCACAAACATGTCAAGGTAGGTGGATTAATTATAGTAGAGGCATCCTTTTGTTTCCAAAGGGTCCTAATCCTTTTGGGATACAACAATTTAGAAAATTCTCCCATTATTTAGTATTTCTCAAATTTTATAGCACCTACAATTTTTTTTTTCACATCTACTTATTGGATTTTGGGTTTGACTATATAATAACCAGTATCATTTTCCTCAAACCCAAACTATTTGATCATGTTGGAAATACATGTATCATTCATGTTTAGTGCAAGGGTGTAAAAACTCATATTTTAATATCTCTTAGATTGAATAGAGGCCAACTAAAATTTAATGTAGATGGGTGAATTCTTGTGAAGGTTTTTTTTCATTTCCAAATATTCGTTCTCTTTTTAGGCTACAATGATCTGGTAAAGTCTCTTACAAGACCTAAGAGAAAATAAAATCAAACTTTGATTCATTTTTTTATAGTTCATTACATCTAGGAATGTTTTTTTAACCTATTATTAGATGTTTGGTTGGACTACAATAACCTCTTTCATTTTCCCTCAACTCTTAATAGTTTAACAATCTCAAAATGAATGTGTTTTTTACAAAATGTGTCATTCACATTTAGAGTGATGGTTCCAAGAGCCATATTTTTTATTTCTATAGTTATACAACTAAATTAAGGGAAAAAAACATGCTTTTTGGATGCATAAATCATATTTGAGGTTTCATTTCATTATTTAGGTGTTTTGATCCTTCACAGGTGCAATGACTTGATAAATTCTCTTAACAAACCTAAGAGAAAAAATGTTCCAAAATTTGATGTAGTATTTCTTAGAATCCATAACACTTAAGAATGCTTCATTTACACCTATATTTGGGTGTTTCATTTAACTAAAATAACCTCTCTCATTTTCTCTCAAATCTAAAATATTTAACTATGTTTATAATGAATGCATTCTTTTAAAATGTTTCATTTTCATTCAATGCAAGTGTGCCAAAACCCATAAATTTAATTTTGTACATAATGGGATTGAACTAAGGGTATTAATATGTTGGGGTGAAAAATTAATAATAAAAAGTTATTTAATCTCTATTCCAACATTTTGATCTCATGTTTCCACTATGTTTTCCCATGTTTCAATTATGTTTCTTGACATGTTTCCACTATTTTTCCTCATTTTTACACTATCATTACAACTCTCTTATGTATTCCTATATTGTAATTCATAGAGATATCCTAAGACTATCACAACTCCTCTTTGACAATCTAGTTTTTTTCCCTAATAAATACATCCCTATTTGGAAAAGTTGATGGATCTCATGAGGGTTCATGGTCGTTGGGAAATTATAATCCAAATGATATGAAAATTCTTTCTATTTTTTCTAAAAATTATATAATGGTTTTATATTTATTCTTTGTCGTATTTATAAAAAAAAATATTTGGTGACAACATTGTAGGACGACCATGATTATTTTGAGGTATGATCATAGTCTTATTAAAAATAGTCACAACAAAATAGTTTGGTAAAGATAACTTGGCTAACATGAAAAATAGTCCATTTAACCTTATGAGAATTTATGTACTAATTACTACTCAACCTTTGGATACATATTAAATAAATCATTTTTAAATTAAATCTGTGTGTGGGGTTTGATAGCCCAATAGAATAAATTTACAACCCCATTAAGATATGACAATTAAGGGATTAGCTTTACTAGTTTCTTATGATTATATCCCCTTGATAATGCCTAGAAATGTTATGATACTACCTACAAATATAAAACTTCCCTCGTGAATGTTATTTAATTCCTTAAGTGAAATATGATAATATTTCCTAAGAACCATTCAATTATTTGTAGGGTTTGATGATAGTTTCAAAGGAATTCAACAAGATCCATGCCTACTATCTATACATTCCCATAGTCCATAATAGGATTTTCATAACAAAAAAATTCACTTCTTTCTTTTATTCGTAATAGTCTTAAGGGGATGTGTACCCAAAGGATGAAAAATCCTAAAAAATTAGAATACCTTTCCTTTCATCAATAAATTAAGGGAAAAAAATAGCATTAGAATGCTAAAATAAGTAACTTAAAATCAAAGTCCGTGCAACACGCTACAAGCTTATAATTTTCTAACATAATTATACATTGGTACCTATGGGTGGATATCAAACCTAACTAAAAATTATATCTTAATTTATCTCAACTCAAAATCATATGACTATGCAAACACAAAAGAATTCTTGAAATAATCTTAATTTGCATTCGATACAAGCATTCCAAGAGCCATAACTTTTTAAACCTCAAGGGGAAAAACCAAGGGTCAAAATATGTTGACAATGGTTTTTGAATGCTAATTAAGGCTTAATTTAATCTCCAAAGTCTCCTAATATATCTAATGAAGGCTTAATTTAATCTCCAAAGTCTCCTAATATATCTAGGATACAACAATTTAATAAAGTCTCTTAAGAGACCCAAGAGCAAAAAAGTGTGAAAGTTTGATGCAACATTTATTAGATTTTGTTTCACCTAGGAATATTCCATTTGAACCTATAGATGGATCTTAGGTTTAGCTATAATAACCTATATCATTTTGTCTAAACCCCTTTTTTTTGGCTACATTGACAACAAATGCATTCTTGCAAAATATCTCATTTACATTTAGTGTAAGGTTGTCAAGAACCATATTTTTATTTCTACACATCATAGGACCAAAATCAAGGAATGAACACATTAGGGCTGGTTATTGAATGCTATTGGAGGCCTCCTTTCATTTTTAAATTCTCTAAACCATTTTTTACTATAATGATTCAATAAAGTCTCTTAAGAGACCTAAGAGAAAAATAGTGCCAAAATTTCATGTAGCATTTATTAGATTTTGTGGAACCTAGGAATATTTCATTCACTCTTATAAGTGGATCTTAAGTTTACTACAACAAGCTATCTCAATTTATCTCAACTCCAAATTATTTAACCATGTCAAATATGAATGGATTCTTGTAAAATGACTTGAATTATGTTTAGTACAATCACTAAAAGAACCATATTTTATTTTTGTATGTCATTGGACTAAACTAATGTTGTGAACATTTTAGGTTGGGTGGTTGAATCCTAGTTGACGAATCATTAAATTATCTAATTATCTATATTATTCCAATCTATATGATATAATAAATTATCTCAAGAGACATAAAAGAAAAAAGTGTCAAACTTTGACATAGTGCTTCGTAGATTTCACCACACCTAGGAATTTTTGTTTACACCTACATGTGGATTATGGGTTTTAATAAAATAATATATCTTATTTTCTCTCAACTCTAAACTATTTAAGCATACCAAAAATGAATACATTCTTTTAAAATTTCTCACTGACATTCAATGCAATCATGCTTAAAGCCATAATTTTCTTTCTACACCTCATAAAACCAAGTAGAGGGAATGAAAATATCAAGGTGTGTGGTTGAATCCTTGTGAAAACCTCCTTTTTTCCAAGTCTTTGGATACTTTCCAACTATAACAATCTAACAAAGTATCTTATGAGACCTAAGAGAGAAAAAAAATTCAAACTTTGATATAGCATTTTTTAGATTTTATGCCATGTAGTAATATTTTTTTCACACCTATGATTGGATTTCAAGTCTAACAATAATAAGATAACCCAATTTCCCTTGAACCCATGGTATTTTACCATGCATAGAATGAATGGAGTCTTGTAAAAATGACTCACTAGTGTTTAATGCAAGGGTTCAAAGAGCCATATTTTATTTCTACACCTCATGGAACTAAACCAAAGTTGTGAACACATCAATGTGGGTTAGTGAATGCTAGTGGAATCCTCCTTTTTTTTAAGCATCCAAATCCTTCAGGGCATATAGTGCTTTGAAATATATTACATAAGGATATAGATGAAGAGGAAGAGAATGAGAGATAGAGAGGGAACAAAGAGAGGTAGACATAGATAGGGAAAAATAGAGATATAGACATAGGGGGAGATAAGGGATTCATCATATACATTAATAAACACATGCATAGTATTAAAGATAAATTAATAATTAACATAAGAGTAGATAAATAATTTTAAAATGTATTTCTTTCATTATCAATGTATGTAAATACTAGCATACCTATATTTAGAAAAATCTATGTAAAATAAGCCTAGAGATATCCTTCTCAAGGTGTCTGTTTCACTTTTATGCGACTCATTAACCCTAAACCCTAATTGAACAAACCCTATTACTAACACTGAATAGTATGAAAAACCCTATAATCTAGTAGTATGTTGCTAATATGCACTTTGTACCAGATTGCAAGGTACATATTTCATATTTGGGAACTAGGTTCACTTCTTAGTAAAAGCCAAGAATCAAGATTTTAGAGTAGATTCAAATTGAAAAATATTTTTATTTTATATTCCTGCAAATTATTCATAGTATAGAATAAGCCCTAGTCTTAACTCTATACATAATTATAACCCTAATTCAACCATAACATAATTGAAACCTAACCTAAATTGAACCCTAATAAAATTGTAACCTTCACTCTAAACTAACTATAACCCTAATTGAAATATAATATTAACCATAAACATGATTGCAATCGTAATTGAACCCTAACCCTAACCCTATACATAAGTATGACCCTAATTTAATCCTAACCATAAACCTAAGAGTAATTCTAAACATATATGAACCTTAATCATAACCTTAACCATAATTGAACTCCAACACTAACCATAATTAAAATCTAATTATAATATTAATCCTAATTGAACCTTGATTTTATAAACCCTAACCCTAGTTGAATGATAACCCTAACTCTAAACCGTAATTAAATCCTAACCTTATTTGAATGCTAACCCTAATTGAAATGTATTTCTAACTAGATAGTAAACCTAACCCTAATTAAACCCTAATCCAAAACCTAATCCTAACCCAAAGCTTTATCTTAGAACACTAATCCAAAACCTAATCCTAACCCAAAGCTTTATCTTAGAACACTAATCCTAACCCTAACAATAATTGAACCTTATCTCTAATCTTGAGCCTAACCCTACCCTAACCCTAATTGAACCTAACCCTAACTCTAAACCTAGTTGAACTCTACCCCTACCCCTTGCCTGAACCCTAACATGTAAGCCATTAATTGAATTCTTAGTATAACTTGACAGGGTGATCCCACAATAGTGGTTTACAATTTTTGGCCAAATTGGACACTGAAATTATTATTTTTAACCAAATCTTCACATTCAGGCACCTATAGCGTCTAAACTATGAGTAATTTGAAGATGATGTAAACTAGAGCCTCATCACATTTTGTATGTAGATTCCAAAATTATTTTTTCAAAAATTTTGGAATAAGATTGCACTTCTTTTTCCATCTCCCACGAAAATTGGTTTTTTTCAGAAAACAACATTTTTAAAAAGTGATGCTCACCGTATACAACATAATTTTTTTTGTATGAAGGATAAAATTATATTTTTTTTGAATTTAGATTTGTAACTATGATATCTAGCACTTTCATTTGGTCTCATAGTTTTTTATTGAATATTGTTTCCTTAATAGAGTTTCAAAGTCAAACCAATTGCAATTTAGACATAGGCGAACTGTATACAACAAAACATTTTCTTTATGTATCAAAATTCAATTTTTATTTTTTTAATGGATCAAGGACATCAATACCCAGCACGAACATATTTTTGAAAAAATTATTTTGATAATTTTCTATTTTTCCACATGTGCAAAACAAAGAGCTTGATTTTAAGTGAAAAACCTATGTTTAATAAAACTAGAAAAACACATACATAATAAAATCAAAACATATTAAAATTATATTCGTTGGATAACTCATTTCGAGGAATACCATAATCATTTAAAATAAATTTTAAATGAATTCATTTGATCCCCCAAAAGGTAAATCAAAAGCGATTTTTTATCAGCATTTTGATAGGTGTAAAGGAGACTCATTTATAGATATGGTTTAAAACTAGTGAGGTTCTATCCAAGGGGGTTTGATCTAAGGTGGTTTGATCAAACCCTCTTCAATTGGAATCCTTAAAATGGAACTTTTAAAGGCTTAAATCATTATATTTTCTCAAAATATGTGATTTCAGTAAAAATTAGTTCCTCTTAGAAATTGTAAACCAGCTTTGTGGGATCACCCCTATAAGTTAAATTTTATTAATTTATGCTAATTAAAATATGATTAATTTGATGAAAACAAAATTTTATAAGTAATATGTATATAAATAATTATAATTTTATATAAATATCCCTAATTTGACCCTAAATGTTCATAAGTAATATGTAAATAAATAATTATAATTTAATATAAATATCCCTAATTTTATATGGTCTTAATTGGGTAACTCTTTCATTACCATGTTTTCTAGATGTGGTAGCATTCCTAATGCTCACTACCTCTTTAACAATATGAAGGAATGGCATGCCATCTCGTAGAATGCTACGATTTGCAAGGATGATTCAAGGTGCTTATAAGAGATACATTGCACTTGGATGTGCCATTGGGTCCCCTTTGCTATACACCATTTGACCCTATTTGAATCATAGATTTTGCATTGTTTTGAACTATGCAAATTTTGTTACTTAAAATTTGAGTTCTTGGTTAAGTTGTATGTTTTTTCATTTGTAATGAAGGGTCAAATGAAAAATTTTGCGGGAAAGGAATATGAAACCTTCCAAAGAGTCAAGATATAAGTCAGATGCATTGAGAAGTATTAAGAAGAAATTGGATCGATTGACTTCTGAAATGGATATTGAAAAGAGCCTAGATTTTTGGAATGTAGATGAGCATGGGACCATTGTGTGCTCAATGTTTGAGCATGTTAATCTTGATATAGCTCTCTAAAATATGATGGATATCCATTCAAAAGATTCGAGTAGTATCTCAAAAATCTCATATACATGCCAAGAGATAAATGCATTATCTCTTGTGTTGGACATCAAACCAAAAGTTGTGAACACATCAATATGGGTTAGTGAATGCTAGTGGAATCCTCCTTTTTTTAAAGCATACAAATCCTTCAAGGCATATAGTGATTTGAAATATATTACATAAGGATATAGATGAAGATGAAGAGAATGAGAGATAGAGAGGGAACAAAGAGAGGTAGACATAGATAGGGAAGTAGAGAGAGGTAGTAATAGAGAGATAGAGAGATAGTGATAGAGAGAGGGAAACATAGAGATATAGACATAGGGGGAGATAAGGGATTCATCATATACATTAATAAACACATGCATAGTATTAAAGATAAATTACTAATTAACATAAGAATAGATAAATAATTTTAAAATGTATTTTTTTCATTATCAATGTATGTAAATATTATATAAAATTTTAAACTATCTGTGATCACACTCAATATTGAGTATTATTCAAACCATTAAAACTAGTTAAGATATAAATGTATTAAATATTTATAAATTAACAAGGTCATGAAGGAGATATGGGAGATGGAGCGTTCGAGCGGGAGAGGTAGTCGCGGAGCAATTTCAAATTTAGAGGAGGTCATTGTGAATGATGAGGACGATGATTCTGGTGGATTGCTTAGCACGGGTATTTCCCTCTATGCTCTGGCATCAGGTGTTAGCTTTAGGTTGTTATTCGGTGGTGCGGTGGCGGGTAACCTGACCCTTCTATTGGGAGTTTTTGTTGCGCGTTTCATGTTGACGATGTCTTTACAAGATGAGGATGGCTCTGTGTGTTGGTTTTGTGGCTTCGGCTATTTTTGAAGGGCGGATTTGACTGCATTTGTGGAAGCTTTCTTTTCTCATAAGCTTCACTTTGGAGGGATTTCTTTGATGTACTTTCTTGGCATCTAGAGTTGTCTGTGGTTGGAAGAGGTTTCCCTCCTAGGTTGTGCCTGTGTTCTATTAGTGGGGACTATGAAGAGAGACATTGATGGGCTTTCTCTTCTTTCTCGTCATTGCCCATGGTGGGTGTCTTTTGTTGGCTTTCCTTCCTATGTTGTGTGGAGAATTTTCTTTGTGCAAGGGTCTTGTGCTCTTTGCTACTTCTGGCAGAGGCTTCCTCTATAGTGTGCTGGTGGGGGGCTAACCTTTGTGGTGTGACTCTTTGAGCCTTGTTGTGTGAGGTTGTAGGTTATGTCGAAGGTTTAGTGTGGTGGTATATCTTTAGATTTTGTTGGGTGTGCAGAGTCGGATGTGGTGTTTTTTTGTTGTGCTCTCTCTCTCTTCACTTTTTGTTTGTTTTTTTTCCTGGTCCTCTCTGGATTTTTGGGAGCTTTATTGCTTCTGTGTGGGGGCTTTCTTTTGTAAAATTGGATGCTGGGTTGCCTCTGGTTCAGGTTGTGGACAGTTTATGGCTTGTTCCAAACCCTATTTGGATAGTAGGGTTGGAAGGTGTTCTTTATTGTCTAGTCGAATGTCTTCTATCCCTGCCTGGTGGTTGTTCTAGCATGTTCCTTCTTTTGGGTCCCTCTATTGTGCTGGTTGTGGGACTTGGGGTTCTTGATGATGGGTTGCTTGAGGATTTGGATGGCATTATCTCAAACCCGGGCTGGTATGTTGGGTTGGAAGTGGTTTCTTATTGTTGTGTCTCTACTCTTAATGCTTTGAAAACAAGCTTTTTGGGCTCTTCTTCCTCTATCAGAGTGCGTTCATGGTTTTGAGATGCGGTTGTTGGTTTGTTGGTTATGGAGTGGACTACTGACAAAGAGGAGGCCCCCCCTTTGCCTTTCTTTTACAAAGGAGGCCTGAGGGTTTGGAGTTATGGTGGAAAATGGTGTGTTTTTTCCATAACCCATGTTCGTGCTTCTTTGGGATCCATTGTGTGGGTCCTTTGCTCCTTTTTGTGAAGATTTTTTTATTTAATGCTCTTACTTTGGCGGCTCTGCTTTCTGGCCTCTTGGAGATGGGTTTTTCAGGTTGGTATGGTTGTGAAGGGGGTTCTATTACCCTTTTTTTTGTTTTGGCTTCGATCTCTTATATTGAGGTGGATATTTCTTAGTTGGGTTGGGTTGTTTTTTTTATTTCAGCATCTTTGGTCTTCTTTGGAAAATCCTATTGAGGTGGTGTTATCTCCTATGGAGGTGGAGATGGTCTTTTTCTAAAGTAACTGGGAGGTGTTGCTTGGGGGGTTGAACAGTACTTGGTTGGTTCAGCTTGAGGTATGTTTCCCTAGAACTCTTATGGAGGTGGGTCTCCTTCATATTGAGGTGGTAAGGAGTTATGTTGGTGGGGTGTTGACTTTCAACTAGTTTATCTTAGTTGGATTCAACTTGTTGGGTTTGGGAGATTTTTTGAATGGTTCTCTATTAGGTTCTCGGTCCCAAACAAACCTAGTTGAGGGTTAAAGGTCCCTTCAAAACCTTTGGTTTAAGGTCCCAAATAAAACCTATTTGTTTTTGGTTAAGGGGCCTTGGCCCTTGCCTTTCTTTGTGTAGCCTGTTAGTTCTTATGTATTCTTAATGTTTTTGTTGAGTGGTTTTTGTTTGTATATGTTTTATCCTTTTTGCATCATGTTCTTCTTGGATAGGGTTGTGGGTCCCTTCAAAATCGTTTTGTAATGGGTTTTGGGTCCCATCAAAACTTGTTTTTCCTCTAATAAAAAACAAGGTCATGAAGGAATACATAATGTTACTAAAATTTTATATAATACCATGAGGCCAACATTGTCACTTAGAAAATAAAATGTCATCACTCTATGCTCCTTACTATATTGTATCTCAACCTATATATAAAATTTATGAATTAGATATTATTCCAAACTCTATAATATAAAAATATTATTTTAAAATAATATAAAATAATAAACCCACTTATAATGTATTGGTAGTCTAATTATTTTCTCTTTTGACACTCAACATCATTAAGAAAGATATGTCCTCAAATTGGGATGATTCCACAAATCTATAACATAATAGACTTAGTATATATTAATTATTTTTAAATATTTAATAATGTTGATTTAGAGGAAATAATCATAACTAAATGTATATATTCATACTCATACCTATGTAAGAGACATCAATGATCAGATAGTAGTAGCAACTCCAACATCCAATATTTTCTATATACTTGGAGGTGTGACAGATGAACTCATAAACTAAACAAATAATAGCATATTTGATTAAGAAGCTCATATACACACAAACAATAAAATTTAATTTAATAAAATAAAAATTCAAAATGTGTTGCAATATGCCTCAATAAATATAATGTCACAATTGATACTACCAATAGGCATGTTGAGTGATGGTTGAATATCCACCTATTCAACAAAAATATTTTTAAATATCCGATGTTATTATTCATGTAAACAAACTATTAATTAATTAGGATATATTAGAAACTTACCTTTGACATAAATGGGATTTAGAACTTGCTAGTGGAATGGTAGATGGCATACCACCTTATGAGTCCAAACCCTAAAATATATAATACATACATATTTTAAATTCAACTTTTTAATTAATAATTAATTTACATTAACATTTTAAGTATAAAAGTAAAATATATGTTATAAATTTATATTAAAATATATGTACATGGTCACTAAAAAAATATGTTTTTTTTTAGTGACCATGTACATATGGTGCCTATATATTATAATTATAGAAGTTTGCAGAATTCAAATTTTATAGTACGATCACAAAAATGGCATTATCTCATCAGCCCTAAAAATCTATTACCTACCTGTCAGATAAGCATGATTATAGACAACATTTTTAGCACATATAAGTTTTCAATTGCAAAAGCTTTAACATGGGCTTTTTTATCAAATCTTAACTAGTTGATAACATTTTCAACAAGCCCTTACAAAATTACTAAACCCTGATACTACAACTGACTAATTATGCCATATAACATGCACAAAAACATACTAGAAATGCCTTATCAAAAGTGAAAAATTGATAACTAAATTTTTCTTCTCTTCATTCCTCCATATACATAATCTCCACTGATTTCTCATCTTGAGCTTCAGCATTTTCCCCTTCTTTTTGCATAGTAGGAATGTTGATCACACAAGCCTCCACTTGAGTCAATTCCATATGATACCCATTGAGAGGAGGGTCACCTTCTATCTACACCACTGGATCATTGAGCACATGAGCCTCCACTTGAGCCAATTCTAGATGACAACCATTGATAGGAGGATGATAAATATGGGCCTGAAGAAAACAATTGCATAATACTTTTCTTTTATATGTATTTCCATGGTGGTGCATATCCTCCTACAATTTTTCTATAATGCCCTCGATAAAATTCTATCACGCTTATGTTGAAAAGCTAATTTTATGGCATCGTAAATTTCTTGCAAACCCTAACGCTATTTAAGATAATTTCTAGGGAAGAGGCCACCACTGAACCCTTTACCCTTGAAAATATCATAGTCTTGAGCAGTTATTAAAAGAGCATTATCATCCAGAAACTAAGCCTTCACAAATTTCTCTGCTCTCTTCTAAATCTCCTAGAGACTAAAACAAATCAGTCAAATTTGAGAGAGAAAATGGAGAGAACCTGAAATGGAAATAAAACCCTTCTCTCCTTTGGACTAGTGACTTCAATATTGAGCACCGCGCACACACAATCTTCCACTCATGAACAATCTAGATTGAAGATGATATCAAGGTGAAACCTCGAAAATAGTTGATCTCTCTTTCACTTCTAGGGTTTTGGACCTAAAAGGAGAGAGGCTATTTCCTTCCATTTCACTCAAGAACAAACCTGTGAGATTTCAATGCAAAGGAGACTCAAATCTAGCAAAGGGACTATTCTAGGGGCTAAATGAGATCTAATGAGGGGTTCACCACCAAGTGTAAACTTGGAAAAGACAATACAATGCAAAAATCAATGTAAAATAATGATTGTGTGCAATGACCTAGAAAATATCTTTGAAATGCAAGAAAAACATAACAAAAAAGTGAAAAGATGAGTGAAGTGCATCTGGAAATCTTGAAGTGACTGGAAATGTCTCTAAAATTCTCAAAATTTTAAATTTTTGACCAACTGGGACTCATTCACCAACCTAGGTGAATCAACCCCAGATCAAGGGTATCAAAATTTGCAAATAAATTTGGCAAATGGCTATAGTGGGACTCATTCACCACTCGTGGCGAAACAATCTCGTCCCGCGTTTTTGGAAATTGAAAGCTCTAGTCTACACTTCAATACCTACCCTTTCCTTCTAACTTGAGTTCCAAATCCGAATCTGTGAAAAACACCTGCAAAACATAATTCAGCTTGATTTGCTAATGGGGGGTTTGTGTTGGCCAAACCCCTAGTTTGGTAATTAAACCTTGATGGAAATAATGAAATGTACATAAAAACCCTAGCCTTAAGTGTGTCTAAGACTAAGAAATTTGAAACATGAAGCCACCCTATTCTAACGCATAAGAATAAGATGTAATAATGGAAATGTAAGTATGAATAACTCCCTTGTTGTGATCTCCAATCACCTCAAATAAGTTATAATGATGTATGTACCTTCCTTAGGCTAAATGTAGAGTGATGACTAGTTGCATCTCCCCAACCTAGAACCTATCATGATTCACCATAGGAATCCATAATCAACCCTTGATGATGCTAGATCTTGATTGAATGTGAGCTTGAAGACTTGCAAAAATACTTTAATGCTACTCCAAAGCTTCAACTTTACTTTGTTTTGAAATTGAAATGCTCTTGTGAAAGCTTGCTTGAAGATTCTTGATGCTTGGATACATACTCAAAGTGCTTAAGATTGCTTGGATTGTGAAAAATGACTTAGAAGCTTTCTTTTATAGGCATCAACACCTAATTGGCCGTTATTTAGATCTCAAAGGCTAACATCCACCAAAAACTTGAATTAAATTGATGAATTCTCACTCAAATTTGAAAAAGGCCCCAAATGGAAATCATTTGCCACACTTGGAAAATGGGTCCCACTTAAGAGAACTCATTCACCCAAGGTGGCAAATGAGTCTCGCCTTAGCTTTTTGAGGTGGTTTTTCAAGATTTTTGAGCATTTAACGGATTTTATGGGATTTTTGAGTGAAATGGGCCTCGAGATCCAAAATAATGGGTCCTAAGGGCCTATAAATGGTGATTTAAAGGATATTTAATGCAAGGGTACTCAAGATAGGTCCAAATTAGACCAAGTATTGTATTATCTCCAAGAAGGGGGTATAATTTTGGTGGTCACACAAAGTAATCATGTGAGGGATAGTCCTCAAAAGGCCTTTCCTAGACTTGCACCTTCATGTTAATACAAAGATTCTAGGGTTGGTATTCCATTTTTCCACCTTCACTTTCCTTTAGCATGCATCAAACCCAAAGCATTTTGATGAGGTAAAAATAACC